>JTEE01000114.1:704633-715575 GCA_002896455.3 Chlorella sp. ArM0029B | reverse complement strand
GGCGGGGGCGGCAGCGGGGGCGGCGGCGGGAGCAGCGACTTCAACTATGTGACAGTTGACTATGGCAGCATCGCAGGTGGGCTAGCTTGTTTGGCACCTAGATGTCTTGCGCCTGGCCTTGCCATAGGGCTGTGAAGGTGTGGGTGATGCCTGCCTGGTGTGCAGAGGCCAGAGAGACGTCTGCTGTGTGAGCGCCGGCTGCGGGGCACCTGTTCTGTTGATTAGTCATTTACACATTTGTACAGCTGTGCAAGGTGGCAGGCATGCTGCGCCCGCTGAGCTTGCCCGCTGGGCTGTTGCATGCAGGGGCCAATGCCGTGCCAGACAGTGGGCCCGCGGCAGCCTACGGAGGCAGCAGCGGTGGCTACGGTGGAGCAAGCAACGGTGGCGGTGGTTACGGCGCTGCACCCAGCAGCGGCTACGGCGTGGCGACCGGCAGCGGAGCCAGCGGCTACGGCGGCGGCTATGGTTACGGGGGGCAGCAGCAGCAGCAGCAGCAGCCGCAGCAGCAGCAGCAGCCCCCCGCTGCCGCATACGCCTACCCTCAGCAGGCGCAGCAGCAGGCGCCTGTGGCGGCACCCGACTACGGCCAGCAGCCTGGTGCTGGCTATGGCAGCGGCAACTTGATGGATGCTGTGACTGCACCCCAGGTGCGCGCACCCCAGGTCTTTGCCTGCACCTGACGAAAGTGCAGCACGCACGCCTCCCTGGTGGGCTGCTGCGCCCTTCTTTGAACTGTTGCCGCCCGCTCTGCAACTTCTCATGCCTCTGGCCCTCTCGCCCCCTGGCTGCTGCGCCGCCCTATGTTAGGCTGTTGCCGCCAGCTCCACAACTTCTCTTGCCTCTGGCCCGTTGCCGCCAGCCTGTCAACTTCGCATGCCTCTGGCCCCCTCTCCCCCCTGCAGGCTGCACAGCAGTCCCAGTCCGGCAGCCCGTGGCAGGTCCACTATACCGGTGAGGCGGTTGTGCGTGTGGGCAGGCAGCCAGTGCAGGTGCAGTGCAGGTGCAGGTGCGGGTGCAGTGCAGTGTGGCGCAGGTGCGTTAGTGCGGACATGTGGGTAATCGAACCCAGCATCCTGTGGGCCTTATCTGCTTCTGCTGCTGCTGACTGGTAGATGCTTGCCGCTAAACCTGTGCCCTCTGCAGCCGAGGGCCGGCCGTACTTTTACAATGCACAGACCGGCGTGACGCAGTGGAACGCCCCAGCCTGATCACGGCACCAGCCAGTGGCCCAGGCGGGTCTGGGGCCCTGGGCTTGAAACGTGTTTTTGCTGTGCTTGATCTGCGCATCCGTCAACACAGCTTGTAAATGTAGTATGCTCCTTGTAAGCTTATAGTGAACCTATATTGCAGCAGTTGCATACGAGGTGAGGTAGTCGAGAGTAATTAAGGACTGAGGTAGTCGAGAGTAATTAAGGACTAGGCTCTGCCCGCCGCTGTCGGTCGCACGGCAGGCGCCAGCGGGGCTGCCGCTGCTGGCGTCACACGTAGGGGTCTGGCCCTCCTGGCGTTCGGCACAACCCGCGCAATCAAAATTTCCTTGAAGCCCAGTCCCAGCGCGCAAACCAAAAAGAATTCGGTGTAATCCATGATCGGGGCGCTCTCTGTTTACGTGCGAAACTTACAGGTGCCGGGTCTACCCAGACTCAGTTCCTTGATGTGTGTTGTAGCGGAGCAGCAGTCAGCAGCCATCGCCCTCTGAGCACAGCTTGCTTCTTTGGCACGCCTGGCTTGCTTGCTTGAACAGCCATCCTTTACATCAGCGCTGCTCGCCATCGGGGGGCTGCGCGGAATGCCCAACCAACCTCTTCCGCTCCCCGCCCCTCCGCCGCCACTGCCACCCCGCGGCTGCAGCAGGGCCGCTGCCGCCTGCGAACACTTCAGCAAGCAAGTTCACCGGGTTCCTGTAGCGCAGGCCGGAGCGCGCTGCCATGGCGCAGGAGCTGCTGCAGGCAGTGGCCGACTGCCGCCTGCGTGGCCTTCACGCACCCGCCAAGTGGGCAGCAGCGGCGCTGTGTGGTCTGTCAGAAGAGGACTCTGCGCCCGGCGGCACGCCAGCAGCAGCCAGCGCAGCCCCCACCCCAGCGTATGAGCTGGCCAGGAGCCTGTTTGATGTCAAGGTGGGTGCTCCCCCTCCTTTGCGCAAACCTGGCAGGAAGCGCGGAAGGCATTTCACCATGGTTTGCATGAACATTGCTCTTCACCTTTTGTATTCTGTTATCCGAGATGAATGTCTTTTTATTCAACTGTTGAACATTGATCCCAGCTGGATGACCGCCATCTGGATGACACTCACCCCGTGCTCCTCTGCTGGTGCGTGCCGTGTGCGCAGGAGTACCGCAGCGCAGCGCACATGCTGCAGGACAGCCGGGACCCGCTGTCCCTCTTCCTGCGCTACTACGCTACATACCTAGCGGGAGAGAAGCGCAAAGAGTGAGCAAGCTGTGCGCACGTGTGTGTGGGAGGCAGAGAAGGTGTTGCGGGGGCTCGTTTTCCTGCCTCTACACGGCGACCGCCTTCCAAGTGCAATCTAGAGCAGCAGCAACAACTGCAAGCCACTATTGTGCATGTCCCACAGCCTTACGATGGCACTCTGGAGGTCGTTGAAATGGATGCTTTTTCCTACAAGTTTTTGGTTTTTTCGTACAATTTTCCAAAACTGCTTGACCCGCCATCCATGCCCACTGCCCTCGCCTTGCGCTGATGCCCCTAATCCCCGCAGGGAGGGGCGGATAGAGAGCAAGACTGCCAACCAGGCAGCAGAGGCCAGCAATCCGGAGCTGGCTGGGCTGGAAAGCGAGCTGCAGGGCCTTGTGAATGCGGGGCAGGCAGACGGCTTCCTGCTCTACCTGCTGGGAATGGTTCTGGCAGACAGGTGGGCAGGCTGAGCATGCAGGTGCCATGCAAACTGGTACTGGTACTGGAACTTGCACTGGTACTGCAAATTGGTATTGGTATTGGTACTGCACACTGGTACTGCAAATAGCGTACAGCACCTGAACTCACCAGTGTGTCAGCAGGCAGGTGTGCAGGCCGGCATGTAGGTGCCAAGTGCCCAGGTAGCACGTAGCACCCTGATTCAGCAGCGTGTGGCCAAGTGCTGTTTGCTGGTCGCTTTTTGCTGGTTGCACTTGCTCATGCTGGTTGCACTTGCTCGTGAGGCAGCAGCGGCAGGCACTGTCTGCTGGCTAGGTGCTGGCAGGCAGGCAGGTGTCGTGGCGCAGGCAGAGTGGCGGTGAGCGTAGTGGCGCAGTGGCGTAGTTGAAATGCGTGTACTTTGGTGGCCTATTGGGGAAGAGGGGCAGTCACGATGAGGAGGGCATGCAGGGGGGGTGGTGTGGGTGGGCGGGGGTGCGCGAGGCAGCCGGGTGGGCATGCGGGTCGCATGCTGCATTGGCCTGGGGGAAACCTTGGAGTTAGGGCGTGGCTCTGGCTTTGCCCTGTGGAGGCAGCACAGCCTGTATTTGAATGCAAGGCTGCCTGCTGTGGTTGCAGGGAGAAGAGGGATCAGGCGCGGCAGGTGCTGGCGGCTTCAGTCGTGGCCTACCCCTGCAACTGGGGCGCCTGGCTGGTGAGAGGGCGCCGCCTGCCAGAGCCAGCCAGCCTGCCAGCCAGCCAGCCAGCCTGCCAGCCTGCATACATCTTGTCGCGCTTTCAGCTTGATTGCTCTTTCTAAGCTTGCGTTCACACCGCCTGCACTGGTGAGCATAGGTTAGATATTGCTTCGTTGCTCTCCCGCATCATCTGAGGCACGCCTGGCTGGTCCCCCCTGTGTGCCATCTCTGTGCTTTCCTCCTTGCAGGCGCTCCAGTCGGTGTTCAGCGACATGGGGGATGTGGGACAGCTGGCGCTGCCCGACCACTTCATGCGCCGCTTCTTCCTCGCCTCACTCTGCGTGGACATGCACCACAATGCAGAGGCGCTGCAGCACCTGCAGGTGAGGGGAAAGTACATAACATATATTCAATATATGTAGCATTGCAAGTTTCACGTATATATTTGCTGTTGCAGGTTGCATCTGACTTTTCTGTTTCATTGGAAGGTGCTTGTTGCATGCATTGTCGGGCGAGATCGTTGACGCTGTATGTAGCGAGGCTGTGTGGGTGCGGCGTGCAGGTGAGCGGGGAAAGCACGTAATGGGATAGGGTTGACCCATATAGGAATTCGGGTTTTAGGGTTCAAAGCTCCTAGAATGCAATAAACAGAGCTCTTCAAATTTGCAAGGTATGTATTGGCGGTCAGGAGCGGCTGCATGCAGGCAACCCGCAGACCAGTACCTGTTGGTCTTGCCGCAGAAGGCCCACACTTGCAGCACCTTGCCGCACCAAAACGCTATGTGCACGTGCATCACAATGCTGAGGCGCTGCAGCATCTGGGGGCGAGGCCTGCGGGTTGCCGGCACTGCAGCTGTTAAGCTTCTGCACTGACTTTTGCACCTGCCGGATTTTTGGCTGTTGGCGCTCTGCACTGCCTTTGCAGCTGTTGGTTTGTGCCCGCTGGTCTTCTAGCTGATGATTCTCTGCACTACCTTTTGCACCTGCTGTTCTTTTCGGCTGTTGGCGTTGTGCACTGACTTGTGCACCTGTTGGTCTTCTGCACAACCTTGCAGCTGTTGGTCTTCTAGCTGTCAATCTTCTGCACCTGCCTTGTGCAGCTGCTGTTTTCTTCTTCTTCTGTTGGTGTTCTGCGCTACCTTGTGCAGCGGTTGGTCAATTGCACCCCCCATGCTCTGCTGTATCAATGCTCTCTTTGCACTGCCGTGCACCCGTTTATAGTCTCCGACACCTTCTGCAGCTGCTGTTTGTTTAGCTGTGGGTGTTCTGCGCTACCAAGGCTCTGCTGCATCAAAGCTCTCCCGGACGTGCGCAGAGGCGCTACAGCCCCGCAGGCGCAGCTGCTTGCTTGGCGTGCAGGTGCCTCCAGGTTGACTGAACGAAGAAAGTATCGACTTAAAGAAACTGTCTTCCCTTCAGCGCTGCCTGTTAGGCACGTGCAAATGAAACAATAGTTTCCGGGCCGTTCGCATGGCAAAATAAAACGGGGGGGGGGGAGGTGCCCGTAGGCAGCCAAATGTCCGTAACGGTCCTTAAGCTCCGTAGCCATGCTGCCCAGCATGAACTATGAGTACTTACAGCCTAGGAATGGTTGCAATGATGACTTGGGGATGTAAATTTAAAGCTGAAGGGTCACTTGCGCCCGCTTGGCAGTTGTTGCGCTGCCTGCAGCAGCAGGGCGCTTGCCCCGGCCACCGCCCCGGCCACGCTCGCGCCCACACGTGCCGCTGTTGCTGTCCCGCTGCGGTGGCTGTGCTGCTGCGGATGCAATGATTGCTGCTTTGGCTGTTACTGCAAGGCTTGCTTTGAAAATTCCATTTTTTTCCGAATTTTCCAATCTTTTTCATTTTCATGATTTCCCAATCTACGGAAATTTTGCACCTACGTACGGGGGTCATTTCCCAACACAAAAACGGGGGGGGAGGCCCAGAAACTATTGTTTCATTTGCACGTGCCTTACACTTCCGATCTGTCTTTCCCACCTCGTCATCTTGCCAAGCACTGCTCGCCAAGTTGCACATTTGCTTTGCTTGCTTTTCCTTTTGAGGGTTTTACATCTGATTGCCGCAAACAAGTGCGACACAGACGCCTGGACAGTGGGGGAACGCTTTGCTTGCTTTTCCTTCCGGTGCTCAACGCTGACATCCACTCCGCCCCTGTGCTGCAGGGCCTCTCAGCCGACTTCCCCCGCTCAGACGCCGTCATCCAGCTGGCAGCGCTGGCGCACTACAACCTGCAGGTACGTTGCACAGGGCTGCAGCCGTGCCACCTGTTGTGCGCAGCATTGTGGGGCGTGCGGGCCAGAGCTGCAGTCGTGGTACTTGTACTGCACAGCGTTCCGGGGCACTCGGGCCAGATCTGCAGTCACGGGTGTGCGCAGCGTGTTTTGGCACTGTGGCGGGTCTCAGCTCTCAAGTCTTGGGTCTCGGGTGGTGCGTCTTGGCCTGATCTCAGCCACAGCTGCACACCTCAGGTGGCACTTCTTGGACGCTTCGATTGTCCCATGAGACGTTTGCTTGCTCCCCCCTGGGCTTGACATGTCATGTAATCGACTGACTGGTTTGCCATCCATCACCTGCCCCTTGCCGTCTGCC
The DNA here is from genome assembly GCA_002896455.3 of Chlorella sp. ArM0029B. Taxonomy (NCBI): domain Eukaryota; kingdom Viridiplantae; phylum Chlorophyta; class Trebouxiophyceae; order Chlorellales; family Chlorellaceae; genus Chlorella; species Chlorella sp. ArM0029B. The sequence goes on along the minus strand of JTEE01000114.1, from coordinate 709,427 downwards.
TGTCCAATCTGCCCTGCCTGCCTGCCCAACGTGCAGAATTTCGACGAGGCCCAGGAGCTGTTTGACGAGCTGCTTCAGCGGGACCCACACCGCATAGAGGTGGGTGGGACACAGGGGCCCTCACCTGCTGGTGATGGGGCTGGATGTTGTTGCTGGTGCTGGTGCTGCTGGTGCTGGTGCAGTCGACGCCTGGAAAGAAGAATAAAGGGAGAACAAGGCCACGTGATAATGATGCTGCGACTTCTCTGTCTTCATGGTCGCTCCCCACGGTGAATCTTTCCTTGCCTCCTTCGCTTTAAGTGTGCATCAGCACGAACGTCGCGATCTTTGCTGTGAATTCTCCACCCCTTCACCTCATCTTCATCGCATTCATCTCCATGTACCGCGAGGCAGACCAGACAGTGGGGCCATCATTTTCGTCGAATAATCAATCATCTGTGTGCTGCTCCCCCACCTTCATCTTATTCACCTTCTGCAGGGCATGGACATTTACTCCAACATCCTGTACGTCAAAGAAGAGTTTGCGCCCCTCAGCGCGCTGGCGCACCGCTGCGCCACCGCCGACAAGTACCGCCCGGAGACATGCTGCGTCATTGGCAACTACTACTCACTCAGGTACCTAATTTCAATCATCTTTCAGGGCATTACCTCCTATGCAAATATTGTATTCTTATTCCCAACATTCTGTGCTACTTGGTATCCAAAATTAAAAGCTGAGTATTACGACTCCGGTTGGCCAGGCATTCCTACAGTGGATTCTAGAATGACGTGAAGGGAGACAGCCTGCCATGCCTGCCGAGCGAGCAGGCTGCGCATGCATGCATGCATGCCAGGGCAGGCATGGGTGCATGGCAAGCAGTACATTTAATGTTGTTGTCAAACCAACATGCACCGTCCCGCCCACCCACCCGCCGCAGGGGCATGCACGAGCGCGCGGTTCAGTACTTCCGCCGCGCGCTGCGCCTCAACCCTTCCTACCTGTCTGCCTGGACACTCATGGGACACGAGTATGTGGAGCTCAAGAATCCGCCCGCAGCCATCGGTGGGTTTTAGTTTTGTTGGCAGATATCTCGACTCGGAAGGTGCTTGCTTTCTGTGCCTTTGGGGTGGTTTGGAGTGCTGCTGTCACTGGGGTATGTGGAGCTCAAAAACCGGCCCGCAGCCATCGGTGGGTTTTGCTATCCTGCAAGATTGCCTGACTCCAAAAGCGTTTGCTGCTGCTGCACAGGCATACCGCCGCGCACCACAGTTTGGACATCAACAGGCACAGAATTTAAAGCCCGCTGCTGCCCTCACCACTGCAGTTATGCCATGTCCCCTGCATTCACCATTCTTTTCAAAGTCAGCATGTGTTTAAAGTAGCCATTTTTTTCAAACTGCTGCAGAGGCATACCGCCATGCGGTGGATGTCAACCCCCGAGACTACCGAGCCTGGTATGGGCTGGGCCAAACATACGAGCTCGTCAACATGCCCTACTATGCGCTCTACTACTTCCGCAGGCAAGTGGCGGGCTGCCTTGCCAGCATCGTCTGGCCGGCAGTGCGCTCTGCTGCTCGCGCCAGCATATTGTGCTGCAAGATGAACGGCTGCTGCTGCTGCAGGGAGCACCGGGGCGGCCGCAGGGAGCACCATTGCTGCATGATCAACCGCAGCCGAGACTGGGGCATGCCTTTCACAGCAGAGCTCAACAGGATTGCTCAACGGCTCCCAAGCAACTTGATGCGCTTGGTTGCCACTTGGAACCAGAAGACTCATATTCACACGCGTGTTGGTTGAAGCCTCTTGATGCAACGCATGCTGTGCGCCCTGCTGCAGGGCTGTGCAGCTGCGCCCGCAAGATGCGCGCATGTGGAATGCGATGGGGCACTGCTACCAGCAGGAGCAGCTGGGCCTGCTGGATGCGGCCATACGCTGCCACCGGCGGGCGCTGCCGTATGACAAGGAGGGGGTGGCGGTGCACGAACTGGTGGGTGCGGGGTGGGTGAGGTGTGGGACAGGATGGCATGGGCAGCAGCAGGATGCACATGCTGCGCGCTGCTGTGACGAGGAGGGCGTGGCGGCACACCAACTTGTGACAAATGCATCAATGGGAGCAGAAGCATGTGTGTGCGGTGCTTGAACTCTGCCAGCGCTTGCTCATGAGCGACTACTGTACTACCTCAGTAACCACCAGAACAAATTCGAGTTTTGTGACGAATTTGAGTTTGAATTGTTGCACCACAGTCTGGTCAATCCCCCGCCCTCCCCTCCTGCCCCGCCCCGTGCTGCAGGCCAAGCTGCATGCGCGGCTGAACCAGCGCCAGGAGGCGGCGCACTACCACAGGCTGAACCTGAAGCGCATGGATGAGGAGGGGATCAGCGGGCAGGACATGGTGGAGGCGCTCACATTCCTGGCAGACCTGCACAAGGTTCGTGGGCTGTCGGGGTGTCGGGGTTTCAGGGGTTTTCAGGGGTCTGTAAACCCATGCTCACTTTCCTGGCAGACCTGCACAAGCATGGTTATATTTTTTTGCTTTAACCGAATTTTCCTCGGAAAAAAAAAAAAAAAAGTGGGGTGTCGGGGTTTCAGGGTGTTGGGGTTTCAGGGGTTCGTAAACCCATGCTCAGCTTCCTGGCAGACCTGCAAAAGTTTTTTTTTTACTACAGCTGGGGTTTTAGGGGTTCGTAAACCCCTGGTCACATTCCTGGCAGACCTGCACAAGGTTTGTAGGGTGTCGGGGTGTTGGGGTTTTGGGAATTCATGCTCACCTTTCTGGAACACGTGCACAATGTTTTGGGGTTTGGCATTTTCGGGGTGTAGGTTCCTGTAAACCCAAACACCCTCCTGCCTGCACCAGGGATGTAGGGTTCTAAGGTGTTGGGCCAGGGTTTTCAACCCATGCGCACCTGCCTGGCAGACATGCACACGGTTTTAGTGCACAGCGTTTTGGGGTTGCAGGGTTGGGAGTGTGTGTACTTTTATCACTAGTACTATCTCCTGGCAGACCTGCCCAGGTGTGTGCTGGGCATCTGTGTGGTGCGCCTTGTGTGCGGCTGCCTCTTGACCTGTCGAATGACTACGTGTGTGATGACTTCCAAGCTTTCGACGGCCTGTGGGATGGACTGAAATGGCTGCTTGCACCTGTTGTCACAGTCCCGTGCTGCGCGCACAAACTGCCGCCTGCATCCCCCCTGCACATCCACCCATTCCCCGCACACCCTCCACGACTCCTTTTCCCGACTCAGAGAAAGCAGCCATGCGTTGTAGCAGCGCTCGCTACAGCTGCTGTTACCTGCAGCAGTGAGCGGCATCATCATGAGCAGCCATTCTGTGCCGACACAGCCCCTCCCGTGAGCAGCAGCAGATGATGTCAACATATAAACACCCCGCCACGCCGCTTTCTGCACCACCGCAGGACACTGGGGAGTACGAGTTGGCAGAGACGTACTGCACCCGCCTGCTCGACTTTGGGGCGGGCAGCAAGGAGCAGGCCAAGAGCTCGCTGCGGGAGATCCGCATGCTCATGGCGGGGGGTGCGCCCCCACGAGGCGCTGCGGGCCTGACGCCGGTGCGCCACGACAGCCCGCCCGCCTCCCCTGGATCAGACATGTCGCCCTACTGACGTGGCATGGTGTGGGGGTGATGTTCAGGTGGCATGGCATGGCATCAGGCAGGAGGGTTGGGCATGGCAACCCGCAGGCAGCCTTTTTGCCGGTCCCTGCCTTCAAGCGGGGCATCCGTTGCTGCCCAGAGGGATTGACAAGCAGACAAAGCCTTCATCCGCGCTGTCTGCAATCTCGGCAGCCTGACGCGGAGCTCACCTCGCCCTCGCGCGGTTTGTTTTTCAGAGTCTGAATGTCCTGGCCGTTGTAAGGATCCAGTTGATGTACCTGCACCATCGTCACCAGGAATGCCAAGACTGAGAGGCGCTGACCCGGCGCTGACCCATCAAACCAAGAGGGTGCCGACACGCATGTGTGTGAGCGCCGCCAACCGGCGGTCCACTGCGGCACCACACTCATCGGCCAGAACCCGTCGGTCTGTGCAGGCACTTACATGGCTCAATCCACCAAATATCTAAGCACATTTGCAAGGAGCCACAAGAAGCAGGGCAACGGTCAGCAGGGCAACGCAGGACAATGGGGCTGCACAGAAGATTCGGGCAAACGGCGAGGGTGGCATGACAGCACGGATGTCGTGAACAAGGAAGGGCTGCTCCGAGTCATCAAACGACCCAAAGATGTGGACAGCAAGAAGGTGTGGCAAGAGTGACGTGCAGGTCACTCGGCATTGGCAGGGCGGGACAAGCACACGAGGCAGGGGTATCAACGACAGTAAGGCAGGTGGAGGGGGGCCAAAGAGCGGCCACGGGCAAACCGAGGGTGGGAGGGGCGTTAGCAAGGCTGGAGCCATAAGGAGCAGAGGGCCTCGAGGCCCAAAAAGCGACGGGACAGGGCGGCAACGACAGGGCGCAGCTGGGCAGCGGGACAAAGCAGACGCGGCATTTGAAGGGAGGTTCGGTTCAAGAAGGGGTGTGGGAAGGGACGTGGGGCAAAAAAACCAAACCCAGGGAAGCAGTCTATCGGCATGCATTGGGTGTGCCTGGCAGCAAGGGGTGCCGGGGCGGGCAGAGGGGGCTTGAGCTGGGGGCTTGAGGTGGGGAGAGTTGGGATGGGGTTAGTTGAGGTGGGGTGTAGTGCGGTCCGGCAGGGGTGGTTGAGGACAGCGCGCGGGAGGGACCGGCGCAGTGGCGCGGCTGAGGGGACAGTGCAAGTGTTTTGGTTCTTCTTTGTAGGTGCCTGCTTGGGCAGGC
>JTEE01000114.1:666787-701220 GCA_002896455.3 Chlorella sp. ArM0029B | reverse complement strand
ACACAGAGCAGCCGGCAGCGGTGCGCTGCGTGGCGCCGCCCACCCCTGCCACCGTCGCCCCCGCCGCCGCCACCAGCCGCCGCCCCGCGTGCACTGCCTAGCTGCTCAGCATGGGGCAGTTTCCAAGCAAGGAGGAGGCAAGGCTGCGGGTGATCAGGGAGGAAATATCCGAGGTCCTTGCGCTGCTAGATATCCTGTGGCCATATGCATCAGCAGAGGCAATCGCACGCGTACCCGCGACGGTGGGTACTCGCCAGGCGCAGCAACACGCCGCGGAAATGCAGCTGAAGCTACTGGTGGATGAGGACGCAGCCATCCGTGCCCGCCTGGGTGAGTGTTGCACRTGCAACCAGCGGTCGCTTCAACACGGCCCTGCTTTCAGCGGCACCACCCTGCCCTCCTGGTACCGCTGTGCATGCGTGCACTGACCACACCTGCCGCCTCCCCCTGGCCTCGCTGCTTTGGCCCCGCTGCCGCTGCAGACGCCCAGCGCGAGGGCCGCTCCCTGCCCATGCCCAAGAGGACCCCTCCCCTCATCCTGCCGCCRGTGTCGCAGCCAAAAGGTGAGCCCCACCGGTGGCCAGGAGCAGCTGGCACCCCCAGTACTAACAACATCGACAGCTGGCAGCTGTGCCCTGTAGCTCAATGTCTCGCTGGCTGGTGGCTGGTTGGCTGGCTTGTTCGCCAGCTGTCGCTGCTGTTGGTACTGGGGGTGGCTTCCAGGCCAGGCTGGCAGCCTCGCCTGGTCCTCAATTCCCCCCTGCCCCTGCCTGCCCTGCAGCGCAAACCGCACCTGCGCCGGCGTCGCCTGTTGGCGTGCAGCCCAGCACACCCAAGGGCAGCGTCAGCTCTGGCCCGCTCCAGCGAGGCGAGAGCAGCAGCAGCGAGGAGGCTGCGCCTGCCGACGATGCGGATGTCGAAACGCCGCTGCTGGCGCAGCACGACCGCTAGGAGTGCAGCTGAGCCAGCTGGCAGGAGGGAGCTGCGTGCCGGCGCAGCGCACATCTGGCCTTGCTCACCCGCCGCGGAGCAGGCCGCTGGCAGCACGTGCCATGCGTTGCCCTGGTCCCTGCGCTATCAGTGGCCGTCGGTGTGTCTGTCGGCATTTTGCCGCCTTCCCACCCTGCTTAGCTGCGTACCTGTCGTCCGCACCCAGGGCCCCCTTGCCTGTTTCCTCTCACCTCTCCATCCTCCCCAGTAGCTCCGGTACCATCTGCAGCTTCACTCTCCTTCTGCTGGCTTCCAGCCAGCCCCCACACGCATGCATGCACGATTGCAGCCGCCCAAGCTGCAGTCACTGTTGGGCCTCGCCCTCCCCACTCTTCACACCTCGCTTTGCAACACGTCACCTTACAAACACGCGCGCACGCAGAGACGCTGCCGCAGCAGAAATAGCCACCCACACAGCCCACCCACCCACCTTGGTACAGCAGCAACGGGATGTGCGCGGCTAGAAGGTCGGCCTCTTGACGCTCTTCCATCACTGCATGACATGACATAACCGGCCCGCCAGCATGTTGACATCTTGCCCAGGTGGTGGCATGGATCTCCCGACGATTGATGTAACAACGCCGCCCTCACCCCGCCGCAAAAAACAACTGTCCAGGTGGCATGGCAGCAGAAAACTGCCACGCCCAATCACCTGCTGCGGAGGCTTGCCTACAGTCGTGCAACCAGCCGGGGATATGGGCTGCCCTGCTGCTAGTGTGCAGGGTATAGAGGGCATGGACGCCTTGTGCACTATATTGATCATAAGCAAGGCAGGTTGACTGCCCCGTTGGGCTGAAAGCTGACCCGAGCTAACGCGTGCAATGCTGGCGTGCCCCCCGCTCTCCCCGCCCTTTGAGGGGCTGTTGTAAGACAATCCCCCGCCTCACTCTTGCTGATGGAAGAGCATGGCCCCATCATCACCATGAATGGATTCTTAACCACGTACCCCCCAGAAGGGCATGGATGCCACGCTGCACGGCATGGAGGCGCAGGGGCAGATTCCGGTGGGGTACTAACCATGCACACCTCTTGCGCAGTCCCGTTGGCGGCACTGCCGCAGCTGCAGCCCTGCGGGCTCCCTCGTGGTGCTGCCACCCCCGTTTCTGTGCATTCTAGCACATTTTAAGATTTCCGAACGAACCCCAGGGGGAGCCGATTCTGGCGGGGGGGGGCCGCTACCCTCATCTCAGAATCCAGTTTGTCTGGCCTTACAGTGGGTTTGAATTGAGTGGCAAAGCTTGGAAAAAGGGAGGCAGGCAGCCAGGAAGTGGCAGCAGCAGCAGCAGCAGCAGCAGCAAGCAGCAAATTGAGTAGAGGATGCAGGGTGAGCAGGGGCGGAGTGAAGATCAGCAGAGTAAAGAGCAGGCAAGTGGTGCAGAGAGCAGCCCAATCAGCAGTGGTGCGGAGGGCAGCCCAATCAGCAGTGGTGCGGAGGGCAGCCCAATCAGCAGTGGTGCGGAGGGCAGCACAATCAGCAAGAGCAGGGGCAGAAATATCGGCTTGGCCAACTGCCTGCCGCATGCTACGCCCACACGGGGTGTTGGAACACGAGATCAATCACTTGCTGCACAGCCTGCCGCGAGAGTGCGGCCCGCTCTAGTGCCAGGCACAGCAGCAGGGGCCGTTCGCAGCCGGCCGCTGCCAACCGCTCCGCCAGCTGGCGTGCACACAGCTCCGGCAGCGGCTGCTCTCGAGGGCCCAGCAGGGTGTCCACTCGATACGTGGTGCCCCCTCCAAACACTGTCTCCCGCTGGGCGTGCAGCATGGTGCCCAGCGTGCCCAGCTGGGTGGCCACGACCAGCAGCCGGTCCGAGTATGCTGTGATGAGGAACTCGGTGCTGCGTCCGCCCACCTCTGCTGTGAATGTTTCAGAGCGCAGCGGTATCTGGGCGCTCGCCATGATGGCAGGCTGGGATGGCGGCAGAGGAAGCAACGAGGGTTTGAGGGCGGCGGCGGTGGCGGCGGGTGGCAGGCGGCGTCAGAGGGCAGCCTGCAGAGGGCAGGTGCGCACGCGTTTGTATGCAACTAGAGTTGATGATTTGCAGGGTCTGACTGAATGCACAGCCGGAACAGCGTGTCCGCCGCGCCTGGGCAGGACGCGAATGCCACCCTTCACAACACCACACGTGCTTACCTTCGTGCGGGGGCGGTAGCAACGACAAAAGAAACTCAGATCGTTGCACGGAAACGCGTTGAAAGGTTCAGGGGCGTGGTGTGGTGGCGGCGACGGTGCTGGCGGCGGGCAGCACAGCGGCGGCGCAAGCGGCGGGCCCACCCATACCTATCGCAGTGCCCCATAGGCAAGCCAATTGTGAGGGGTGCGGTCATGCACCAACGCACCACCCTGTGGCCCCCCACATGCAGGCCTGCCTCTTTTCAGTGCGGTACTAGCACGCGAGGAACTTGTGTCAACATGGCCAAACGAGCACCCTCGCCGGCACTCGTGGGAGCTCAGAAGGTTGAGGTATTCCCTCCAGGGCAGCAGGGACCGTGTAGCTTCAGCTTTCTCACACACATTACGAGCCGATGTATAACCCAAATGCAAAGCAGCTGCTGCTGTTCCCAGGAGCACTACAGACAACGCCGGTTGCCGTCGCTCTCCAGGCGCCAACAAGCCCACGGGAAGTTCACGCAGGAGCTGAATGCGTGCCTGTGCCGTATATTTGATGACAGCATCCTCGAACCATGGGGCAAATTCTGCCAAAGTGTGTCCACGTGCCACGTGCCAAGCCGGTGCAGATGTTGGTGTCGATGGTGTGTTGGCACGGCTTCCATTGATGGGCAGGTTGCTAATCAGATTGCGCTTCTCTGCGCTCTGCTTCAAACAGTTGTGGAGCCGGCCCTCAAACCGATCCGAGACAGCCAGCTGCTGTGCGTGCTGCTGTGTGTGCTGTGCGTTCAAACGGGACACATCACGCCCGCGAAAGCGCGCAACTGAGCCTGCCCAGCACCCGTGATCACTTGTGCCCCCCATCCCAGCCGCCAGCAGCAGGACGCCCACACAGAGCCGTTGTTAGCGGATGCCCGCCTGCTGCTGAGGCCCACCAGCGAAATGGAGAGCGCCATGGTTTCAGACCCCAATACCGTGCTCGCAATCACCAGGGGACTGGGCAGCCTGCAGGTGGGCAGCTGTCGGGCAGCAGCTGGCGGGGCAGCTGATTCCGAACATCATGGTGGGGCAGCTCCTGCGGTAACGGGCCTTGCGGGTTCTCCGTGAGCCCCATGACCATCGCCGGAGCGGCAGACGTGCAAAGAGTGCGCCGCCGCGCGCGCTGTCCAGCCCCTCCTCAGCCCGACCGCCCTGCCCCGCCCTGCCGCAGGTCGGGAGCGTGCCCACCAGCAGCGGTTCTGAGCCCACCACTCCAGCATTCGACAAGTCACCACTGGCCCTCGATTCGTCGCTGCGTGACTGGATCAACGAGGCGCTGGTGGCCAACTCCAGCAACCCCAAAATCTACATCAAGCTGCTCGTCAGCAACGCCGCGGCAGGCAAGCCGCCGGCACGCACAGCACTCCGCCCGCCTGTCCCTGGCCTGGCCTGGCCTCCTCGCCTGCATGCTCGAGCCGGCAGCTGGCGTCAGCCCTTCCGTCTCACACCTCTGTTTTCCTCTGCTGCTACCCTGCAGGCTCGGTGATCGGCAAGGTAGGAACGGCGCTGATGGGCTGGGCTGCACCAATTGGGCGTGGCAGTTGATGTGCCCGCCCTATCCTCTCGCCACCCTGCCCCCGCCCAGCACACTTCCTGCACAGCACCAACGCGGCTCGTGCTGGCCCGGTCAGCATCACGGCCCCTAGTGACGATTCTGCACTGCATCTGTTGCCTGCTGGCCCGCCCTGTGCGCTGCTCCCTCGACCCTCCTCCACCACCACCCCTCCTGCCAAATAAGGGTGGCAACCTGAACAGGGAAGCTGATTCTGTACATCTGCTCCCCTCTTCTGTCCTGCAGGGGGGAGGCAACATCAACGATGTGCAAGCCAAGACCTACGCCCGCATCCAGCTGTCCAAGGCCAATGAGTACTTTCCAGGTACACTTTTGTTGCAAAATTTTGAAGCAATCTTGAACTGCAGCGCAACATCCATGCAACGCTGTGGCGGCTCACAAGGCGTGCTCTATGCACCTCTGAGCTGCACTCCTCTGTTCTCCTTGCTCTGCTGCCTCATCGCTGATAGTAACCGATGTGTCCGGGGGCGGCAGGCACACTGCGGCCACTCAACCTTGCCTCTGTGTGATCATGTCGGCATTTCCTCCTTCACGCTGCCCTCCCTGCCTTCCGTGTGTGCTGGTCTTTCCCCTTACCACGGTGCTGCCCCATGTACTCACAGGCCTTGAGTGCAGACGCCACGAACACCACGTTTGCTTTGCAGGCACCCCAGGGGGGTGGCAGGGCGCACCTCGAGGCATGCAGTGCCTGCTTCCCTGCAACATACACATCAACCGACACCACACCAGCCCTGCACCATCTTGCAGGCACAACCGAGCGCACGCTGCTGGTGACGGGGCGGCTGAAGCAGGCGGTGGCGGCTTTGGGCCTCATCTTTGCCAAGCTGCTGCGGGAGGGAGTGGCACCGCTCAGGTGCGGTCCAAATAAAAACTTTGTATTCTTTAAGTGCCTTAATCACTCTTACTTTACAAGAGATTTGGGCATGGAACCGGGGTGTTGTATGTATTTCAACATACAACAGCGAAGAAGTAGCGGTACCTTTGGTGCAATGCATGAGGGCAGGGGGAGGGGGGATCAGGGTGAGCGGAGAGGCAAGGTGAAGGGGGATCGGGAGCCCTGTAGGGCAGGAGGTAGGTCAGCCAGGGCTGGGTGGGGGAAGCTTCGGGTTGTGTGAAGATGAGAGTAGTGCCCCGGCTGCTCTGCCACTAACCCCACCCTGATGCTTCTGCCACCCACCCGCTCACCTGCCCTGCCTGCCCCGCCTGGCCCCCGCCTGCAGCCCCAAGAGCAAGGCTGCCGCGGCCTTCCCGCCGCCACCCAGCGGCGAGGGCGAGGAGGCAGCAGATGCACGGCCCCTGCGCCTGCTGGTGCGCCTGCTGGTACCGCAGCCGCTGTGCGGAGTCATCATTGGCAAGAATGGGGTGACCATCCGCAACTATGCGTCAGACACAGGCACCGTCATCAGGTGGGTGTGGGTGGATGCACAGGTTGTGCAGCAGCGGTGGTGGGGGCAGTGGGTGGATGGGTGGCAGCAGTGGTGGGTTTGAAGAGGCCATGCCGTGCCCCGGCCTGTCGAGGGGAAGAACCTCAGTCAGGTCTCTGCAGCTATGCGCAGTCAGCGGGTTGGGCAAATGTCACAGTTGTGTGTGTGGCACCGCCGTCAAGTGGGCAGGTGGGTTGGCTGGCACTCAAAGGAGGCTGCCTGATGGTGCCCGTGGGCTGCCCGTTGGAAGCCAGCAATGGATGGGTTGCCCAGGCGTGGGATGGTGGGTGGGCGCTTGAGTGCCGTCTTTGCATCCATGCATGCTTCTCGTGAGCACACAAGCTGTCTGCACGCAAAGGCCAGCGTCTCACAGCCCTGGCTGCCCCCCTGCCTATTTACGAGCACAATAGGGAGAACACCTCTGCACGCAGAGCCCACTGTCTCACGGCCCATGCTGCCCGCGGTGCCTGTCCATGAGCACCAAAGGGAGAACGCCTCTGCATGCAAAGCCCATGCCGTCTCACGGCCCGTGCCGCCCCCGGTGCCTGCTCATCTTCCTGCAGGGTGACTTCCAGCGAGGCCACCCAAGCGCCCACCAGCCACCGCATTGTCACCATTGCTGGCGAGAAGGAGGGCGTCCTCAAGGTGGGCCAAGCGGGGGATGAGGTGGCAGCGTGGCTCTGTGTGTGCATGTTGGGGCTTGGTGGTGACGCGTCTCCATCTGAGTTTTTGGGTGGCAGTGTCCAATTACTCGATCAATCAGTCTTATTTTAAGTGCACGGGGAGCTGGCAAGAGTCTCATAGGACAGATGCTTCAGTGGGGCAAGATGAAGTGAAGTCAAAGCTCCTTCCCAAAGGTTGACCTGAGTCTGCTCGCACGCTCTGGCCGCGACGATGCGTAAGCAAGCAGATGACCCGAACCTCTCCTTCTCTTCAAGCCTTGGCTCACCGCGCTCTTGCTGCCGCCCCTCCCCTCCCATGCAGGCCATCGCACTGATGACACTCAAGCAGTCTGACGAGCCCAAGTTCCCTCTCTACGGCGAGCTGCCAAGCCCGGCAATGCCACGCGGCGTCGCCGTGCCCCAGCAATTCGTGCCGGCCTACATGCCAGGCAGCCTGCCCGGCGCACCCTCCATGTACGGCGGCAGCCCCACCACCGGCATGTTCCCGCTGCTGGCACCGGCCATGTCCGGACACAGCGTGGGAGCCGACGGCTTCAGCTCGCTCACCCTGATCCTGACAGAGGACCAGACAGGCATGCTGATGGACACACGGGCACCCGCAGAGGTTGAGCAGGTGAAAAAGGTTCTTGTTTGCTGGCAGGCCTTTGGTTGCATGCCCTTGCTCCTTGTGGCAGCAGCCAGGGAGCTGTTGAGATTGGGTATGTGTCCGGCAGCAGCCCATACAGCAGGACCAAAGCACCTGTTGAGAGGAGACCCCTTGGTTTAGGGTCAACTTGTATGCGACGGAGCACGCGAGACAGTACCCCCTCTATACCCCCAGCGCTGTTGCTCACCGCACCTGGCGCCCGGGTGTCCCTCCCTGTCCCTCTCCTGCCACCTGTCGCCTGCAGATGACTGGGTGCCGGGTGCGGCTGGACATGTTGGATGGCCCCCGCGGGCCCTTTGGCAGGCTGATGCTGGTGGGCTCCCCAGAAACTGTGGGCTACGCACAGGTGAGGCGGTCACGGGGAAAGATCGAAAGGAGCAGCAGGCAAGGGGCGTGTGAGATGGCAGGGAGCACGCCACAGTGACGAAGCAAGGCCACCCCCCTATGATGGGTTGCCCGATCAAACAACAGAGGTAACGATCAAAATAACAAAACAAAACCCTACAGTAGGGAAAGCATGGTCAAAGAATGGGTGGTGCTTGCTTTGAAAGCGGTCCTGGCTGTGAACCGGGCGTCACCCCCATCGCTCCCCTGTCCCTCCCCTCCCCTCAATGCAGTGGCTGCTGGGGCAGCGTCTGGCAGCGGCGGCGGCAAGCTATCAGGTCAGCGGCACCACCTACTACCACTCGCCAACCTTTGTTCCCTCAGTCTCCCCGGCTTTCATGGGCTCGCCCTGGCCGCCGGCAGGGATGCTGTCCCACCAGCAGCAGGCACAGCAGCAGCAGCACAACATGATGGCCGCGGCCGCGGCGGCAGCAGCGGGGCACATGATGGGCGGCGGAGGGCAGGGCATGCCGCAGCCGATCATGCTGCGGCAGCACAGCGGCTCCACTGCGAGCACCACGCCCTGAAGGGCAGCAGCCGCCGCGGCACGAAGAGCACTATAGGCAGATTCTGACCAAGCATTCAGGCAGTTGATGTAAAGCCGGGCGCCACCACGGTAGCCCCGCCCCCTCAACTTTCACTCTTTCTTTTCCAGACGGACCCTCTAGTTTTCCTTCTGCACTGCCCCCTGTACCGGCACTTCTTGAGATGCGCCAAGCATGCTTCTTGAGATGGTTTGAGATTGTTACACTGCTTTGCGACACTGCTTGCTGCACAGTCAAAAGGTTGCAGCTTGGCGCTCCGGGCATGGTAAATAAGTGCACGCGCACTGCGGCAGAAGTACAAGAGAGGCAGTTACTGGGTTCGGTGAACGGGTGGGAGGTGCACGGGTCCTCGGGTCAAAAGGTTCGGGGCAGGAATCGGAGGGTACAATCCAAGTGCTGTGAGCAGCCAAAAGGTCTATCAAAGGGGGGAATGTGAGCTGAAGCACAGGAATGCGGGGCATGAAATTGGAGGTCCGGTGTGGTTGTTTCGATTTTGCAGTAATGGATGGCAGGCAGCATGATGCAAGCTTCAGCACGCATGCTGCTGCACGAGGCTGAGCAGGTGGGCGTGATCCCTCCAGATCAGCACAGTGGCCGTCACGCTGTGCACGCTGCTCTCGGGCGCAGCAGCACGCTCTGCGATCAGGCGCTCCAAAGCGTGCCCAGCACGCGCCAGCACGACGTCCTGGGGCCCCAGCCGCAGGGCCGGGCACAAGTCGTTGGCGCCGTCGCCGCAGTACACCACCTTCTGATGCGGCATGGCTGACCGTAGCGAAGCCAGCTCGCGGCCCTGCAAACAGTTGGAAGAAGGATGCGGGCCGTGGAGAGTTTGGTTAGTAATGGTTTATTGGTTGGTTCGGAGGTTAACTCATCAGCAGAGCAACAACTGGCGGCCTGATACCGGCAGCACAGAGCCGTGGGAACCCCTAGCAAGACCCAACAGACGCAGGTGCAACACACACACGCACGCAGGTGCAACGCGCAGGCGCAAGCGTACGCAACACCCCTCCAGAAGCAGGCTTGCAGGGCGTACCTTGCACAGGTTTGAGGGGCACAGGCAGCAGCCGTGGCTGCCGTGCACCGACTCGTCATGGCGGGGCTCGATCACCAGGCGGTGGGTGCCCGAAAGCGGGGGCTTGCCGCTGGCGCTGCCGCCACTGCTGCTGCTGCTGGCGCTGCCAGGGCGGAACAGGCCCCATCCGTTGGCAAAGCCAGAGGCGGTTTTGGGGGCGGGCAGCACGCTGGCAGGAGAGCCGGGGGAAGCGGCGTCTGGTGCCGCCGCTGCGGGCACGCGTTGGAAGCCGGCCTTGTTTGTGATTACCTGCAGCAGATGTGCAAAGAAAGGGGGGAAAACGAGATTCGGTGAACCAGGCAGTGGCAGGGAAAGAAATTGCGGCGTGGCTGCTGCTAATCAGCACGGCAACACAAGGCTAGATTGAGTACACAGGGGCTGAGGTGGTGGCTGAGGGCTAAGCTGCGGGCCGGCGGCACCCACACTGCCAGAGGGAGCACACACACTCTGCACAAGGAAGCACACACACTCTGCACAAGGAAGCACACACACAGTGCTAGAGCACAGGCGCACAGCCGTGTGTTGGTCAAGGGCTACACGCTACGCTGAGCAGAAACTGTGGTGGTGGCGCCCACCTGGCGCACAAATCGCTCTGCCTTGGCGCCCGCCAGGATGTGTCGGATGAACAGAGAGTTGCAGTCTGCGGGGGCACGGGAGATGAGGGGACCAAGGTGAGCATGCTGGGTGGTGAAGAAGAGCTGTCTTCCGCCAAACCCGGGTTTGACGTCAACTGCTGTTGATCAGCACATCACTGCCACCTCTTGGCCCATCCCAACAGGCCCTTCAACACCGGCCTTCGCCGCCACCCCAGCAAGCAGATGAAGACAGCGCGCAAACGTGTACAAAGGGGTGGTTTGAAAGGGTGCTGAATTTCTGGCACCGGCTTGCCCCTCCTCCCACCCCAGGAACACCAGCCCCCTCCATGCTGGCTGAGCGTGCCAACCGCAACTGCCCCGGCAGGCACATGGGCATTGCGCCAGTGGGCAGCGCAGCACACTGACCTGAGAGGACCACAGTGTGTAGACCACGCTCAGCGGCCCACTGCAGGAACGGCAGGCAGGAGGGAGGCGGTGAGCAGCAGGAGTGCAGAGGCAATACCAGACGCTGCGCCAGGCCGGCCAAAGCGAGCACGCAGCCACGGCAGTGTGGCACAGCAGCAGCTACACCGCACACACAGCCTCGCTTGCCCCGCCTGCCTGTCTCCCCGCCTTGCCTGCAGCATGTGTACGCTCGCCGTGGGCACCTCGCGCCCCATCTCGTGCAGCTGGCTCACAAGCATGTCGCGAGACACGCCTCGCCGGTGCATCTCGCCCAGCACACTGCAAGGGGAAGGGCAGGTGGGGCCAGTCCAGCATGTTGAAGATTGGGAGATTCTTACCAGCCTGTCCATTCTGCACCTAACCAAGCGTGTTGCTGAGAAGAAGTGCGCTGCATGCCCCAGCCAAACACGCACCCCAACTTGACTCAGGTGGTTGTAGCCGTTCAGTCAGGCGGCAACTTCAAGCAAGCTGGAGGGCAGGCAGGTGAGCTCCAGAGCCAGCGCCAGCCCGTCACACACAGCCCGTCACACACAGCACGCACAGTACGCACACAGCACGGCACGCACACACCACACTCCATCACTGCCACCTCTCTCTCTCTCAAGAGGCATGCCCCCGTTGAATTGAATCCAACTCACGTGTTGGTTGTGGGCACAAAGTTGGCGGGCATCTCGATGCTGGACAGCAGGGAGGTCAGCTCTGGCGCCAGCTCGTCGCACAGACGCTCCCCCGCATCCCAGCATGTGATGGTTTGATCGAAATCAGACACAAGCATGACTCCGGTAGAGGCACGAGCATCTTCTGCGGCGCGCAGCTGTGCCTGGCCTGGAGACACGCGTGGCGCCACGGGGGCAGGCAGCTGGCCCGCCGGCGGCTTCAACTTGAGCTGCGGTGACGATGTGGGGCGGTGCAGCGGGGTGCGGTGGGGCGGCGCCAGGCCCTGGGCTTGGAACCACTTTTGCATGTTGAAGCGGCGGGCCAGGGGAGCGGCCACATCCGAGCAGCCGTGCAGCGACTCTAGCAGGGGAGCCACCGCCTCTGGAAGCATGCGGTCGTCACAGTCGCCACGGAACTGCATGCACAGGCAGGGGTTGGGGAAGAGCGTGGGTGAGAGCCAAGGGATACAAGGAAGAAATATAGCAACATAACAGAACAACACAACACGATTGGACGCCTCCCCGCCGACGATGACCTTCAACCTCCCACGCCACGTCTAACCACATACCACAGCACCCACGCCACATCACCCCACGCAACGCCCCACGCCCGCCCGCACACACCTGCAGCAGCACACACTTGCAGCACCGGGATACCGTGGTCAAGATGCCGTGATCACAACCCAAAATCCCTAACACACAACACACCAACCGCAGCACACACTGCGGCAGCACACACTGCACCTGCAGCACGGGGCTGCCGTGGTCACAACCCCAAACTCTGTCACCCTCTCCCCCAGTACCCCATGCCCACCACCACGCGCACCCACCTGCAGGACGGGTATGCCATGGTCAAGATGCCGCGGTTACGACCTCAAACGCTCAACACACACCACCCGCACCACACACTGCAGCAGCACCACCTGCAGCACAAACCGCAGCATGCCCAGCAGCGGCAGCACCCACTGCACCTGCAGCACGGGGCTGCCGTGGTCACAACCCCAAACTCTGTCACTCTCTCTCCCCCAGTACCCCATGCGCATCCCCATGCGCACACACCTGCAGCACAGGGATTCCGTGGTTGGGCTGCCAGAAGAATGCGAGCGGGGTGTCGTCCACCAGCACGCAGCGCTGCAGGTCGCGGCCCAGGCGGGACATGTCCTGCGGGGCGGGGGCAGAGGCAGGGGCAGGGAGGCGAATGGGGAGCGTGGTCAGCGGAGGGGTGGGGATGGGATGCGGGGCAGGGGCAGAGGCAGAGGCAGATCAGGGAGGCAAGCGGGGAGCGTGGTCAGCGGAGGGGTGGGGATGGGATGCGGGGCAGGGGCAGAGGCAGAGGCAGATCAGGGAGGCAAGCGGGGAGCGTGGTCAGCGGAGGGGTGGGGATGAGATGGGGCGGACACAATACACAATACAAAATTGGAAGAGGTGGGAGATCACCTGAAGGAGGAGGAGGACAAGTGCCCATGCCAGGCGGGTGGGGAGCTGTCAAGAAAGTTGACAAGCTGCCGAGACAGGTAGCGAGCTGGGGAGACCCGTGCGCATGCGCACTGCCCCAATCGAGCGTGGTGAACCCAAATGTTGCAAGGTGCAGGGCCCAATGCCTCCCCTCAGGGCGGACCACCCGCTTGCCGCCCATCAGGCAGGTTACCAAAACGAAACAATGTATCGCTCGTGAAAGTTAACTTGATGATGCATTGGCAGCTTCTGGGCGGCTCCCTCACCTTGATGCAGGGGTAGACATCGGATGCCACGGTGGCGGGGCGGTACAGGCGGTGCTGGAACACCTTGCCGTACCGCGCCTCGATGGCATCGCAGATGGGGGCAGCATAGTCCTCCAGCCCAGCAGTGAATAGAACCACCTGCGGAGGGGGAGGAGCAAAGGAGGGGGGCTGCAAGGTGACGGGAAGGCACGGGCAATCAGGCGGGGTATGCTTGGCAGCGCACAAGGGAGCGCCAAAAACACCGCCTCGTGAGGAGGGAAGCCAAGAGAGAACAGGGGAGGGGCCAGGATTGGGCGATCCGGCAAGTGGCCTGCCTCGTGGGCGAACAAGTACAGGAGAGCCACTTCTGGGGGGTACGCCTGGTGCGAGGATCGCTGCTCGCCGCGGTTTGGGCCTGCAGCCAGCCAGTAGACTCGCCTGGTGGCGCAGGAACACAGCCAGCCGGCCGTGCCCTGCTCGTGCTGGCGCAACACCTCCCCACCTGCCCTGCTCGTGCACTACCTACCCACCCGCCTTACCTGCGCAATGCCTCCCACTTGCCCTGCTCGTGCACTCTCTTCCCACCCGCCCTGCTCGCGCAATCCCTCCCCACCCGCCCTTACCTCTGAGAAGGGCGCGATGCGGTGCAAAAAGTCGCCGAGGCCTGGGCGCTCCGCCACCACCACGCCCCCCGGGTTGAGGGCGCTGCCTCGGCCCACGATGTACGACACGGCGCCCGGGGCCAGCATGGGGGCGCGCTTGGGAGAGAATGTGGTGACCAGCGTGCCTGCAGGGACAAGGGGAGGGGTGGCGGGGTGGGGGGTGCAAGCGAGCATGTGTGCGAGGGCATGTAGGGGAGCAGGAGGGCAACCGGGGATGCGGTACAAACGGGGTGGTCGATGATGGATGCGCGTTCCGGAGCACGTGCTCCAACAGTACTTGTTTTGGACATGCTGTCCTGCAAGCATGCCGTGCCCGTGCCCGTTTTGTGTGCATGTGCATGCATACGCTTCATTTGTGTTGCCACCAGCCGCTCACGCACCGTCCAAATCCAGGCAGACAACCAGGCGGTTGCTGTGCTCGGGCCGCTGCGGCGGCAGCAGAGCCGGCTCTCTACACAGCTTGTCAGCAGGCACTTGCAGCACCACTTCTGTGCGATATGCCGCTGCGACGGCGGCACCCTGCTGCTGCTCCTCCTCCTCCTCTGACTGCTCCTCCGCTGCCTCTGCCAGCTCAGTGGCTTCTGCCAAGCTGGCGGCTGAGCTGGCGGGGGGCTTGCATGGGCTTGCATGGGCCGCCATGCCCTCTGCCTCCTCGCTAGCCGCCGCCGCTGCTGCCGCTCCCCCAATGCGGATGGGCTGGCTGCTGCTGCTGCTGGCGGCGCTGCTGGCAAGGGCCGTTGTGCTGGTGGGGCTGCTGCCGCTGGGAAGCAGCACGATGCCGCCGGCGCGCTGCTGGCGCTCCAGCTTCTGGAGGAAAGCGTCCAGGTGAGGGTCTGGGTGAAGTTGGTCGAGATCCAGAAGCTGTGCCTGACGGCAGACAGCGCAGTCAAAGGAGCAGAGCACAGAGTTGGCTTCCTCCTCCTCTGCCTGACACTCCACAGCAGTCTGCCCCTGCTGCCCCCGCTGCTGCTGCTGGCCCTGCTGCTGCACCGTCGCTGCCGCCAGCGTGCCGCTGCTGCTGCTGCTGCTGGCGGCCTCCACCTGCTGCTGCTTGGCATCCTTGCTGGCCGGGGGCGCACTGCCCTGGACGGCGGTGCAGTGCTGTAGTATGCAACCCCAGCAGAATCGGTGGGCGCATGTCAGAACCACTGGGGACTGCAAGTGGGGGGTAAGGGGGAGGAAAGTAGGGAGGTGAGGAGCAGGAGTGATGCTCACTTGTGCTAATGGACAGGCACAGAGCGCCCTGCAGGCCCTCTTCATTCATTAGTTCGTTCTTTTGCAGCGCCGACCACACAAGGTGTGCCGCAGATGCCCAGCACAGGCCCCACACCGCAGCTGCACAGCCGGGCTGAGCTGCGCTGGGGTGCGCGCTGTCCTTCACCGGCATGCAGCCTCCAGGGCCCCTCGCCACACAGATCATACAGCCAATCCAAGGATGCAGTACAACCACGGTACCACGGTACCGCTCACCCGCAGGATGTCCAGGCAGATGGGGCACTGGTACTCTGCCAGCACCTCGCTGGTGGGTGGGGGGCTGGGGGACAGCTCCTGCACGGGGAGGCGAGCGGGCAGCAGCGGTAGAGTTTCGGGTTTAGGGTTCAGGGCAAAGCGGAGACTTAGCCGCCGGTGCACAGGGAGGCAAGCGGGCACAGAGGGGGCAGGCATGTGAGGGTGGTAGCCAGCGCCTTGCTGAGTAGGGAGGGGGCCTGGTTCCAGCTCCCGCAAGTGGGGCACAGCAGGGGAGGGCGGGAGTGTACAGGGGCAGAGGGTGGGTGCAAAAGGGCGGGGTCTGGCAAACAGCGAAGTAGGTGTGGTGCTACACGGCAGGCGGCGAGGTGTTGTGCGCACAAGCACAAGCTGGGGCCACGACGGGGCAGGATGCCTGGGCGGCAGGCAACAGGGCGGTGCACAGACAAGGAGCCAGCAGCGCACACACATCACAAGTGCGCAGAATCACTCTGATTGAATCGCAACAGCAAGGACGGGTGCCTCTGCAAACGTATTGAATCATGGCAGGAGGGATGGGCGCCTCACCTGAGCCAGCACCTCCAGTCGGGTGATGAGGGAGGCGAGCAGGCTGGAGGTGAAGAAGCGCTGCTGCTGCAGGATGGAGACTGCACGCAGCGGGGCCACGCTCGCCTCACCGCACGCCACCTGCGCTCAGACAGACCCGTGGGGGTGGGAGTTCGGTTGGATCGATCCAGAGCATGTGAGAGAGGGTGCAAGGCCCTGCCATAAGCAAGCCACGCCAAGACGGCAGGCACAGGTGGCTACCCAGTCGCCCAGCCATCCCCCCATGATCCTCTTACATTATAAACCTTCCCCCCTTGTTCTTGTCCCGCCAGGTCACGGTGGTCACCAGCGCGTTGTAATCCCCACTGATCAACCCCCCGCCACACGCCCGCCCCCTGTCGCGCTCATCGGCCGCCCTCCCACCCAACCAACACAGGAGCTGGCTGGGCGGGAGGGAGGGGAGCAGGCACCGCCATCATCTCACCCGCAGGTGCTTGTTGCGCTTCTTGATGGCCTTTGTGGTTGCCACTGCATTGAGAGCCACATACTTGCGCAGCTCAAGCAGCTCAGCACGCACAGCAGCAACCTCCTGCAGGCAGGGGAGGCGGGCAAGCGGCGGGCAGGAAGTTGGAAGACACGCCTGCATCTTGTTGTGCAGAGACAGCGCGGGAACAAGAGCGTCCAGAGGCGGCAGTGATTCGGGAGTTTTGCAGGCGAAGCGGGCACAGCGGAGCCAGACATGCCGCGTGTCCCGGCTTGCGCGCCGGCAGCGGGTTTCTTGATCACTCACCTGGGGACTGCTGGCCAGGGAGACGCAGCTTGCTGCTGCCGCCAGCTCTTTCTCCTTGTCAGCAAAGAAGGCTGCTACCTGCAAGGCGGTACATAAAGGCAGGTGCCGCACACATCTCACAACAGGGAATATGCCGGGCTGCTGACACAACAAGGTGGGATACCATACCACCATTAGGGCACATTTACTGCAGATCAATGCTCTGGACCAACACACAAGGCAGCACAGGGCAGCTGGGGCACAAGGTGTGTGCTTGCCATCCCCTGAAGCCTGCCCACCTTCTGTAGCTCCAACCGCAGCGCCTGCTGGAAGCGGGTGCCCCGAGCATCGCTGGCCGCCACGTCACGCTTGAGCTCCGCTTTGAGCTGCTTATAGCCCAGCACTGCATAGCCCCACTTCCGCGCCGCCTCTGCTGCCAGGCGTTTGCCAAACTGTGGGGGGGGCAGAAGAAGGGGAGATGGAGGGTTGGCATGTTTGGGCTGTGCAGGCACGTCGTTGTTGGGTCGGCGGCGGACAGGCTGCACTTGCGCAAGGCGGGCTCCCTGTCCCTCCCCACCTTCATCGCGTTGAACTGCGCCTCTGGGCGGCAGGTTGGAGTTGGTCACCGGTGCTGCAGGGATAGCGGAGGCCAGGGGTGGCCGGGGGCGCGTCAAGCGTGGGAGAGCGCAAGTGGAGAGCGCAAGTGGCAAGGTGTGCTGGAACCCTCCTTCCAGGGCAAACAACCCGTTGTGAGCGCACCTGGAAGTGTTTGAGGAGGGGACGCTGAGGCCAGGAGACGAACGCAGAGGACTTCAAGCTGCTGCGCCCCGGCGCCCGCGCTGGCTTGATCTTCAATGCTAGCCGGAAGCCAACGATGAGAGCTGCCGGCTGGCATTCTCTCCTGATGGCGGCGCGCTACCCGCATCTAGGAAGTATGCCGCTACGTGTCGCCAGCGGTGCAGGGGTCAGAGGGTTGTTCACAGGGTTGTGTTCACCTTGTTGTCGAGATGAGACATGGAGCCGGGAGGAGAGAGTAGTAGCACACGGCGAGCAGCAGCCGCAACAGCACGCCACCATGACGCTGCCTCGGGACCACGGCAGCAGCCGCAGCAGTACCAGAAGAGCAGCAGGTTCCAACTGCAGCGCGTGGCAGGTCCCGGCGCCCCACCGCCGGCAGTGGCGCCGCCGCCGCCGCCGCCCGCAACCATTGGCCACCTCAAACTGAACCAACACAAGTTGGTGCGTGCCAGCCCCACACTGATGGCACAGCTGAGGCA
Source organism: Chlorella sp. ArM0029B (assembly GCA_002896455.3). Taxonomy (NCBI): domain Eukaryota; kingdom Viridiplantae; phylum Chlorophyta; class Trebouxiophyceae; order Chlorellales; family Chlorellaceae; genus Chlorella; species Chlorella sp. ArM0029B. Next base: position 683,637 of record JTEE01000114.1, on the reverse strand, counting down.
GCAGGCAGCGGTTGCAGCACCAATGGGAGCACCAGCGCGCAGCAGCAGTGCTTCTCAAGAGCCGCCCGCTCGCCAGAGCACCGCGTGGGTCCCACAGCCGGCACCATCCAGCGCAGCCGCGGCCCAGCTCCAGGCACAAGGCACCAAGCACCAGGCATCAGGCTCTCAGCAGCCCTGGGTTCCATATGCGGCCAAGCCTGCACCTCCGCTGGCAGCGCTGAAGCCAGCACAGCCGCCTGCCCACCGTGGCAACACATGGGCGCGGCAGCAGCAGCCGCCGCAGCCAGCGCTGCCGGCCCCTCAGCAGCCAGCTAGGCATAGCGCCGGAGCCCCGCCGACGGCGGCCCATCAGAACCGGCACACCTGGACACGGCAGCAGCAGGGGACATCTGGAGCCGCCGCCGCAGCAGCAGCAGCAGCCAAGCCGCCTGGCCCCCGAACAGCAGCAGGCGGGCGGCCAGCGCCTGCTGCCGTGCCAGCAGCAGCCAAGCCGCTTGCGCCCACCACAGCAGCAGCCAAGCAACCTGCGCCTACCGCTGTGCCAGCGGCAGCAGCAGGCACATCGCCTGTGCCCGCTGCTGTGCCTGCTGTGCCACGAGCAGCCAAGGCTCTTGCCAGCACAAGCAACAGCAGCCGTAAAGTTGTGGCGGTGCTTGCCCGCTCCGCCGACGGACAGCAGCAGCAGCGAGTGCTGGTGTACAAAAAGGGCGGGCGGCGGGGCAACAGCCTGCAACGCACTGCCGTCAAAGCAGCTGCCAGAGGCAACCTGACCTGGCGCAACCCAGCGGCAGGAGCAGCAGCACCAGAGCCTGCAGCAGCTGGGCATGCCAGGGCAGCAGCTGCGGTGACTGCCACCCCAGCAGCAGCAGCAGCACCGGCGGCGGTGCCTCGGCAACCAAACACAGTGAGTCGCGGCATTGTGGATCGCCGCAGCAGCGGCGGCGGCGGCACCAGCAAGTGGCACAAGTATGTGCGGTCAGCAGGCGCAGCAGGATCAGGCGGAGCAGGAGGAACAGCAGCAGCAGCGGCACAGGCCCTCGGGTCATCGGTACAGCAGCTGTCTAGCGGCGGCAGCAGGCGCGGTAGCACGGCGGCGGGCAGCAGAGTTGGTGCTGGCGGGGGCGGCAAGCTGCTGAGGCTGGGGGGAAGCGTGTACAAGGTGATGGCGGGGTGCAGGTCCCGGCAGATATGTTGGGGGAAAGAGAGCACGCGGCGGGGAGGCATTGCCAGTGCACTGCATCTATCGTCAACCATCTATCGTCACTCCCACACCCTTTGCGTGGCCCCTCCATTCAGCCATTCACCTTTCACGGCGTTGCAGCAACACAGACGTGTGCCGCGTTTGCGTCGTCCCAGCATTTCGAAACAGCGAGTGATGGCCGCTTTGATGCTTCAATATCGTGAAAGTCGGCGGTATCACTGCCCCACTGTTGTGCAGGTGCTGGGAAAGGGCAGGTCACGATTCTCGCTGCAGCGTCAGCCCAGCGGGGCCCTGCCGGGCACAGCACACCCGCTAGCTGCGTCAGCCATCGCCCCGCCAGGTGCCGCCCCCCGGCGAGCAGGACAGGCAGCAGTACCGCCGGCAACGGCCGCGGCCAGCAACCTGCATCTCTCTCGCTACAAGCTGGTCTCGCCTGCGCTCGCAGCAGCGGCGGCAGCACGCAAGCAGCGCTTGCCCGCTGTCACAGCCAGCAGCAAATTGGCAGCAGGGGCGGCACCGACGGCGCTCAAGGCCAGGGGCGGCGTGGGAAAGGCTGCAAGCAGCAGCAGCGCTGCAGGGCACAAGCGGCGGCAGCGGCCGCACTCGCCAGGCTCTTCCGGCACCGGCGCCAAGATTGTGTACTGCCCGCTCTACTGCCGCTCCGGCAAGTGCGAGCGCCGCGGCAAGGGCTGCCCCTACAAGTAAGCGCGGCATTGCTGCACCTGGGGCAGTGCTTCTCCAACGATGACATCAACATGCCCATCACGCAGCACTCTTCTGAACTGACCAGCACCTCATCCTGGCTCAGGCGCTCCCAGTGCAGAATGCTCTGCAATGCATGCCATGCCATGCCATGCCACGTCACCCCCTGCCATCCCTCTGCCACCCTCGACTCAACTCGTGCCCATGTCCTGCACACCTGCCCGACAGGCACGACAGCACGAAGCGTGCCGTGTGCCCCCGCTGGCTGCACGGACGCTGCGAGCTGGGCACCAAGTGCCCGCTGCAGCACCAGCGCAAGGCGGAGCTCATGCCTGTGTGCCAACACTTCCTCCTGGTAGGCACCGTGTTTAGGGTGTTTAGGGTTTTGATGGAAGTGGAAGGAGGGCGAAGTGGGTAGGCAGGCCGCAACCGTGCCTGCCAGCCTCTGCCTGCCCACTTGTTGCTGTTAGTCCGACAGCACCAGTGCAAGGGGGAGGGTGTCCTGTGTGCTGGCACCAGCACTTCCTGCTGGCAGAAAGCGTGCACTTGGAACACGGCCTGCACACGCTTGCCTTGCGATTGCGCTAAACGTGGCATTGCAGCCTGCCCCGCCCACACCACAGCGCTCGCTATTCACAGCCTGGTGTGCCTGCTCTTTGCCTCAGTTGCTAGCAACAGCAAGCAATCCAAGCCCATCCTGCACGGATGAGCCTGCTGCTTTTACTCCCCGAGCCCTCCTTTCTATGCTGCTGCCACTGGTGCCTCTGCCTGCAGGGCCGCTGCACCGCCAACCCCTGCCCCTACCTTCACGTCAACCTGCCCGCCAGCGCCCCCGTGTGCAAGCGCTTCCTGCGTGGCTTTTGCCCCGCTGGCGCCGCCTGCCCACACAAGCACTACACGCTGCGCATGCTGCGGGAGGAAAGCACGCTGAGGGCGACTGCGACAGCAGGAGGAGCGGGAGGCGCGGCTGCTGTGCACAACGGAAAGGTGGTCTGAGGGGGGGCGGGGTGGTGGGGTGGGGCTCAGGGCAGCATCTGCATGGCCAGGCTTTTGTTGCCCGTGGTTGCCTGCCGGTGGCTGCCTGACGGTGGTGTATATCTGGGCTTTCTGCTGCATTTTGCCTACCAAGTCTTCCTGTGCGCCCGTTCAGGCTGGCGGCGGCAGCAAGAAGCGCGCCGGTGATGGCCGCTACTTCTCTGCTGACGCTGGCGAGCAGGATGGCGGGCAGCAGAGCAGCAAACGCGCTCGGCAGGATCCCGCAGCGGCAGGTGCAGCAGATGTGGGTGCAGCAGCAGATCCCGGGACGGCAGCCGGCGGCAGCAAGGCAGGTGAGGTTAAGCGGCGGAGCAGTGATGTGCTGAAGCCCTCCTTCTTGCTGCCTGACTTCATCCAACTGTTCGATTGATTGCTTTGGTCGCAAGCACGTGTAAACACAGCATGTGTCAGGAATCACAGCACAGGAAATGTAGACACAAGGCAAGAAATGTGTGCAGCACGGTCTGGCGGGCAGCCTGTGCACTGCCGCTGCACCGCCCACGACACAGGACCTCAACACTCCGCCCACCCATGGCCCGCCTTGCCAACCGCCCGCTTGCATGCCGCCTTCTAATTCTTGCTGCCACAGCAAGCCTTGCTCGCAGTCTCCTCTGCCTGCCCCTTTGTGGCCCCCTGTTATAAGCCCACTGCTGCTGCCACTGTCAGCAGTACGCATGCATGTACACCTGCCGAAAACGGCAGAGTTAGCCGGAGGGCATCCCCATAGCTCTTCGAGTAGATTGCTTGCTAGTTTACTGTTAACCTGCCCTGTCCAGCAAGGTACCGGTGACTCAAAACGGTGCAGACGTGGGCGCTCACAGCAGCATCGAGCAGGCGGTCAAGGAAAAGCACATTCGGCCAAAGGTAAGTGAGGGTCCGGCACCGCCTGGTTCACCCATGCAGCGCTGCTCCGCGGCACATTTGCACCCCCCACCCGCAACAGTGCCGCTGCCGCTCACGCCTCTTCCGCCGCCGCCGCTGCCCAGGCATTTCTCCGAATCTCCGGACATTTTGCTATGGACAGCATGGACATGGAGGCCTTTTTCATGGAGCGCGTGCAGACGTTGAAAATCTTCAATGACCCCTTTGATTACTCAAAATGGTGGGAGGAGGAGGAGGCAGGCGGTGCCGGCAGGTGCGTGGTATGGCTCGCGAAACGGGAGGAGGGCAAGGGGCTGGCGGCATTGATGCCTGAATTGGCAGCAAGAGTTCTGTACAGAACAGGTAGCGGCCAGCGCAAGCCTGCATCGGCCAGCCGGCAGCGGATGTCGGCGCGCATGTGCACAGCGGATGCGGCAGACAACAGCTTGTGTGTGCCGTGGCCACACTCCACGGTGGAGACCTGCAGACTTGCCACGCCCTTCTGCATCCTGGATTGCCTTGCACTTGCCTGCCGCATCCCTGTATGCACCCTTCCCCCCCTGCAGCGAGGACACGGCGTGCAAGCAGCAGGAGGAGGACTTGCCTGAGCCAAAGCAGTGAGAGGGGCAGTACATCAGCCTTGAATGCAGGTACAGCGTCCACAGTCGAGCTGGTGCCAGCATGCGCGAGCATCTCGACCGGGCAGCAGCCTGTGCCCTGCTCAGTGCATATATCAACACACGCCTCCTGACATGCCCACTTCACTGCCCGTGCAGGCTGCCGACGGGCGAGACGACGGCGTGCGGCAGCGGCCTGCCCATTGCCTCGGCCTGCGGCGCCGCCGCCAGCCCCACCGCTGCCTGCACGCAAACCTACGTGTCGCGCTGAGCGTGGACAACACGCAGGCTGGTGGGTGCTACCTCTTTGTCTAACATTTTTTGTGCACCACCCACCCCCTCGCCCCACCCAAGGGATTGCTTGTCATGCCGACATTTTCGGCGCTGCCACGCTGAGCATGCACAGCTGCTTTCTGGCGAAGAAGGAGCCTGCAACAGCCTCGCATCCCTGCTTCCCAACAGCTCCCCACCTGCTGTTATCACCCACCCCTCCAATGCCGCTTACCCATGTTGCAGGTGACTGCAAACGCTGTGCAGGCGGCGGCGGTCGGATGATGGCTGACACTGCACCACCGCGTGGAGCTTGGCCTGTTGCGGCAGAGGAGCAGTTTGGGCCTTAGAACTGGTGTGGACCGCGCTGGCAGCGGCAGCAGCAACGGCAGCGGCAGCGGCGCACAGGAAGCGGGGCAGCTGGCGGCCAATCCAGCCACCCCCTCGGGTGTCAGCGGAGGGTGGGCGCTGGTGGGCACCAGAGGTTGGGAGAGGCACAGTGGCACGGGGCAGCACAGCACAGCGTGGCGCTTGCACAGCATGGCGCTTGCACAGCACACCCACTATGCCTGCCGCTGCTTGCTGGAGGGCGTCCGCCCTGCCTGCCCACCAACGCTGGGGCGTTTTGCAATGGCAACACCCACCCCTGCCACCCGCCATTCTCGGCACCACAATCCATGCGTCGTTCGAACGGCGCGGTGATGCATGTGCGCCGTTTGCTTTGCGAAGCTTGGCTTCATCCCTCCCATGGCTGGCGGGTTGTCCTCTTGCCTGCTGCCCGCCTGCTTCTAACCCTGTGAGTTTTCTGCCTGAGGATTTGCCAAGTGTGTGGCGTACTGTGTGATTACATGTTTGGAAACCCCACGTATATACATGTGGGAGGCGAGATGCAACAAATCGAAGCAGCAAATAGATTGGTGCTGGTTGGTCGCAGGGGAGAAGTCCGTGTGACTTAGTGCTGGCTCGAAAAGCCGCCTGAAGCGCCATACCTCCATCCATTGGAAACTGTGTTCTGCAGCAGCAGGAAGGGGGCGCACAAGTCTGTTTGAGCTGCAAACCCTCGCGTGTAAATGCAAATCCGTGTGTGTGCAAAGGTTGGGATTGTGCAAGGTAATGCATGTGGGTGCAGGTGGGGTGCATGCTGGTGCATGCGTGCAATGCAGTGGAATGAAGCCTCAGACTGCGGGTTGCCCCGCGCCGAGTGCGCAACTGCCGATCCATGGCGGCCGCCCGCGCCACAGTGCAGGTCGGCACCACCAGCCCGGCAGTGTGCCGAGTGGTGGGCCGTGCGCTGCCATAGGGCATCCCCGCATGTGGGTGGCGTTAGCCCAAGGCAGAAGGCCCTTCTTTCTTCAATGAAGAAGAGGAGGGGGCACATGCATGCCTGGTGCCACCGCGGGGTGGGGACCGGATCAGCGGAGGCCACTGGTAGGTTCGTGTCTGCAGAACAGACGCCAGCAAGCCAGCCGCGGCACTGCGCCAAAGTGGCATGCTTCGTCACGGGCAGCATGCACAGCACATGACAGGCAGGTACTAAGGTGCATAAGAAAGGTTTCCAAGGCTCAGTGGAAAGAGAAGTCGTTTTGATTGAGCGTTTAATCACATGGGATCAGAAACAGCCTCAAGGTTTAATCATCGCCATTGGGATGCAGCACCACATGTGTGGGCATGATGCACGTGTTTGTCAAGGACGCCCCGTCCCCACACCACGCATGCGAATTGTTGCCCACCTGGCGGGTTTGAAGATGGGGCGGGTCGAACTTGGATAGGTGCAAATAGTTGTGTATGGACGCCCGGGCAGGGCGCTCACGAAGAGAAAACAGTGGTCGGCACAGCAGAGCTCACTCTGCACAGTGGGTGCAGGCGGGAGGAGCAGGCGGCAGCGGGTGAGCATGGTTGCAGGCGCCGCACAGGGCAGAGGAGCCGCTATGTGCGGGAATGTGGGGGCAACGTTACGCGCGGGCTGCACCCCAGCAGCAGCCAGCACTGAAACACGCCCCATGGCTCTAGCTGTGTGAGTTGTTGAGCGAAGGGGGGGCACATACACCCAGCGCTCGACCGTCATCACAGCGGGGCGGGCAGTACAGGGTGCAGGCCAGGCAGTACAGGCTCGGGGCATGGGCACAGGCGTGCAAACACTGGGAATCACAGGCTTAGGGGTTGGCACAGGCAGGCGGGCAGCACAGGCACGGGTGAGTGCAGGCCCAGAGAAACAAGTGCAAGCGCGGGCAGAGAGCACTCACCAAGTGAACAGACGGAGCACGGGGCGCACGTCACCCGGTTGGTACGAGGGGCAGTGCGTCAGGTAGCACCATCTGCAGTAAAGGCAAGCACTTGAATGGATGGGTCAGCAGGCAGCGGGGGAGCACAGCTTCAAGGGAAGGCAAAGCGGGGCCCCAGAGTGGGTAAAAAAACAGACCCAGAGTTGGGGTGTGGGGATGTCCAGGGGCTTCGTCCTGCTGGGGCATGCTTTAGGTGCCGGCAAGATAGCGGGCCCCCGGGTCAATGGCCGGTGATGCCTTGATCATAACAACTCCCGGCCTCATGAATTTCGCTTCTGGGAACGGACCCCAGGGGATGGCATAGCCCCAGTGGCCAACTTGTTAGAAGCCTAGCTGGCAGCGCAAGGCAGCGTGCACAGCATGGCGTGCAGTGGGCATGGACAACATGCAGTGCAGTGCATGGGGGTCGGTAGGGTGTGCTCAGACAGCCAAGAGAAACGTTTGTTCTTCAACGGGCTCTGTGAGCCTCAGAAACTCTAGTCCGTTATTTCTCATCTTCATCACGGCAGCACCCAATAGACCCAGAGTGCGGGGGCAGATGCAGGCACGCGCAGGGGTGGCGTTCTGAGCGGAAACTCACTTTGTGGTGGCGAGGAGATGAAGCAAATCTCAGGTGTGGCCAAGGGGCATCAGCTTGCGCGGTGCCTGCTCGGGGGTCAGCCGGGGGGGAGGCAGGGTGGAAGATAGGCGTTAGACAACAGGGGAGCGGGGGACAAGTGCGGGGTGGGGCGGCAACGGCACAGGGTGCAAGCAGGATGCAGGCAGAGCGGATCAGTCACTCGTTTTCGGCATAAGCGGTGGCTTAATCAGCAACACGGACCATAGTGATAGGAAAAATTCATTTCCGCTCAAAAATGCAGGGGACGGTGCAGCACAGGCGGGTGGTGATGCATGGCATGCAGCGGCTGTACGGGGGCGGCCCACAACGTTCGCTCAGTAAAAATCGTGATTGAACCGTGCTTCTCGTCAGGTGTTTCAGAGTGAGCTGGGAAACGGCATTCGTCACAGCGAGCGGCCGCGGGCAGGCAAGGCCGGCGGCGACGGCGCGCAGCGGCAGAAAGTGTGCATCGGCGGGCTCAGAGCCGAAAGGCAAGTCAATCGTCACTGCTGGTGCCCCTGGCTTGGGGCGCTAGGACTGGGGCGACAATCAGAAACAATCATAGCCCGGGTGCAAGCAGCAGCAAGGTGCAACAGGCAGCAGCGGGGCGGGGGCGAGGTAAGACGTGGGCGGCGCAGCAGAAAAGGGAGGCCCAGAGGCGGGCGCCAGACAATGACAAGGCCCAGAGGCGGGCGCCAAACAAGCTCAATGCATTGGGGGCAATGGGGACCCTGAATGCATATGGCAGCTCACCGCAACGTGCCGACGATGACCATTCTTAGCGTGCATGCATGTCGGCCGACGTCGGCCCGCCGCTCTGCGGCGCTGCAGCGAATGGAAGCAAGGGTAGGTGGTTATAGCATAGATCAAGGGCAACTAAGAGCCCTCTACCAGCCACGCCCTCGGGGCAAACACAGGCATGCGCTGCGAGAGCAGGCGGCAGCATGCATGATAACCCAAACACAAGTACCATTGTTCTCACCAGAGCGGGCGGAACTTCAAGAGAGAATGAGCGGCAGGGTTCAAGCCGCGGCTTTTAGCCCTGGGTAGGTGGAAGGGAAGGAACAGGAACTGCTGCATGGGACACGTCCGAAGCAACGTTCTGCACTCGCAAGGACGTCAGCAGTGTAGACGGTATAGAACGGCTACCAGCAGGCGTTGCAAGCGGGTTGCGAGCTTTGAAAGGCAGAACCCCAGCTGACGATCGAGCGGCCTTCACAACCCATCTCGCAACTCTTCGACGATCAGAAGACCTGATGGCCGACGTGCAGCCCCCAGCTGAGCCCGGCGCGGCCTTTGCCGCACCTGCAGAGCCCCAGCCTCCTGCGGCAGCCGCCCCTGCTGCTGAGGAAGACGCTGGCGCGCAGATCGCAGCGCAGCCAGCCGCAGAACAGCCCCCGGCGCCCGCGGGCGAAGGCACCCCCGCCGCCGCCCCTGCGCCTGACGTCGCTCAGGAGGCAGGCGCGTCGCCTGCAGCTGGCGGGCAGGATCCGCGGCTGCCAGTGCGCGCGTACCTTGAGCAGACGGGTGAGAGGGAAATAAGGTGCTTGCGGCGCTGGGGCTGACACCATGCTCGCAGCAGGGGCAGGCCTTCACCTGGGCCGGGCTGCGTCGCAGGCAGGCTGCGTCGCAGCTGTGGCATCCACGCTGTTCGTTTGCGTGCATCTGCAGAACTACAGCAGCGTGTGATGCGTCCTGGCGCCAGGCATTGGCGTTGTTCTGCACATGTGGCGCTGGCCTGAACCCTGCACTGTGCCTCCCCTGCCCACCTGCAGTGGTGCCTGTGCTGATGCAAGGCATGATGGAACTGAACCGGAAGCGGCCAGCAGACCCGATTGACTTCCTCTGCACCTACCTGCAGCAGCACAACCCTCGCAAGCAGCAGAAGACGGGCTAAGCAGACAGCTTGGTGGGGCATGTCCGCTGCCTGTTGTTTGCTCCGCCGCACTCCAGTTTTCACTTCCTTGACCCTTCTGCACTCCCCCGACCCTTCTGCGCTCCCCGACCGTTCTCCCGACCGCTCTGCACTCCTTGACAGTCTTCCCTTCCCAGTGTTGATCTTTAATGCATCCTATCTCCATCAACCCTCTGTAATCACAACAAAGAGGGAAGGTTGGCCAACAGGCGGGCTAGGCTGGGCTGCAGCGGTCTTGGGGCACCCACGAGTGCGCTCAGCACAGCAGGCGGTGCTGTTTTGTTTGGGTCCGTACCTGGGCTTCGGCTGCCTTTCGCGTGTCGTGCTCGCTTGGCCACCTGCACCTGCGCGTGACCTCACCATGGACGTCCAGACTGCTCGTCAACTCCTGCGCCTGCCCGATGGTCCGCTGACCGCCGAGCTTCTGCGCAAGCAATACCTGCGCCTCGCCCTTAAAACGTAAGTCCGATCGCGGAGGAGGCTGCAGAGAAGCGTGGAGCTCTGCGCTCCGCCGGAGCTGGCTGCAATGGGCGGCCGCCGTGACGTGGTGCACCGGCAGCAAGCAGCACCGTGCCCAAGACAACTACGGCCGCCGGCAGGACTGTCTGCCTATGTAGTCATCTCTGCCTGCACCCACTGCGTTCCTGCAGGCACCCCGACAAGAACCCAGGCGATCCGCTCGCGGCGCAGCGCTTTGCGCAGCTGACCGACGCCCACACGGCACTCCTGGAGGCGGAGGCAACGGGTGCCGCGGCACTTTTGGAGCAAGAGCGTGCGGCATCACTGCTGGATCTGCTGCTGCGGGCGCTGCAAGGAGAGGACGTGGCAAGCAAGCTGGCCGGGCTTGGGGAGTACCGCCCGCCGGCAGTGTTTGGCGTCGACTTAACGGTGCGGTTTGATGGGCGGGTGCCGCCAGCGGCAAGAAGCAGCTTCGAGCCGCCGGTCGACCTGCATCAAGCATTCCAAGACGTGTTCCAGCAAGAGGGGTTGACACAAGAAGGGGACCCGCAAGGCGGGTGGGAGCTGCCCTTGGAACGTGACGAATTCTGAGTGGCAGACAGGGCTGCTCTGGAAACCGACAGATGCTTGCTCACTATTTTCACTGTTTGAGACTCAGACACCGACGCGTGCTCACTATATGATACTCGGACTCCCAGTGTCCTGCACTGTGCTGATTGAATGCTTGGGACATGATGAGTGCATATTTATTACAATCGATACCGCCTTTAGGGGCACCACGTAAAGTTTGTAGACGTGCGAGTCTGCCCCATGTGCAGTTTTGTAGACGTGCGAGTCTGCCCAGTGGATGGGGGTCATGCACTGTGTAACACAGTGTGTTGCAACCAAAGCGCTTTGCCGCATCAGAAGTCAACATAAGGGTGGATGAAGCAGAGGGGACACGTGTAAGACTCTAACTGCCGCCCTGCTGCTCTTTATGTGCCTGCCTGTGCCTCCACCGACCCTGGGCCCCCACCATGAGCCTGTGCAGGCCCTGTACTGTCCGACCCGCCTTGTACTGCTCCATTCGGTCGTGCTTTGGGTTCTCAAGAGTGTGAATCGGCACACTCTGCTGCTCTGTGGCCACCCCATGCCATCCTGCACCTCAGGACCACAACTATATTGTGCAATTGCTCGTAGCAAAAATAACAACATCATTGAGGACGGACGCAAATTCTTGCACAAAAGACTGAACGCAGTAGAATGCTCATCAGCTATGAAACAGTGCGTGGGCAAGTAGCACAGCATGTGCAGCGTGGCGCCCGGAGCCCCCCCCATCTTCCCACATGGCTCCCACTGTAAAGTGCGTCCTAGTGTGAGCAAGATATTCACAGCTGGCGCGCCATTCCCGCCGCCTGCGGCTTCAAAAACTCCAGTTTATCCACCTTGACCTGCCCCTCTTGCAGCTGGTACACATACACAGTTGCCTGGAAGTCAGGGGGTCAGGGGAGCAGGGGGCAGGAGGGCGTCTCGCCAGGCAAGCAGGGGAGCAGGAGGGCGTGTTGCTAAGCAAGCAGGGGGCACGGTGAGGCTATTGAGGCTTGCGCCACTGTGACAGCTGGCACTTGGATGCAGCACGTGACTGGTTGCCTGGGGAGGCAAGGAAGCAGGATGAAGCGGGGATGGAGAGGACGCTGTGCACACATGAGAGCAGGCAGGGTCGCATGCGGAACAATGGGAGTGCAAACACGTGGCGAGGGCAGGAAAGGCAAGCACCGTGTGTCCGGTGCAGCACGCTCTGCTCTCCATGCTGCCCTGCCCATTGCGCACATGCCTTCTTACAGCACACGATCGGGGCAAGTGCCACGCACCGTGGCCACGCAAAGCTCAGACCGGACACTCCCCACTGAGCACGAACTTTGACGTTAATGTAAGATGATGCGCCACCCACCTTGCCGCCATCAATGTCCATCAGAGCAAAGCTGGGAACCGGCTTGTCCGCCATGCTGCTGTATGCGCCCGTGGCTGAGCCTGTAGAAATGACCAGCCGGTCCTCGTGCCGGTACGCCTTGAAATCCTGCAGGCAGGCAAGGACGGCAGCCGAGGCCTCCGGTTTGGCCAATCCCTTCAACAAAGGTTCACAAGAAATTGCGACCTGGTCAGTCCCATGCCAGCAAGACCTGAAGTTCAGGAGCAGCAGCAGATATTGCATGTCAGCACGGTTGAAAACGTATCGATTTAAGCAGCCAGCTTTGTTCAAAGGCTGGGCCTGAGCCGTTGCGCGCTGCTCCTGCAAGCGAGAGTTGTGGGGCACAGCTCAAGAGCAGGCAGTGTTGCACACATACTACTGTGACCAGCCGGTCCTTGTGCCAGTTGGCTCCAACTCCTGCAGAGCAGCAGCATCCCCACACATAGCAGGAGGGCTTCAATCGGACTCTGGAATCACGGCCATTCCTGTGTGCGGCAAACACGGGCTCCTGCAGGCACTGGCAGCAGCCTGTTGGAGCTGCGTCATCCTGAGTGTGCGCCCTTAACTCGAACCCCTTGACACGCCACACAGAGAACCAAGCAGACACGAGACCACTAACTGAGGGAGGAACGGTGCTGCATCTCATGCGGATGTGTGATCAGGATCTTGCCAAGATACGGTCCAAGGCTCCTTGGCCAACTGGGACATTCCCAAGTTGGTTCAACATCCATATTATGCACTGAAGTCTGGTCAGCACCGCTCATTGCTACAGCACGCACAGGCACATGATGTTCCGGCCAACCTGCCCCACTCTCCACACCATCATCAACGTGATGGCACTCACGTGTGTGTGCCCCGTCACCAGGATGTCGCAGTCCAGCTTGCGCTGCAGAATGGCCAGCGCCTCCTTGTCTCCCCACGGCACGACCTGGCGCGGAAGATAAGGTTGCAACAAAGCGGAGTCACGGTCCAATGTTGTGCTGGGCCTGTTGTGGTCTATATCCACAAGGCAGGCGGCGGGGAGGGGGCGCAATGGCAGCAAGACATGGGGCATCCAGGGCGCATATCATAGGATCATGCTGCTTCACTTGGTTATAAGATTATATGACTCAATTGATGAATCACCTGGTGGCCATGGCAGAGGCCCACCCGGAAGTCTCCGATGGACACCACCTGCACAGAAGAAAGTGAGGGGAGGAAACAACACACATTTGCATGGTTGGTGCATTTGCTTGATTGGTTGGGGAGAGAGAAAGGAGAGTGTGGACACCACCTGCACAGAAGACAGAATGGGGAGGAAACACACGCATTTGCATGGTTGGTACATTTGCTTGATTGGTAGGAGAGAAAGAGGGGTGTGTGAGTGGTTGGATGTTATTCTGGGACTCGCCAATGGGCAGCATCTGCCAGGCAGGAGGAACACCCGTGGACGGAGGTGCAGTATTGGGGGCAGGCGTGATGAGCGGCTGTGTACTTCAATCAGTGTATGCTGGTGTCCAATGCGCGCCGCAGGTGCACGGCTGCTGCCACACAGCGGGAAAACGACTGTCACTGTGCAGCGGCACTGGCCGCCAGCCATGTCGGCCCACAACTGGCGCTTACGTCCAAAACTCATCACGATGCACACGGTGATGTGATCGCCACTACCATTCTGATCTCAATTACATTTCAAGTCCAGGGGGAGCCAGCAGAGGTTTCATGGGTCAAGGTAATCTGCACGCTGTACCTGCGTGTCTGGCCACTTGGCGCTCTCATCAAAGTCGCCCTGCGTGACGGTCACATCTGAGCACACTGACCGCAGGTAGTCATATGCAGACTGCAGACGTGGCAGAGAAAGATCATAACAGCATTGGTAAAGGAGGCCGACAAGGAGTGGCAGTCAACGAGGGAGGTAGGGAAGGAGAGCAGGCGCTTGGTAAAAGCGCGCACACGTGCGGCAGCGGGCATGCGGGGAGGCAGCAGTGGGACAAGCGCAGAGCTGTGCAGTGCCAGCAGACAGGCCCCCCACACCCCACGGGACATATAGCACACTGCCCCGCTGTACCTCTGAGCACAGGTTTCCCACGCACAGAATGCGTCCAATCTTGCCTGTGGGGCACGAGCGTGAAAGGGGTCGTGAGGGATGATGAAGCAAGTGCGGCAGTGCGCAGCAACGCGGCAATGTGTGTCCGGCGGCAGGCTGCAGCTCTGCTCAGCTCTGATGCAGCTCACAGCTCACAGCAGGCTGCTGGTCCTGCACCCCTGCTTGTGTGCTGCAGCAGGCCAGGACACTGCTCCAGCTGATGTGCTGCCGCAAGCCACAAACTATCGAGCATTATTCCGTCAATGTGCACAGGTAAATGAAGGGGGCGGGCAAAACAACTGGGTGCACACACGCACACACACACTGCTGTTGGTCCACACTCCAGACAGAGCAGCCCTGCCTGATGGCCCAGCCCTGCGCACCCGGAATGAGCAGCGCCTTGAATTGCGGTGGAAGGTCAGACGCTCGGTGCGGTATGTGAAGGTCTGAGAGGCACAGCACCAACATGCTGCCCTACCAACAGGGAGCAAGTGCGGGTGCCACACGCGGGGCACTCTATGGAGAGGCGGGCAGGGAGCGCCTGCCCCCTGTTACACTTGGGTTTGGAAGAGGGTGCGATGCCGCTACCTGCAACAAGCAGGACGCATTCGCCGGCACGGTGTTGCCACCTGTGTGCCTGTGGAGAGCCCTCTCATGAGCAAAGCAGTGCTGCTGTCGCGCGAGCACAGGCGGCGGCAGCGGCGAGCGGCAGGGGACTGGGCTGACCAGGGCTCCAAACAGGGCCGACGGTGCAGATCGACCCAGTGCTTCCGCAACTTGCGCCGATCGGCTGCCTGTTTCACTCCCAACTCACGCGGAAGCGGCGAGACCGAGGCGGTGGAAGTTGACAGCTGCGAGAGTGGCCTAGCGTTAGCGGGGTCGTAACAAGCTGCACGGGGGAGGGGAGGGGGTGCAGAAACTTGGTTGCAAACCTTGCCAGGTGGGCGGGGTGTGCGGCTCGCTGACGCCAGTGCTGTGGTGGGTCTTCTGCAAGAAAAGAAGGATTGAATGCATACCACTGCCCCAAGGTCCACATCCTTAGGTCCACATCCCTCACTGCAACTTTCTGTGTAAAGATGAATGACAGCAGCTCCCAGGTTGGTCTGCAGACACCTGGGTGTGCACTTGCCGTATGACAGGATGGGCCTTGCCCAAGCCCTGCGTGTCGAACAACTTACCTATTGTCAAGCTGGCTACAGTAATAATCCAACACAGGGCACAGCCAAGGGAGCAGGCCTAAGGGAGTGGAGACCAGCGGCCCACCAAAAGCAGGTTTGTCTTCGTACTGCAGGGGAGGATGCATGTCGGTACTGCACTGGCGGGCGGGCGGTGTGCACCGGCACCGAGAGCTAAGCAGTTGTGCTGCCATAGGTTGGACCCATACCTTTTCTAAGAAGGCACGGTGAGCCGGGTTTAAGCAGTGCACGGACCAACACACAGGCAGCACCCCACCATGACGCACCGCCAACTTGACGGCGACCTTGCCGCCACTGTGGCACAGGAGGCGACAACCCCCGTGGTTTGCTCGCAAGCCCAACCTTTACCAACGCCGTTTCCAGGGCAGTGTTCAGTTGTCCGCAGAAGTGCAGCCCGCCCCGGAAGCAGGAGAGTCGCAGCAGGCACCGCCCTTCACCTCTCGTTCAGCCGGCACCCGCGCCAAGGACGCAGAAGCGCGAGATCGGGGGCAGCTGCTCGCGGCGGACGATGGAACAGGTAACGATGGAACAGGTCGCTTGTCCTGCCGCCACCGCCCGCCGCCGCCTGTGCGTGCCCCCTCAACCCACCCGGCCCCCTCACCGAAGCCTGCTCTCAGCTCCCAACTGCCTCGTTCTGCAGGGCGGAAGCTTTGACCGTGGCAGGGATGAGCAGCTGGGGGCAGGCAGTGCTGGTGGCGGCTTGGAGTCGCTACTGGCAGGGGTGGAGGAAGCGGTGGGGGAGGCGCGGCGGCAGGCGGCCGCTTCACAGGCCGAGGCTGCAACTTGGCAGCAGCGGTGAGCTGAGCCGCCCGCTGCTTGTGACACATGGAACCGCTGCTTGTGACACATGGAACCGCTGCTTGTGACACATGGCTTGTGACACATTTGCCCACCTGCTTGAAGAACCCTGGTGCACACAAAGCTTGCCTGGCCTCTTGATCCTGCTGCCCGCTCGCCTGCCAGCCAGCACCTGTGCTCACCTCACCGCCTGCGCTCAAATGACTGGCCAGGTATGAGCAAGAACGGCAGCTGCGGCACCAGCAGGAAGAGGTGTGGCAGCAGGAGCAGCAGCAGCAGCAGGAAGACGAACAGCAGCAGCAGCAGGAAGACGAACAGCAGCAGCAGCAGCAGCAGCAGCAGCGGCTCGGCGGAGTGGAGGCCGCCGATGCTACAGCCTCGGGTGCTGGCAGCTGCGGTGCCGCCTGGGTGGCTTCGGAAGCCAGCGAGGGGCCCGGGCGGGCCTCCAGGAGCGTCAGCATGAAGACAGCAGTTGCCCAGGTGTCGGCACAGACGCACGCCGCCGTGCCGCGGCGGCACACGGCGCCCGCCCTGCGCACGACCGCCTCTGCACTTGGCACTCCTGAACTCTTGGACCAGCTGAGCAGCACTGCCTCGCGATTGGAGGCACTCAGGCTTGAGCTTGAAGCTGACTTGGAGGCTGGCAAAGCCGCCGACGGCTCCCTGGCCCTCTCCCGCCTCGCCAGCCTGCTGCACGCCTGCTCATTCCTGCGGGACGCCTCGGCTGCAGCCTGCACCAGCCGCCGCAGCAGCGCCGACTTGGGCGACGGCATGGATCGGCAGGACAGCCTGGCAGCCGGGGATCAGGAGGTTGCGCTGCACGATGACGGGGCGGCGGGCGTGGGCGCCACTGCGGCGGCGGCAGTGTCGGTGGCCCTGGCGCAATCGTGGGCGGCAGCGGCGGGC
>JTEE01000114.1:634282-649252 GCA_002896455.3 Chlorella sp. ArM0029B | reverse complement strand
GGCCCCGACTCAGAGGTCAGCAGCGACAGTCAAGAGGATCGTGGCGCAGCAGACCCCTTCTGGCTGCTGCGGGACGGCTGGCAGGATGGCAGCCAGAAGAAGAAACAGTGGGCAGGRCTGCACATGCGCCTCGAAAGTGCACTGCACAAGGGGCAATGCATGCGCTGCGCTGAGCCAGTTGAGCGCCAGTACTACTCTGGAGGCTTAGGCGGCAGCTATTCTTTTTCTTGACTCCGGACACTTTGACGGGCCGCCGTCAACGGGGGGGGGGAGGGTTTCCGTACGTAGCCACTGGTTCCGTAGGGGCACCATGTTGAGGGCAAGGGAGCAGGGGAGCTCTAGGTTTGCATACCCAGAAGCGTTGTTAGACAAATTAGCACCAGTCACAGGAAAGAGACAGTGGGAAGTGGGCGAGGGCGACCAGAAACACAAACGAGGAGTAAATGGCACGGCCGCCTTTGGGTGCGGGTGGCCACAGTAGCGCTCTCTGTGATACCAGCAGTGCTTCAGACGCTCCCCGCTTGATGTATCTGGTACTGTTCTGCTGCCACGGCCGCTGGCTGGTGCTAACAGTAAAAATCCTTTTTCGTTTTTTTTTTCTGCTTCCATTTTCATTTTCATTTCATTTTTTGTATCTTTTTCTTTTTTCAACCTGCCGAAATCAGCTACGTACGTGCATGTTTTCCAAAACTTTCAGCGGGGGGGTGGTGTCCGGAGTAAAAAAAAAGACTAGCTGCCGCCTTACTGACAGTTAGCACACCTGCGCAGCCTGCGGCGAGGTGGACAGCAGTAGCCAGCCCACCCCAGCCTGGCAGCCCGCTGGAAGGTAGTGCTGCCGCTGTGTTGCAGCTGCCAGGCCAAGGGAGTGGCAGCAGTAACGTACGGCGAGATCAACGCCTCTGCTGCCACCAAAGCAGCATCCAAGAAGAACAAGAAGGCCAAGATCACACAAGCACTGGTGGGGCGCTGATGCTGCGTCCTTGTCGGCATCAAGCAGCGGGGCGGTGCCGGGCAGCGGGGTGCCCCCTCCCCTCCCCTGCTGGCACAAACATTTCCAGCCCAAATTATGCTATTTCTTGAAGAGGATTGTGTCCCCCTTGCCCATATACACTTGCCAATGCCTCCAAGGCATCCCCGCACCTTTTAACTGCGTGCTCAGTGCTTGGAGAACAAGTCGCGAGGAAATCATTTGTCGCGAGGTTCTCCCCCCTCCCCTCACTTTTTTGAAAAATATTCATCCCAAACAGAAAGATCTAGGCGGGCGTAGCCGCCTTACAAGCAGCAGGCAAAGAGCAGCATGCAAAACACTCCAACCCAGCCAGCATGCACACCCTGGGGTGTGTCATGCAAGACCACGGGTCCACGCTGCTGGCGTCGAGGCGTCAGTCAGTAACATTGGTGTGCATGAAGCGACACGCCGTACTGTCAGAAGTTGTGCCTCGCGCAAGAGCCGCGTCCATGCCGCACCCCAATGTTTCAAGTCATTCAAAAGCACACTGACAAAACGCGATTTGTGGTGTTAAGGAGCCAGCCCCCCCACCTGTGCCTCCCGAAGGACCAGGTTCATGGTGCTGGTTGTGATGCGGCGGCGGTGCTCCTCAGAGGCGGCGGTGGCGGCGTCCAGCACCCGCTTCACGCGCTGCCCAGTCTTGGCCGAAACGAAGACGATGTTGGCCCACTCGATGGGGCGCAGCTGCACAAGAGGTGCATAGAGGTAAGCCGTTGTAGTTGATTAAGAACAGGAGGTGTGGGGCTGTTGTTGTTCCCTGACTAGAGAATAGCATAGGGGGTGGCCTTGCTAACAGAGAGGCACACAAAAGAGGCATACATATTCCTTGCTTTAATGAACATATGCCGCCCCTCTCTGCCCCTCACCACCCACCACGACGCACAACAAACCAGCCAAGCAGGACCACTCCAGGAGCAAAATTTGCGCCGGCAAAACCAAGAGATGCTTCCCTCACCTGCGCTCGCACATCGGCCTCGTAGTCTGACAGCGTCTTGTCCGTCTTCAGGGGAATCGTGTCCCACTTGTTCACCGCAATCACGCAGGCACGCCCCTTGGCCGCCTGCAGGTGCAAGACAATGACAAGCAAGCTCAGTCAGTTGGTCAGTCGGTGCCCACACGGCACCAAGCCGCACCATGTCACCGCAATCACTCAGGCGCGCTGTTTGAACCCTCTGTTCCCAGGAGCATGCAGCACCACAAATGAAACAGCTCCGCCACGACAGTAGTGCCAAGCCATCCATGCCCAGGCGCTGCGTGCTACAATGTGCTTCATGTCCAGCACGCAAAGATTCCCGTGACCTGCAGCACTGCCTTCAACCCGACGCGCCCCAAACAACAATACACTACACGCTGCTTTCACCTGCTTACACAAAGGTGCTTGGTCAAGCCGCAACCGTGCTGGCATCATTTCATACAGTCTATCTACACCACCACCACCACCATCACCACCCCTCTCTTCTACCCAAACATCCACATTTGCGCTCACACCACCAAAACCACCCCCTCTCTCTACCCAACCCTCCACGTGTGAGCTTGCACCACCACCACCACCACCACCACCTCTCTCTGCCCAACCCTCCACTGTGTTGCGCTCACAATGCTCTGCCAGGCGGAAGTCCTGCACGGTCACCCCCTCCCCGGCGTCCAGCACCAGCACCGCCACCTCGCTGCGCCGCACGGCACGGAACGCGCGCTCCACAGACAAAGGCTGCAGTAGAAAGAAGGGATGGGCCGGGAGGGAGAGGACATGTGGGCAGGTAATGGGTCGTGCAGCAAGCTTTGGCTTGCACATGCTCTACTCATGCTCTAACTCAACACGCCAAAGCTTTGAAGCCAAGCCTGCTCCACAGACAGAGGCTGCAGTGAAAGAAAGGAAAGTAGGGAAAGTCGTGAGGAATGAGTGTTGCAGCATGCTTGGTGAATTACTGAGCCTGCTCCACATACAGAGGCTGCAGTAGAAAGAAAGGACGGGACGGGAGGGGAGAGCACATGTGGCATGTGGGCAGGGAATGAGTTTTGCAGGAAGCGGTGGCCTGCACTTGTTAAGTGGAGCAGGCTGCAAGGACGGGAGGGGTGGTCGTGGACGCATGTGGGCAAAGAATGAGTCTTGCAGCAAGGTTTGGCTTCAAGTGCTCAGCCTGCGCCACATACAGAAGAGGGTACACACAACAGTGGGGATAGTCGTGAACGCGTGTGGGCAGGGAGTGGTTCGTGGATCAAGCTTTGGGTTCGAGCCTGCCCCGCAGAGAGCGTCTGCAATGGACAGGAGGGAGAGGGAAAGGACATGCGTGCATTTTGGGCAAGGAATGAGTCATGCAGCAAGCCCTGGCTATGGATGCTTGACCTGCTTCGCAGCGGCAGATAGCCTGCATGCAGGCAGGCAGGCCGGCCCCCCAAACAACTGGTGGTCTGGTCTGCCTGCCGTTGCGACTTGGAAGCAAGCAGCAGTCTGATCCGCTGGTGCAGGTTGCACACGTGCCAACCTTACGCCCCCCGCACCTCGGCCCCGTCCTTGCTGCTGGCCACTGCCGTCCGCTTGCGCACGCCTGCCGTGTCCACCAGCTTGAACTTGCGGCCGTCCTTGAGGGTGACATCTGCACATGAGCAGTGGATGAGCAGTGGATGGGAAAGGGGCCAGAGGGTCAAGTATCGAGCTGCACTTTGGCCTGCCACGTCCAAAATCACATATTCTGCCATCCTTGAGAGCATCCTGTGAAGGGGGGATGAGGACAGGGACCGCTGGCGTCATTGCGCATCGGGAAGAACGTGGTGGATGACCAGGAAAACAGGCAGTCACGCAGCTGCTCCTGCACTCGCATCCAGCAATAAACAGGCCCCGCGCTGCCGGCGACTCCACCGCGCACTCACCTCCCGCCACACCCTCCCCCGCTGCTGCTGTATCTGCTGCTGCTGGCAGCTTGAAACTGCTGCTGTACCGCCCGTGCCGCCACCAGCAGCCTGCCAATCTTCGTCTCCAGCCCGGCCACTGTGAGGGGGGCGGGCAAGTGTGGTGAGTCAGTGAAGGGTGATCGACTACCGAAAATATGCGGCGTGACAGCCTTGGCCAAGTGGTCAGCAGACGCACCGTGGCATAATGCGCAGAGGATGCAGAGCAACAACCAAGTGCCTGCCAGTTCAACCAAGTGCCTGCCAGTTCAAAAAGCAGCAGTGTGAAATTCCCCAGGTTGAACCCGCCCCCAGCCCAGTCGGGTCACAACAAAGCACCGCTGCCCTTCCAAACAAAGCACCGTTGCCCTTCCGACCGCACCTGTGCCACAGTGCTGCGCTTCTGCGCCATGCCGGCGGCCAGGGCGTCACGCTGCGCTTTGATCCCATCCAGCTGCTTCTCTAACTGCTGCCTGCAAGCACAGCAAGAGCTCGTGGGTGGGAATAGGAGGGCAGAGGGGCAGTGAATGTGGCTTATACACAATGGAGGGATGGAGAGCAGGAGACACAGTGCCTGTGACTCAGTCCCCATACAAGGAAAGCAACCTTGGACCATTTTTGCCCATCTAGGATGGGCCTTCCTAGCAAAGATGGTCTAAAGATTGGTGCACGCAATCTAAAGGTTGGTGCACTCATCCAAAGATGGCCCCCCTAATCTCTGCCTCCATACCTAGTTGCTTCTGGTACAATGCGTTGCCCGAGTTGCACTGCTCATCTTACCAAAACGGACACAAGTGCCAATGGCGGGGAGCAATTTGCGCAGACATAGCATGCTCCGCTGAAGGGCTCAGTGAAGTGCCAAGTGGGGGGCAGGCGCCACAAGACACCACATGACAGGTGACCAACAGCGTGTGCACTTCAGGCGACTGGGTGGGTGCAGTCCAGCCAGTGCGGCCATCAGGCAGGGCAGATCAACACAGGAGGAGGGCTGCAGACGGAACAGGCGGGCCGGGCCCAGGAGCAAGGCGGGTGCGTGAGATAAGGGAGGGCCAGACCTGGGGTTGGCTGCACAAGTCAGGCTGGGGCAGGGGTACCGCAAACTGGACAGACGACATGGGCTGCCACTGCCCCTATTATGGCAGTGTCCCGTGCGGCTGAGCAGCCCTAACACCCCACCTTGCCTGTCACATTCATCTGCCCCGGCCTCAGGTTGCCACGTTTCATCACAGCGCCCTGCCCCAGCCCAGCTTTGCCCAGATTAGTGGCTCACCTCATGGCGTAGGGTCCCTTCTGCTCATATAACGTAAACATGGTGCATTGGCACTTGCGAGGTGCTGCTGCATTCATTGCCCGATCTGCTGGGGGTACAGAGGGAGGTACGGCCATCAATGATGGCATACATGAGAGGGCGAGGGTACGGTGGGCCCCAGTGTCATCAAGGGGCTGGGTGCACATGCAGCAAGGCAGAGCGGGTCGTTTTCGCCTTCCGGGGAAAGCACGCATGCCATGCGGAGTGGCAGAGTTTAAAGCTGGCAGTAAGGTCCACAAATGGGGTTGTGCTCTCTCAGAGCATGGTGGGCTGGAAGGCCGTCGAGCAGGCTGGCAAGCATGCACAGCAGGCAATATGTAGCGGGAGTGCGGGTGGGCAAAAAGGCAGGCAGGCGGGTGCTGGGTAGGTGTGCATTCAGGCAGGCGTATACTGGGCACGGTGAGCTGGCAGGCAGGCTGTGATACTAGGATCGGTGAGCTGGCTGTCAGGCTGTCAGGCTGGGCACAGTGGGCTGGCAGGCACAGGCAGGTGGGTGGCGGACAGGAGGACGGGGACGGGCGTGCAGCATGGGGACACCTCGCTTCCTCGCACCTTGTAGCTCACAAGAATGGGTGATGAGATGGCGCATGCAGTTTCCTGCCCTCAATTGAGGCGGCACTCAAGGGAGGAAAGTCCTGTGACGGGAGGGAAGAGAGGGGTGGGAGGAGGAGTGTTTGATTGGGCAGGGCCTGTCTTGGGCGAGGGGCGGGCAGGGAGGTAAGAGGGCTGGCAGGGTGGCTGTCGGTATTTAAAAAGTGCAAGACGGAGCGCAGGGAGGGGATACCGTGCAGGGAGGTGGGACCCCACCGGTCTCCTGGCCTGCACCTGCCCAACGGGACGTCCTGGCGCCTGCCCGCCTGCCCGCGTGCATGCACTACCCTGAACTCACGAACCATGGCCCCATACCAAGACAACCAGCCACGGTTGCTGATGTCACCCCCTGCTTGCGCTTATAATCTGCCAGCTGGGCCACGTCACAGCCACTCCTTACCACAAGCACTCCTTACCTCGGTGGTGGCCTGCGTGCTGCACGCACGTCATGCCCCAACAAACCCACTGTGAGTCAGCTGGCCACGTGCTGCTTGGAGCACTTGCGCGACATACCTGCAACAACAGACAACATGAGAGCTCTTGTCCCTCAGTGGCACAGGCACCAGCGTGCGAAGTGCCTTGGGCAGCGGCGCCGGCGGAGGCACCGACACACAAGGGCGGCAGCGGCGCCGGCGTCAGCGGCGTAGGCGCAGGCAGCACCGACGACAGGCGTAAGACCTGCTGCCGCCAGACAGACGTGCAATAGAGAGGATGTCAAGACTCGCACATTTCCTGGCTGAGCTATTTAGCTACTTGACCCCGCTCTGGCTCGCGACAGCAGCGGTCCTCTGCCCCCCAATCACCAACCCGCAGCGTTTTGAGATAGCTCTCTTGGCCCGGCTTATGCACTGTGCCGCTGTCTGGCTGTGTTCCCTTGACCCGACCGGTTCCGTTGGCTCGGCAGTATGCCACATGCCCTAGGCGCTCTGCTGGAGCTGCTGAACGCGCAGCCGGCTGGGCCACTGGCCTTGCTTAGCAGGTTTTGCTTAGCACTTGGACCTGCACTCGAAAGCTGTGTGGGTTTCTTAAAAGCATATGGAGGGAGCGGCGAGGAGGCGCTTGATGACCTGCCCAGGCGCGCTGGGCCTGCGGGTGGGGTCGGGCAAGCGAGCCAGCGGCGGTCAGCGGCGGGAGCGGTGGTCCCGCCGCCGCTCCTAACAACTAAAACATTCCCCAGCCACTTGCTTGCTTTGCAGCGATCTGGGCCAGCTGAGCGGGCACTTGCAGCAGTTGGGTGGCAGGCTGCAGCAGAAGATGGAGGCGGCGCGCTCCCAACCTGAGATGGACCTGCTCATCAGGTTGACGACCTGTACAACGCGTGCTCTAGCAGCAGCTGCGCAGTTGACCACGAACCCGGGAGCTTTCCAAGCAGAAACCGCACGCATGGAAACTGCCCACAGCCTGCTGTCTGCAATGCCGCTGCTGTTTGGCAGCGGCCACACAGCGCTCTCGCTCGGTGTCGGCTCAAGTCTGGCCCACCTCAGCCTGAAAGCCCAGGTGTCAGCAGCATGGCAGCTGGCTTTTTTGGCGTCAGAGGCCAAGAACAGCGACCTGGTTGCCAGCGCTGAGTCGAAGTTTAGCTCACCGGCTGCTATGGACTGGCTGGAAACCGTGATGAGCACTATCGGAGTGCTCCTGGACCCCACGCACCACAGCCGCCACGCCGACAGTGCAGGCAAGCTTGGCCATCGACGGGTGTACAGGAGGCTGACTTGCTCTGTGGTGCAATCACTGCTTTTTGGGTGGGACAGTCAAGGGCGGGACACTTCCGGCACCCTGCTGACTTGTTACTATTTGACCCTCCGCAGAGCCGGAGCCAGACAACATACTTTTGTGCAGCCGCACCATCATCATGTGCCGTTTGCTGCTGCGGGGTAATCCGCTGCAGCAAGCAGTGCACCGCAACGCCTCGCTGTGCAGCAAGATCGTGGACTTGCTGGTGGACCGTGCGGTGCCACAGCTGGTACAGCGTGTGGAGCCCGCCGGCAGCGGCAGCACGCTCGCGGCGAATGAGGCAGCCTGGCTTGGTCTGCGCAACGCAGCGACTGTGCTCGCTTTGTTCCCTGAGCAAGTGCGGAAGCACCTAGAGCAGCAACCTGGCGCGCTGGTGGTGCTGGCGAACCACATGCTCGACGCGCTGCCGACCGAATGCCCAGACACGGTGCCGCCACCGTGCTTCTATGGTTGCTGGGACACCCCGCTGCGCCTGCTGGGCTTGGGCGCCACGCAGCACTCGGCAGCCTCGGCGGCGGTGCGCCACCTAGCGAAACTGACGGACCTGCTGGAAAACGCTGACCCTTCCGGCGTGGCCCGCGTGTTTCAAAGCCTGATGACATTGCTGGATCTAGCAGAGTTCGGCAACAGCGGAGAGAGCGGCATTGAGCAGCTGGCGCCCTTGCTGGCTGCCGTGGATTGCGCCATGCGCCTAGCGGTGCGGCTGTACACCTGGCAGCAGGGCGCTGCGAGCAGCCAGCACGGAGAAGACATCTCCCAACAGGCACCGGTACTTGGCCCAGGCATGCCTTCCGTGGATGGGTGCATTGCCTTCTGGAACAAGTGCTTCCGCTTGGCAGAACGCTGCGTGAGCAGCCAGTCAGGACCAGGGCAGCCCCCAGCCAGCGCAGCGGGGCAGCTGGCTGCTGCTGCACCTGCTGCGCGTACTATGCATGCCCGGTCCATGCGTATAGTTCACTTCGGCGCAGCCCATGGAGACGCTGATGTCGTTGAGCTTTGCGTGCCTGTCTGCCACCGCACGGCAGAGCTGGCATACAATCTGCAGATGTTGGCAGCAAAGCACGCTTCAGGGGACATGGCCGAGCAGATGCAGCGGTGCGAGGGTGGGAGCAGCCGCGGTCAGTGTGGTGGGGTGTTGGCGCTTCCGCTCAGGGCGGCCGGACACTACCGTTCTGCCTCATTGGGGCGCTGCCTGTGCCGCCTGCACCTGCTGCTGCAGCTCTCCTTCAATCTCCTCCCCTCTGTTGTGATCCCACCTGCCTGCAGCAAGCTCATGGCTGTGCTGGCTGCCCACGCTGAGGCCATGGCAGCGGTGCACGCCTTGCGTGTGTGCCGGCAGCAGGCGCAACAGCTTCAGGTGGAGCAACAGCAGGCTCAGCATGGGCAGGCAATCGATGCGTGGGCACTCAGCGTGTTTTGGGCTGGTACCAAGGCGCAGGCTGGCGTGCTGTGCGGCACGCCGCTGCCGTCGCTGATGCGCGACGCCGCAGACGTGCTGCTTGCAGCAGTGCAGGCCGGCAAGCTCAGTGAAGTGTGCAGTGTGGTCGAGGCTGCAGTTGCTGGCGCGCAGCCCTCCGCCCTATGCGCCCTAATCGAAGGCGGGGTGCTTGCCAAGCTGCTCAGTGCGGCTGCTTCTGGCGGCGAGGCTGCAGAGCAGCGCAAGCTTAGGGTGAGCTCTCGGGTCAGTACTGAGGGTGAGAGAAGCCGCTAAATTCGCAGCAGCAGCTCCATGCCTGCAGCGCCTCGCCAGTTGTTCCATTCCCTGGGTCGCGCTCAATTTCCCTGCTACCCTGCCTGCCTTGTACGTTCTGCAGGCGTTGGTGGGGGCGCTCAAGAGGTTGACGGATGCTCCAGAGCATGCTGCCGGCATTCAGGGCATTGGCAGCAGCAGCAGCAGCAGCAGCGGTGGTGAGAGCTGCGCCACGCGCCACCCGATGGCAGCGACTTTTGCTGAGCTCTGCCAAGCTCTGATAGCCTCTTTTGAAGCCCTGCCTTGCACAGAGGGGGTGTCAGCAGAAGTGCACCGCCTGGAAGTGATGCGATGCCTGTCTGCAGCTGCCAAGATTGCGGCGCAGCTGCAGCGGTGGCAGGAGGAGGAGGCGGCAGAGCGCGGCAGGGCGGCAGCAGCGGAAGCGGTGGCGCTGGCGGCTGCCACCCGCAGCTGTGCAAACCTGCGCTGCCTGGCGCTCGCTCTGCAGGGCGGCCCAGATGCCGGGCAGGGTGTGAAGTGCAAGCGCTGCAGCGGCTGCCGGCATACCTGGTGAGCGAGAATGTAGTGCGGGGGGTGGCTACATCAATCAACCAACTCATTACACTTAGGGTCGACGGAGCCAGCAGGACTCCGATTCCTGGGACGGAGAAAGGAACGTTGATCTTTGTGGCATCACAAACAAGCAGACAGAAATTCAGAATGGGGGTGCGTGTGGGTTGGGAAAGCCACGGTCGTGTGGTGGTAAGGTGGGAACTGAAAAGCGTCCCCCACCCCGGGAAGCGTACACATGACCCTCCACGTGTCACTAGGCGGCTGGCTGAAGCATGAAAGCTTGGGCCAGCCGGTTGTCAGCTGCTTGGTGGGCAGGTGGGGTAAGGCGGTTGTGTGAGATGCATGTTGGGCGATACCAATGTTCATCCGTGAATGAGGCGTGCATCGGGGGTCGAGGCATTGGCAGTGCCAACCAGCATCACACGAATCGCAGAGAACAATGTGGTTTGAGGGTGACCATGTAAGGCCCTAGGGAGACACCGCGCTTTAATGGGGTGTGGTGGTCGTGCTGCTTTTCAGCGGCTTTGTAACAGCTGGTGTGGCAAGCAAGCCAGTGATGTTCAAAGTAGAAACAGGCTGTGCCGATGCGTGCCGCCTGCGGGTGCACGCCTGCCACGCCGCACGGTGCACGAGCCGGGCACCGCCGCTGAGGGTGGCGGCATGGGGCCTGGCGTTCCCCCTCACCCGAGCCGGGCACATCACAAACCTGTTGCATTGCACCCAGCAGCTGTGGCATGCTTTACCCCGGCACCAACAATGCAGGGCCCCTTCTCCCTTCCCCCTGTTTTAACCTCTGTTGCACATCAGCCGCTGCATTGGTCCAGCCTGCTGTCCTGCCCGCTGCGCTTCCCCCGCTCCTTCTCCCTGTTTGCAATCCTGGCGGTCCCCCACTTCCTGGGAGTCTGTGTTGCACTTCGTTTGCGGGATTCAGATCGTAACTCCCCAAAAGCAAGCGACTGCCCGCCCGCCGACTGCCGCCCACCGGCCCTGATTCGTACTACTGTTTGCTAATTTGCTTGCTTTCCTTGCCCTCTCCTCGCACTGCCCTCTCCTCCCCGCTCCTGGCAGGTACTGCAGCGTTGAGTGCCAGCGGACCGACTGGCGTGCTATGCGGCATAAGCAAGTGTGCACGGTTGGCATTGAAAGGCAGGAGGCGTCCGCGGCATGTGTACAGGACGCGGCGGCCGCGGCGGCGCTGGCAAAGGTCAGCTGTGCGGGCGTTGGCTGCTGCTGGTGGGGCTGCTGTGGGCGGGGGCGGGCTGGGCATGCAGGTGGAGTGCATTGGAGTGTCAATGCATTGAGCAGTATTTAGCGCAAAGCGCAGCAAGGGCGGCAGCGGCGGCAACGCCGCAGCAGCAATAGCAGCGGCACCCCTCCCTCTCAGTCCCTGGTGACTGACGTCACCAAGTGCGCACCCAATTTTGTCAAGATGCTGCAGGTGGGCCTGCCGGAGAACGTGCTCGCAGCGCTGACCGAGGCGGCTGTGGAGCAAGGCACCACGCCTGTTTTGCTGGCCATCGACGCCATCAGCAAGCACCTGGACATCTAATTCGCTCGGTCACCCCTTGCTACTCTGAACAGCCCGCTGCCAGCTCGCGATTGCTCCCTCCAGCATGAATCCGCCCTCCAACCCGCTGCGCCCGCCATATTGCCCCCTCCCAACCGGCTCCTCTTGAGCACTGACGTATATGCCGGCGCGCCACCCCGCCGTGCCTCCTCCGTTGTGTGACTGAAAGCTCTTTTGGCTGTAATTGGCTTGTAAGCGTTCGGTACTGGTTGACGTATCAAGGGGCAGGAAGAGAGGAGCACCGCGAAGCAGTGTGCATGAGACTCAAGCCTTAAGCTGGCGCTGGCTGTGCCTGGGCTTTTGAACTGCTCCTGGCGGGTAGCTCCTAGCGTGACCGCAGCAGTCATTGCGTTGGCGGGTTCACAGCACGTCAGCACGCCTCATGACAACGAACCTGTGTTGGTATACAGCTTTCTGAGCGTGCAGGTCTGACCACGAACAGCAAGGTTCAGGTGGTACACGTGTTGTACCGCTCAGCTCAGCAGGGGCGACAGGGATCGGCCTGCCGCCGGTGACCCTGCCACCCTCCACTGACACCCGAGGGGATGGCTGGCGTGGGCAGCGCAGCCACCAGCTGCCCCGCTTCCTGTTCGCCGCTGCCGCTGCTCCTGCCGCTGCCAGCGCAGCACACACGCCAACCGCAAGCGCCTGCCCTGCCACCAGTTCTATGGCTCGAACAGCTCCTCTGTCGCAACTGGTGGGTAAGTTACAAAGGTGACACTGGCCAAGCGCCGGCAGAACCGACGCTGGTGCAACGTCAGTTAGAGCACCCCATGCCGCATCCCGCCGCCGCCGCATGCCCATCTCTAACGTTGCATGCCATCATTAGCACCACGACGCGCCGAACCGCTGCCGCCTGCACAGCGTTCGCAGCTGCGTAGTCAGCTGCAACATGGATAGGCGGCATAGGAGGAGGGGTGGGTGATAACAGCAGTTGGGAAGCTGTTGGGAAGCTGTTGGGATGCGAGGCCGTTGCAGGCTCATTCTAAGGTGCCGGCTTACAAGAGGCTGCAGGAAGGGGCGGTGAACTGGGGCCCCAAGCAAAGCGAGGCCCACAGTGGCACAGCACAGCACCCAGTTATTCGCCAGACAGCAGCGCTGCCGGCATGATAAAGGAGGGTGGGGTGAGGGGGTGGGTGGTGCACAAAACCTGCCAGACAAAGAGGCAGCACCCACCTGCCTGCGTGTTGTCACCCTCAGCGCGACGCGTTGGTTTGCGTGCAGGCAGCGGCGGGGCTGGCGGCGGCGCCGCAGGGCGAGGCAATGGGCAGGCCGCTGCCGTGCGCCGACGTCTCGCCCGTCGGCAGCCTGCACGGGCAGTGAAGTGGGCGTGTCAGGAGGCGTGTGTTGATATGCACTGAGCAGGGCACAGGCTGCTGCCCGGTCAAAATGCTCGCGCATGCCAGCTCAACTGTGTACGCTGCACCTGCATTCAAGGCTGATATACTGCCCCTCTCACTGCTTTGGCTCAGGCAAGTCCTCCTCCTGCTGCTTGCACGCCGTGTCCTCGCTGCAGGGGGGGAAGGGTGCATACAGGGATGCGGTAGGCAAGCGCAAGGCAATGCAGGAAGCAGAAGGGGGTGGTAAGTCTGCAGGTCTTCACCGTGGAGTGTGGCCACGGCACACACGCACTTTTTTGTCTGCCGCATCCGCTGTGCACATGCGCGCCGACACCCGCTGTGCCCCACTTCCACGCAGCGCCTGCTGCCTGGCGCAGGCTTGCGCTGGCCACTACCTGCTCTGCACAGGACTCTTGCTGCCAATCCAGGCATCACTGCCACCAGCCCCTTGCCCTCCTCCCGTCTCGCGCGCCATACCTCGCACCTGTCGGCGCCGTCTGCCTCCTCCTCCTCCCACCATGTGGAGTAATCAAAGGGGTCAAGGGGGTCATTTATGAAATCCATCGTCTGAGCGCACTCCCTGAAGAAGGCCTCCATGTCCATGCTCTCCATAGCGAAATGTCCGGAGACCCGAATGAATGCCTGGGCAGCGGCGGCGGCGGCGGCGGCGGCGGAAGAGGCGTGAGCGGCTGCGGCGCTTTTGCAGCCGCGGAGCAGCGCTGCGTGGGGTGAACCGGGCGGTGCCGTGTCTCACTTACCTTTCACCAAACGTGCTTTCCTTGTCCGCCTGCTCGATGAGCTCCCACAGCGCCTGCACGCAATGGGTCACCGGTACCCTGCTGGACCGGGCAGCTAAAGAGTAAGCTAGCAAGCCCTCTATTCCAGTAGCCGTAGACGGAGACGCCCTCCGGCCAACTCTGCCGTTTTCGGCGGGTGTACATGCGTACTGCTGACAGTGGCACGGCAAGCTACCGAGGGAAGTGATTGGCTGGTAGGCTTCACGCACAGAACTACTAGAAAGTCCACGCCCTTCTTTCCATGCTGAATGCTGCTAGCTTCAGCCTCACCGCCTGGCAGGGCTCTGCTCGCCCAGTCGGCGGGCAGGCCCCATTGTGCAGCCAGCAACCGCTAAAGCATGGCTGACGCTACCCACCCCCGCACGAAACCTGCGAGGGAGCCCAGCCGGGGCCGGCGACGGCAGCGCGGCGGGCGGAATGCTGGCGCCAGCAGGGCCCGACGCCTCGGCTCAGGGCAGGCGGGTCCACGCAAACTCGGCTCCACCCTCGGCAGCTTGCTGTGCTAGCACAGTGACTGCGCTGTCACTGGCAGCAGCAGAATTTGTAAGGGAGGGGTGCATGGGCAGGCAGTGTTAGCTCCTGCCACAACCTCCTGCCCCCCCTCTGTGGGCCCTCTGCAGGCCCGCCCGCGCCCGAGCTTGCACTTCTGCGACGCTGAGCCGCGTTTGCCATGCACGTTTGCCAGGCTTGTATTCTGCTTGGAGAGAGCTTCCCCTGCCTTATCTGCTTGGAGAGAGCTTGCCCCTGCCTAATGTGCTTGGAGATAGCTTGCCCCTTCGTTGAGAATGCATGCCTGCCGTTTGCGGTGGCCTTGTCAAGCTGCCTCCCGCCCCGCTGCAGGGCGCTGCCAGCCTGGGAAATGCTGCGCTGTGCTGTGCTGTGCTCTGCCTGCAAATCGGGGCATGCCTACCGTCTGTCCGTGGCTAGCTGCCTCCCGGCCCGCTGCAGGGCGCCCTGCCAGCTTTGAATCGCTAGCTGTGCTCTGCTTGGCTTGGCTCTGCTTGGCTCTGCTGTGCTCTGCTGTGCTCTCTCCTGGGCTCTGCTCGAGTCGGCTCTGCTGTGCTCTGTGCTGCCTGCCACCTCCCTTGCACCCCCACTGACACATCCTTTCTGCTGCCCCTTGCCTCTCTGCTTGATGCAGCGCGATGGACGATGCTCAGGAGGCGACGTGGCGGGCGTCTGGGCAGCACCTCAAACTCCAGGTCAGCTTTAGGGGGGCCTTAAGTAACTATCTTGCTTGCCCTAGGTACTGGCCGGCTGACCGGTTCAGCCTGCCTCTGCGTGAATCTTGCCCAGATCAGGCCGCAGTTCTCGCCGTGCCTTGCTGCTGCAGTGGCTGCCCCACATGTGGGCACGCCTTCTAACTGCGCCCCCCGCCTCCTCATCTGCCGCTCCCTGCAGTGGCTGTCTCAGCCCAGCAGCGTGCTGGTCGTGTGGAAGCCGACGCCGGCAGTCTTCCAAAACGCCGTCAAGG
>JTEE01000114.1:595225-621929 GCA_002896455.3 Chlorella sp. ArM0029B | reverse complement strand
TATTAAGATCGGTACAAACCAGTTACCAAAACCACCCATAAGAGCAGGCATCTATCTAATAATAAGGTTGTTCAATAAGAAATCTTTCTTTTTACTTTATCTAAAATTCTTAAGGATAGAGCTTCTAGACGAAAGTTTCGCTTTTTATTTATTTTAAAACACATATTTATAAAATGAAATGGAATGAGGCATGCATCTGACCTCTAGGCTGCCYGTCCGGCAGTTTTGAATTGGGATTGCGTCGCATTTCAATTCAGAGTCGGTCTCCTCATCGCTGCAGGGTGTTGGCGTGCGCACGACGAGACTGAGAGCCCTCCTGCCCTCTTTTGCGCCCTCTTAACTATTGCTGAAGCGATATTTAATTTCCAACCTCCCATTGCGTGGTGCCCTGCCCTGTGCAGTGCGGCGAGCTGAGCAGGTGGTGCGTGCAGTAGGCACCCAGCTGGTGGCGTGCGACACGCACATGTCCGTCATCAAACGCCGCCAGGACAGCGTGCGCTGGTGGCAGGTGGGTCCTCCTTCCTTCCTGTTACACCGTGTGCGTCTCATCAGAGGCAACGGTTCCCGGTGCGGCACACAGCCGGGAATAAATAAGAGCCGCAAGACAAAACGTGTGGGAGAGAGAGTGTGCGGTAACATAAAAGCCGGGGGTCACTTTGCTATAGCTGCGACCGCGCACCCTGCGCACCCACCRCCCTGGCCCCCTCGCTGCCTCTGCAGCGCATTGACTGCCCCTCCCGGTCCTCTCCTGGGCTTGCTTGCAGCGCTGGAAGAACTTTCTGTGGGTGCTGCTGCCCGTCACCACGATAGGCTGCGTGGTGGTCGTAGCAGCGATGAAAGCGACCGACAACAAGTGGCTCGCCTCCATCGGGGCCCTGGCAGCTGTGGTCATGGTGGGTCTCACGCTGGCATGCGCAGCAGCACTGACCAACGACACCGTGTGGCGCCGCAATGTCGCTGGCGATGCGACTGTCTGCATCATCGCGCTGCAGCAAAGCGTGGCTGCTGCGGAGGCGGCGGCGGCAGCGCTGGCGGCCAATGAGGCAGCTGAGGCACCTGGGGATGCAGCAGAGCCGGGCGCTCAGTTTGCTGCGGAGCGGGCTGCTGCTGCTGCTGCGGCGGGCGAGCAGGCGCAGCAGGCAGCGGCGCCGGCAGCTGAGCAGGCGCAGCAGGCGCAGCAGGCAGCGGCGCAGGCGGCGGTGCCGGGCCTGCCGGCTCTGCAGCTTGCTGCGCTTGTGCAGATGCTGCAGACAGAGAACATGCAGCGCTGCAGCGAGGTCATGCAGCTAGTCATGGCAAAGATTCGGGTCTATACGGAAGCGGCCCGCATGGAGGTGCATGGCGTGATGCACCAGCGGCGGGCAGTGCGATAAGGGCGTCGGGCGGCCCGCCCGGCAGCTGCGCCTGCGCTGCAGCTGGTCGAAGTGTGAGGGGCGCACAGCGTCGGCCCTGGCGCGATGGACGGCAGACGGCCCAATGCAATCCTCGCCCCCTCGTGAGACAATTGAGACGCACAGGAACCCTGTCCCCCACACGCTCTGGCACAAAGCTGGCCTGGCAGCCTTCCCGGGGATGCCCATCGCATGCAAAGGGCCTCCATGCCCCTCAGGGTCCCAGCCAACACAGCCTAGCYTGCCTGCGCTCAAGCCCCGCCCACCAGCCCAGCCTGCGGGCTGCCTGCACAGTGCCAGGTGTCGCCAGGCCTGGTGCCTGCCCAGGAAGAAGAACAACCAACGCGTGGTGCCTGCTTCGGCAGGCACCTCCAACAGAAGAACCAAAACACTTGCACTGTCCCCTCAGCCGCGCCACTGCGCCGGTCCCTCCCGCGCGCTGTCCTCAACCACCCCTGCCGGACCGCACTACACATCACCTCAACTAACCCCATCCCAACTCTCCCCACCTCAAGCCCCCAGCTCAAGCCCCCTCTGCTTGCCCCGGCACCCCTTGCTGCCAGGCACACCCAATGCATGCCGATAGACTGCTTCCCTGGGTTTGGTTTTTTTGCGCCACGTCCCTTCCACACCCCTTCTTGAACCGAACCTCCATTCAAATGCCGCGTCAGCCTTGCCCCGCCGCCCAGCTGCGCCCTGTCGTTGCTGCTCTATCCCGTCGAAAACTTTGACAACCTCCTCCTCGTCGGTCCCCCTGGTGTCTGCTGGTCTGTAATTTAAGGTTGGATGACGGGATAATTCGAGTATGATGACCTGCGCCCTCCGCATATCATGCATTAGGCGCAGCAGAGCGCATTGCCTGCTCTCTATGATGCCACAAGCTGGCACGTCAGCTGGCATGCCAGACGTCCAGAGGGGTACATACCTCAAACCTCTGTGACGTCATGTTGTGTTACACAGCGGGCACAGGAGATCTGCTGCAGGGAATCCAGGTCGCATCAGGTGTTCATAATGCAAGCAGCCCACACTCGGGCGCGCTAGCTGCTGAGCTCCATGCGGCCCTGCTTGCCGCGCCAGTAGAGGCGCAGCGGGGTGCCCGGGAATCCGACGTTCTCCCTGCAGTAGAGGAACAGGCGGGGGCCAGCCAGCAGGGTACTGAGTTGAAACGATACGCGGCTGTTGTGCAACTATTTTGATCAGCTGGCACAGTGGGGCAGCCTGCAGCATCTGCCTGCCTGTTGCCCCTTGCTTTGCAAGCGGGGTCGGCTGTCCTGTGCCAACAAGCTATCTGCACGTCCATCTCTAACAAAAGCGGCCGCAAAACTTGCACCCTAGGGCACCGGCTGCCTCACCTGAACTGGCGCTCCACAAAGCGCTTGTAATCGTCTGGGAAGAGGGAGGAGTCGTTGCAGAAGAGCACAAACGTGGGCGGCTTGATGCCCGCCTGAAGAAAGCACACGATGATGAACATGATTCAGTGCAGGACGGAATGTGGGAGCACGGCTATGAACGGCTATGAACGGCTATGAATAACAAATAAGCACAGCGTTGCACATGACTTGAGCACACAGAGTAAACACAGGGAGGCCATGGCCACGTGCGCAGGGCTGGATCCAGAGAGTGGCCAGAACAACTGGCATAGAGCACAGGCGATAAGCGAGGCGGGGGAGGGACAGCTCTGGCACAGCAGCGCGAGGCGGCGAGGCAGCTATGCCAGCAGTTGAGGCTTGCCTGCGTGCCGTAGTAGATGCGCCCGCGGCGGCCGCTGCCCGTGCTCGGCGCCGTGCGCCAGCCCTGCAGGCAAGCGCACGGTGCAGGGAGGAGGGCATGCTCTGTTGGCCACAGACAAGCGTGCCAAGCAATGCAGGAAAGGTTCCGACAAAACTTGTGGCGCTGGTGTGGTGCGGCGACAGCAACAACCGGCAAGCTCGTGGCTAACCAGCACGTGCAAGAAGCAGCAGGCAAGAGCAGCATGCAAAGCACGTGAGCCAGCCAGCATGCACACACCCGGGTGTGTCACGCGAGACCCCAGGTCCATGCTGCTGGCGTCGAAGCGTCAGCCAGCAACATTGGTGTGCATGAAGCGACACGCCATACTCAGTCAGAGATTGTGCCTCACGCAAGAGCCGCTTCCATGGCGCACCTTTCAAGGCATTAAAAAAGGACACAGGCAAAGCGCCAAAGAGGATCTGTGGTAGTAGAGAGAGAGCCCCCGCACCTGTGCCTCCCGAAGGACGAGGTTCATGGTGCTGGTCGTGATGCGGCGGCGGTGCTCCTCAGAGGCGGCGGTGGCGGCGTCCAGCACCCGCTTCACGCGCTGCCCAGTCTTGGCCGAAATGAAGACGATGTTGGCCCACTCGATGGGGCGCAGCTGCACAGGCGGTGCATAGAGGGCAGCCGTTGTGGTTGCTTCAAAACAGGAGGTGTGGGGCTGTTGTTGTTCCCTCCCTAGAGAATAGCAAAGGGGGTGGCGTTGCTACAAAGAGAGGCATACATGTTCGGTGTTTTAATGAAAATAGGTCGCCCCTCTCTGCCCCTCACCACCCACCACGACACAAAACAAACCAGCCAAGCAGGACCACTCCAGAAGCAAAATTTGCGTCGGCAAAACCAAGCGATGCTTCCCTCACCTGCGCTCGCACATCGGCCTCGTAGTCTGACAGCGTCTTGTCCGTCTTCAGGGGAATCGTGTCCCACTTGTTCACCGCAATCACGCACGCACGCCCCTCGGCAGCCTGCAGGTGCAGCACAGTGGCAAGCAAGCTCAGTCAGTTGGTCAGTCGGTGCATACACGGCACCAAGCCGCCACATGTCACCGAAATCACGCGGGCGCGCTCTTTAGACCCTCTGTTCCCAGGAGCATGCAGCACCACAAATGAAACAGCCCCGCCACAAATTGTGTCACCACCATGCCCAGGCGCTGCATGCTACAATGTGCTACGCCGCGCAAAGATTCCCGTGGCTTGCAGCACTGCCTATAAACCCCACCGCACTCCAACAAATAATACACCACACGCGGCTTGCTTCCATTCATGAAGGTGCTCGGTCAAAGGGCAACAACGCTGGCATCATTTCATACAGCCTATCTACACCACCACCACTGCTCTCTACCCAACCCTCCGTGTGCGCGCTCACACCACCACCACTGACACCCCTCTCTACCCAACCCTCCACGTGCGCTCAAACCACCAAAAACACCACCTCTACCAACAACACCACTCCCTCTCTATCCAAACCTCCACATTTGCGCTCACACCACCACGACACCACCTCCTCTCTCTACCCAACCCTCCGTGCGCACTCACCCCCCCACCCACCCCGCTCTCTACCCAAAAAACACCGCCACTGTGTTGCGCTCACAATGTACTCTGCCAGGCGGAAGTCCTGCACGGTCACCCCCTCCCCGGCGTCCAGCACCAGCACGGCCACCTCGCTGCGCCGCACGGCACGGAACGCGCGCTCCACAGACAGGGGCTGCAGTGGAAGAAAGGACGGGACGAGAGGGAGAGTCGTGAGGATGCGTGTTGCAGCAAGCTTTGGTGGCTAAAAGTGCTGAGCCTGCTCCGCAGGCAGAGGCTGCAAAGGACGGGAGGGAGAGGGAGAGGGAGAGGAGCACATGTGTGGGCAGGTAATGGGTCGTGCAGCAAGCTTTGGCTTTGAAGCCAAGCCTGCTCCACAGACAGAGGATGCAGTGAAACAAGGACAGTAGGGAAAGACATGAGGAATGAGTGTTGCAGCAAGCTTTGGTGGCTTCAGGCTGAGCCTGCCCGCAAGCAGAGGCTGCAAAGGACGGGAGGGAGAGTCGTGAACGCGTGTGGGCAGGGAATGGGTCGTGCAGCAAGCCCTGGCTGATGCTTAATCTGCTTTGCAGCGGCAGATCGCCTGCGTGCAGGCCGGCCGGCCTGCTCCTCAAACAACTGGCCTTTTGCTCTGCCGGACGTGGCAAATGAAAAGCAAGCAGCAGTCTGATCCGCTGGTGCAGGTTGCACACGTGCCAACCTTACGCCCCCCGCACCTCGGCCCCGTCCTTGCTGCTGGCCACTGCCGTCCGCTTGCGCACGCCTGCCGTGTCCACCAGCTTGAACTTGCGGCCGTCTTTGAGGGTGACATCTGTGTATGAGTAGTGGGTGGGGACAAGGGCCAAAAAAAGAGGGTCTGGGTGAAAGAAGAGGGTTTGGGTGTGAGCTACACTGTGGCCTGCCCCATCCAAAATGGTATGCCATGATCAGAGCACCATGCGCAGGAGTGTTGAGGCAAGGGACAGATGGCGTCAACGCGCACCCGAAGAGCGTGAAAGGAATGGGGACCAGGAAAACAGGCAGCCACTCAGCTGCTCCTCCACTCGCCGCCAGCAAATAGCAAGGCTAGGCTGCGCATGGGTTGCGCTCGTAGGCACACTGCACATGCACACGCATGGGTTCCCTGTTCGCTCAAGGTCAGAGGTTCGATACTTGCTTCGGTACTGTTCGATGACGAAATCCAGATGACACCCCCGTTTCCATGCACAGACACACCTGTGTCGATGGCGTCGCGCGTGGTGCCAGCCATGCTGCTCACAATGGAGCGCTCCTGCTTGCAGCAGCAGAGCAGGGAGTGGGCAGGCTTAGTGCGACTAGAACTGCTCCGCTAGTGCTGCCTACTTGCACTTTGCAGCAAGAGCGGGCATTGTGCCTTGGAACACTCGATCAGAGACGTGATCACAAGTACCGGGCGCCCCCTCACAAGGCCTTGCTAACATCTGCTTCCCCCAGCCGCTCAGCAGCAGAGGTGGGCAACCCCATTGTAAAGCAAGCAATCCAGGCAAGCACTTGGCAGACCAGCGCACCGTTCCCACCAGTGCCCTCATCAGGAGATTTTTAAAGAGCACAACATTCTAGCAAATTCCCATAGGGACGAGCGGCATCATGCGTGAAGCATGCGGAAATGGCAGGCCTGCCCTGTGCTCACCTCTCCCACCAGCGCATTCAGCAGGCTGCTCTTGCCCACGTTGGGCCGCCCCACAATCGCGACTGCAGCACAAAGGTTGACCAATCGAAGCAATGGCAAGAGGGTCAGCAGCTGCTCAGTAGCTGCCCAGCAGCTGTTCAGTGTCGGAGGGCCACGCCCTAGGGAACGCTCAACTCCTGCTGCTTCATGGAACTTCGACCACCTGTACAGCGCATGCTCATGGCACTGCAGCTGACAGCAGTTGTACAGATGGAAGCTTTAGACCACACAAACCGCTGGCACTGCCCGACCCGCACCTGCTTGCACCCAATCAGCTCCCCTGTCTCATGCGTACACCCGCCTCCTTGGACATTTGAAGGTAACACACCCACAATAGCCAGGCCGGGTTGGCGGGAAGATTGTGGGCACGCACCTGAAATGGTTTCTGTTTGGTCCAGCATGTCCCCTGCATCCGACAGGGTGGGCGGCTCCGGCAGGCTGGCTGCCAGGCGCTCCATCAACTCACCAGTGCCTGAGTGTGTGTGGGGAGCAGGGCACACAGAGTTAGCAGGGTTGGAGGTTCTAGAACAGGTGCCTCTCTTTTCTTATAATAGAGCACCATGAGTTTTGCTTTTCATAATGCTGGGATGACGCATCTGCGGCACACTTTTGTGTTGCTGTGGCGCTGTAAATGAATGAATGAATGAATGAATGAATGAATGAATGAATGAGCAGGTGTCTGGTTGGTGCATGCCACAAGGCAGTTGGGAAGCCCGCAAAAGATGCAGTCCTTGGGCACGGCACAAAAACAAGTAAGCAGCAACAGGGATGCCCACCTGAGCCGCTGATGGCAGACACTGGGAAGGGCTCCATGCCGGTGCCCCAGAACTCTGCCGCCTGCAGGTCCGCCTTTGCAGCGTTCTCGCACTTGTTCACCGCCAGCACCACTGCAAGGCAGGGGTGGGTGGGTGGGTGGGTGGGGTGATGGGTCGTTGATTTGGGGGCAGCCATGCAGGCAGATGGGTGTCCCAGAGACAGAGACAGAGATCAACAGGCATGCGGCCAGGCTTCCGAGCTTGCACCAATGCGTGGGAAGCCCTCATGCAGCGGTGCCTGTTCAGCCGGCTCACCCCGTGTGCGCAGCGCAGCACAGAGATTTCATGAATTGAAAACATAAACGGATTCGTGTGATTTGCTCACCCGGTTTGTTGGGGTAGGTGCGCCTCAGCCAGGTCTGGATCTCCTCATCCGCAGAGGTGCCCCCAGTCTGCGGGAATCGAGGGCGGGAGATGGGGAGGGTCAGCAAGCCAGCAAGCACATACAATAGGAGGTGCTTGCGGGACAGCGGGAC
This sequence comes from Chlorella sp. ArM0029B, assembly GCA_002896455.3. Lineage (NCBI taxonomy): Eukaryota > Viridiplantae > Chlorophyta > Trebouxiophyceae > Chlorellales > Chlorellaceae > Chlorella > Chlorella sp. ArM0029B. The sequence goes on along the minus strand of JTEE01000114.1, from coordinate 614,261 downwards.
GGTTTGGCCAGTCAGCTTGCAACCCTCCCAGTCCAGTCCTCTCCCCTTCTCCTGTTGAAAAACAGAGCTGTCCATACAAAAGTGGCTGGCCATCCTGCCAAACGTGGCTGCCTTTTTGCCACACGTGCCTGGCCGTCCACCACAAGGATGAGTGCATCCGCCTCCTCCACCGCCGCCGCCGCCTGGCGCTCAATGGCCGCCGGGAGGCCGGCGGCGCTGATGCTGCGGCGCGCAATTTCCTGCAGGGTGCGCAAGGGGCAAGGCAATGCAGCGGGTAAGCATGTGGTGCCGCGGTGCACAGGAAGGCCCTTCGGCTGATGTGCTGCCGACAGGCCTCCCCAGGGTCTCATTTTTAAAAGGCCTTGCAGGTGTTGAGACTTGAACACGTCCACGGCACTTCAGCTGCACCACCCACCCCATCTGCCGCACCTAGGCCAGCTCTCCCCCCACCTGTAAAATTTAAGTTGCAGACAGAAGAAGGAGGGGAAAATTTATAAGAAAAAAACATGGTTTTCTCACCTGCTGCTCCTTGGGCAGCTTCTCTGCATCGCTCATCAGGCCGCCTGTGTCGACCAGCAAAAACTCGTGCGTGCCCCAGAAGGCGCGTGTGTAGAGCCTGCAGAGCGGCAGAGAGGCACGGAGCGACAGCTGTCAGCCAGAAGGCAAGGTGTTGTGCTGCGAGCCTCCTTAGAGGAGAGCTGGCAGGGCCCGGGCCAGAGTGCTGGGTGTGCAACAGCTGCTCAAAGCTGCGGCACATCGAAGCACATGCCCCGCTCCTGCACCAAAATCGGTTGCCTCTGAGCCTTGTCTAAATGCAAGAAAATGCAAGAGCGCAAACATATATTGAACACACAAAAGCATAGGTGTGAGCCGCACCTGTCACGTGTGACGCCTGGGTAGTCATACACAATCGCCACCTGGGACCCAGCAATGCGGTTGAAGAGCGCTGCAGGAGAGACCAGAGAAGGCGGGACAGCTTCAAAAAGGGCACCGGGCGGGCGGACGGGCGGGCGGGCGAGCGGCAGTGAATGCCAACAAACACGGCCCTTGACAAACAACGTCAACAACCGACCCTCGCACGCAATTGCACCGCAGCTGGCACGGCACCAGGAAGAGATAGCAGACAGAAGCACTCACCGGATTTGCCCACATTGGGGCGTCCCACAATTGCCACCTTTGGGAGCAGGTCCTCGGGAATCTCTTGCGGCCTCGCCGCACCCGCCTCTTGCCGGCCTCGCCGGCTCTTGCGCCCGCTGCCGGCCTCGCCCTCTGCCGCCTGCTCCCCCGCCTCGCCAACGCCGCCAGCTAGCGCCTGCTGCAGGCCTGAGGACGACCTGCGCTGCGCTGCCAGCACAGCATCTGGATCGGACCCAAACTCCACAAACCCTTCCAGCTCCGGATCAGACAGCATCTGGTCTGCAAGGCAGGAAAACGAGGGAAGGGGAGGATAGACTGAGGTGGAGAGAGGTCAAAAACGGGGGTTACGGTGCAGCTTGTGGACGAACACAAGACAAACTCGCAACTCCGAATCTAAAGCACAATCAAGTGGCGCCGCCCGCACGGTATGAGCGCCCCCCAAAAACAAAGTGCGGTGCGCACCTGGCGTCCAGTCTTCCGAATCTGCCAGCTTCTCCAGCCGCTCGCTGATCGCGTCCGCCAGCGCGTCCAACCTCGCCTGCTGCGTAGCCGACAGGGCAGCAGCTGCAGCCATAGAGCCCTCACGCTCCTCTGCCAGCTCAGCAGCTGCCAGGTCAGACGCCAGGTCAGACGCCTCGTCTGCCACGGGGGCTGCCGCTTTGCCGGAGCCGCCCTTCTTGCGGTTGCCGCGCTGCCCACCAGCAGCGGCAGCCACCAGGCGCCGGCCATGCACGCATCGTTGCGCCACAGCGGTGCCCACCGGAGCAACCAACCGGGGCTGCCTCGAAGGGCCACGGCTGCCGGGCACACCGGCAGCTAGGCTGCTGGCCACGCACGTGGCTGCTGCAGTCGCCATGGTGATGTGTGCGATGGGTAGGGTGGTGGTCTAGAGGTGGTGAAAACTAGGGGAGAAGGTGGAAAGACGCCGTGCTGAGCTGGCGGTTCAGCCGTCAAACTTGTCGTGCCCCTTCTGAACTTCTTCCTTGGCTAGGCGCTGGGCCTCGTGGAACATGTAATTGCTCAGGCCACGCACAGCTCTGCAGGATGGGAAGCGGGGAGGACAAAAATATAGATATATTTCAGACGTCAGGCCCAACATGTAATTGCTCAGGCCGCGCACAGCTCTGCAGGGTGGGAAGCGGGGAGGGCAAAAATATAGATGTATTTCAGACGTCAGGCCCAACATGAAATTGCTCAGGCCGCGCACAGCTCTGCAGGGTGGGAAGCGGGAAGCAGGGAGGACAAAAGTATAGATACATATCAGACGACAGGCCAGGCACTGCTCTGCAGCCAACCTTGGAGGCAGGGAGCCAGGCCATGAATAGACGAGCGAGCACGAACCCCATTGCTTGTTTCATGGGGCACGGGGCAGACATTGCTCTTGATCCGACCCGTCAGTTCCAACCCTCCTCCTCGCGACAAACGAGCAAGCACCGAGAGAAACTTCCGCGCCCACTAGCCTTCCTTGGCACCCCGCCATGCTATGGGGCCGGGCCAATTGAATTACTCACCACAACTGGCGCCCGGCATGAATGGCAGCGTGCCCACACCTCACTGCGCCGAAACCATCGGTTCCAACCCTAATGCCGAAACTCACGCCTCTCACTGCTCCTTCAACAACTGCAGCCGCCACCTCTACTTGCACAATGTCTGCCCCCCCACACACCCGCCGCCGCGCCCACTTACAAACCCTCTGCCCCAAACCAGAACACCACAGCTTGCAGCACTCACGCCTCCTTCTGCTCCTCAATCTTCTGTGGGTCTGTCTCGTCCTTGTTCTTCTTGAACGACTGTCGCACCTGGTCCCGCAGAATACGGCGGTTCCCACTCTGCAGTACACAGCACAGCCAGGGGGGCAGTTGAGCTTGCAGTATGCTACAACAGTATGCTGCACGCAGGCTGGTGGGTGCGGCTCACAGCGGGGGGCGTCTTTAGGCATGGCAGGGGTGAGTGTGGACCCGGGCTCCCACCTGCGTACTAATGTAGTCGGCGAGGCGCAGGCAGTCGCGATAAAGCTGCACAGGGGCAGGCGCGAGGGAGCAGGGATACGGGGACGTGCAGGCTGTTAGTGTCGGGAGGCCAGCAGCCGGGCGACCGACCCACCACCCGCGCCCGTGATTCCTGGCGTCTGTCACCGGTCGCAGGCGAGCTCCAGCACCCGGCAGGCTGCTGTTATGTTCTGCCCCTGATCAACACCTTGATAACCGAGAACTGGCTCTTGTCGATCATGCTGCCGCCACCATTGAAACACCTGCAGGCGACCAGTGGTGGCAGCGACGGCGGCGGGGGTGGCGGCGACAGTGGCAGCAGTGGCCAACCACACAGCGAGGCAGCGACAGCCCCGAGTTGCATCCTCCGACAGCACATTCAAGCATAGCGACGAGCGGCGCCCTCGGCCGTGGAAGCAGCGGCAGCGGCAGTGCTGCATCGGCGGGCCTGTGTTGCTCGCTCACCAGAGGCCGCTTCGTGTTTTTCAAGGTCGCTGGAGAAACGAATGCATATGCCGGAAGCAGGCTGGGGCCGCACCCCACAATTTTGCTCTGCCTGCTGTGCATGCTGGAGTGGAAGGCGCAAGGAAGCGCGCGACCCCTCCTACGGCACAAACGCGTCGCTCCCAGAGCAGCAGCAGTCACCGTTCCAACTCCTGCCAGCATCCCGAAAAGACAAGGCGCTCTTTTAGACTGCCAGCGTCCCTCGGCTCGAGGCCTCCCCACCTCGTTTCAGAGTGGCGGGAAGGAGAGGAGGTTTGGAGCGGACAGTCCCGCCAACGCCGAGCGCCCCACAGGAGCCCTTGGGCGGGCGCTGGCACTGCGTACGCCGCCGCCGCCGCACCGGGCGACAGCGCCCAAATGCAGCGCCTGCGCCGCTGGATTGGCAGCGGCGACCACGGAAACTTGTACAAGAAGCACACGGAGGACGATGAGGAGGCAGCGAATGAGCTGGCATGCCTGGTGCCGGCGGGAGGCGAGCAGGAGTCGCACCGCGCAGGGGTGCCTGGCGCTCCACCCAACGGCGGGGGGGTACTGCACCTCCTGGTGAGTTCTGTGCTCTGTGTGTACTGCGTTACTAACAAAGCCAGTCTTGCTGCTGCGCTTTCTTATTCCTTGCACCCTGGCCAAGGCTTCCCACTGCGCTCACACCTGCTGGCACCACCCCTGCCTCCCCCCTGGCTTCCGCAGCTGTCTGTGAGCGGCATGCACTGCGGCTCCTGCTCCTCGGCAGTCGAAGCAGCTCTCAAGTAAGTGCTCATCCACCCACGCAGAGAGAGTCTGCGCTGCCCTGCCCCGTCCCAGGCTCATCAGCGGTTCACTGCCACAGCCGACGTGGCCGGCTGAGCAGCGGTAGTGCTCCCTGTAGGCACACACGCAGTAGGCACTCACCCCACCTCGGCTCGGCACCCACCTGCTTCCCCTGCTTCACTCAACCCCCTGCCGAGGAGCCCCCATTGCGTTCTTGCCCACCTCCCTGCCCCGCAGAGGCCTGCCTGGCGTTGTGAGCGCTGAGGTGGCACTTCTTAGCGAGTCAGCGGACGTCAAAGTCGACCCCTCGGTCCTCACAGAAGAGGCGGTTGTAGCCGCCGTGGAGGGCTGCGGGTTCAACGCACGGGTGGTCAGCAGCCGGCACAGCGAGGCGCCAGGCAGCGGCAGCGCAGGCGTGCAGACAGTGAAGGTTGCAGTGCAGGGCATGCATTGCTCGGCATGCTCCTCGGGTGGGTGGGAGCCTCGGGTGGGGGTGCAGCAGGGAGTTTGGAGGGTTGTGTGGGGTGGCCGAAAGTGAGTTCTGGTGCTTTGTTCTCACAGTCTAGCAATAATAAAGCTCACTTCTCATAAAATGCCCTGCTTCTTCTGCCTGTGTCCAATCCCGCTGCATCTTACTCGCGCGGCCGCCTGCCACCAAAGGACCTCCTTCGCTGCTGTCTGCCATTGCGAGCACCAGCCCTGTCATCCCTCTGTTGCGTGCAGCCGTGGAGGCAGCACTGTCGGCAGTGCCTGGCGTGAAGTCGGCAGCTGTCAGCCTGGCAGTGCAGCAGGCAGAGGTGCGGTACAGCGGTACTGCCATCGCCACCAGCGGCGGTACCAGCGCAACCCTGGAGCGGCAGCTGGTGGTGGCTGTGGAGGGGTGCGGCTTTGAGGCGACAGGTGAGCGACGCAAGGTGCCAACTAGGCAAGCGATTGATGGCAAGCTGCTTTGCGCGAGCAGGGTGTTGGTGCATGGCACTCCCTTACCCAGGGAAGAGGTAAACTCTGTCTTCAGCTTCTGTGCTGGCTACAAAATGCTATCAAGCTTGGCATGACTTGCCTGCTCATCCTGACACACTGCAGTGATACGGCCTGCCGAGTCACACCAGCAGCTGCTCCAAGTGGAGGGCATGACGTGCAGCAGCTGCAGCGGTACCGTGGAGGCGGTACTACAGGCGGTACCAGGCGTGCAGGCAGCAGCTGTCAACCTGCTGGCTGGAGTGGCAGAGGTGAGAGGGCTGGCAAGCAGCCTGCTGCTTTTTCAACGCCCCACCGCCTGCAAAGGGGCTTGCCTGTGCGTTTCGTTGCTTCAAGGCCTTGGCCAGGTGCCTGATCTCAAGGAACACTTTTTTGAGCTACAGACACATCGTTCACCTCATCACTTCTTGTCAGTGTGAAAGACCCCAGCTGCTTGAACCCACCACCCTGCATGTGCCAGCTGCTGATGCGTCATAAGTATCTTCCTCTTTCATCTCTTTTGCGTGTTCCTTTCGTGTCGTCTCATGTTGACCTGTTGTTGATACAACATCTTATTTTCCTGCCATTTTGGTGTTCCTCTTTGTTGTTGCTGTTGCTGCTGCAGGTGACCTATGATCCCGAGGTCACGGGCCCCCGCCATCTCGTGGACGCTGTGGAAGGCGCCGGCTTCACAGCACGAGCCATCACGGGGCAGCGGCTCGGTGCGTGCGCCTGGCTTGCGGCTTCCTCATTAGCCTGCGTGTTGTGACACACTTTGTTGGACCTGCCAGAGTAGATTACCCTGTTTTTGGTGCCTTCGAAATTCGCTGACCTGCAACTTGCTAGGATTGATTTTTAATGGACGGCTACGTTGTTGTTAACCCGCCTTCCGCCCTGGGACAACATCCAACGGAATGTGCCCATGTTTTGTTGTTGTGAACATTCCTGCAGACTTTGTGGACAGCATTCAATGAGTGTGTCCCGTGTTGCTATTTATGTTCCTGCAGACTTTGTGGACAACAACCGGCGGGAGACGGCCGTGTGGCGGCGGCAGTTCCGGAATGCCGCCCTGCTCACCCTGCCTGTCTTCATCAGTAAGAGCACAATATGAGATAGTTAAAAAATAAAGACATGTTGATAACAATCGTGATTTCTATAACTATCGATTGTAGAATGCTGACCGCCTGCTGCTGGCATGCAGACCCAACCACAACAAATCTTGCCAGCTGTGCACACCGGCGGCCCATGCAGAGCCTGCTGGGGTGCCACTTATGACAGCCGCTGACCCCTTCCTGACGATTTGAAGCACCGTGTTGCGCCCTGCATATGCATGCTGATGAGCCACTCACGACAGCTGCTTACCCTGTCCTGACGATGTGAAGCACGGTGTTCTGTCTCCCGCATGATTAATGACAGCTGCCTACCCTGTCCTGACGATGTGAAGCACGGTGTTCTGCCTCCTGCAGTCTCCATGGTCACGGTCCATATGTCCTGCATGGCGTGGCTCTACCACACAATGGTGAGGCAGGGTGAATATGTATGCATACACGCATCTTTTAATAACATTGACACAAGCATCTTCTACGTACATTGATTCGTTTTTCTGGGTTGCCTGCTGCAGTGCCTGAGTTGGGAGGTGCCTCAGCCGGACCGTCTGGTCGAGGATTTGTTTTGCTGCTGTTATGCTTGGATGCGGGCTGACCTGTCCTGCTCAAACCGTTCAAGGTTGTGCCCTGCTGCGACACCTGGCACAGAGCTTGCCTCTGCTGCATTCCCTGGTTGAAGAGCTGGCCATCATGCTGCATTGGCCTGCAGAAAATGTGGTGCAGCAGCTAGTGTGTGTGCTGCACTTGCTCAAACATCAAACAGGCGGCCTGCTTTCGCTGCGCGGCCACCTTCCCTCTTGCATGTCCTGTGAAGCCACCCACCCTTTGCCCCGCTGCCGCAGCTTTTGGGCTTGCATACAACTGGCTGGCATGCTCGAAGCTCGTGCCACCCCCCTTTTCATGTTTTCTCTCTTTCCCATTTCAACACCACGTTCCTGCCGCAGTTCCTGGGTTTCCCTCTGGATCAGCTGGCCAAGTGCCTGCTGGCCACGCCGGTGCAGTTTGTCATTGGCTGGCGCTTCCACCGCGGCGCGTACATGGCACTGAAGAACGGGCGGTGAGGCGGGTCAAGCCGAGGGGTGTGATTTGGCACGCTAGCAACCGCAGTCAAAATGCTTGCCTCATGTGGCCATTGCCAGAAGCAGTATCATTCCCAGTGGCAAAACGTCTACCTTGCTGAAGCTCAGCTTCACTTGGCTGGATGCTGATGCGTGCTCACGTTCACCTGATGTTGTTGATGCGGATGCTGATGCTGATGCATGCTGCACGGCCACACGCTCAGCTTCACTCGAGCGCTTCAGCACTGGGCTGCTAGTGTGCACACCCGCAGCGTCCAGAAGGTGCCCCACCACTGCGCTTCTCTTGGCCTGCTGCTGACGCGTTATGCATTGCCACTTAATTTGTTGATTTATAAGTGCCTGCCACATGGCTCCACGGACGCGTTACGCAGTGCCACTTGATTCCTTGACTGTCAACTGCCTGCCACATGGCTCCACGTGTGCAGAGCCAACATGGATGTGCTGGTGAGCATGGGCACCAATGCCTCCTACATCTACTCCCTCATCTCAATCATACACCACCACAGAATGGTGAGTCAGCAAAGTGGTGGGTGTGTGGCAACATCCTGTCGGCGCCAGGGGTGGAAAGTCCGTTGCCGTTTTGTTGAACGTGCAAGGTGCAGGGGGTGTACATCTACCCTCCAGCATAAACCACCACAGCATGGTGTGTGGGCAAGCCGGGCCCACGCAGCGCTCGGGTGGTGACTAGGACAGGGAGAAGCACTGGCTGCGGCGTGGTCTTTGCCATAGGGACATTGAAGCGCCATCCCACAGGTTACATATTTGGCAACCAAAGTGTGGGCAGGTGCCCCACCAGCGTGAACGGAAGATGATCATATGTTTTTGTTTTCAATATAAGCTTTCCCTTCTCAGGTCCCATGAGTCCTGCTGGATCCGTGGGCCTAAATGCACTTGAATGATTGACTGATTTGTTTGGTTAATTGATTGCGTGCTCACCCTATTTGATTGCGTGCTCATCCTGTCACCTGTGCTCCTTCCCCTGTGCAGCGGCATCACGTGGACAACAAGTACAAGCCAACCGATTTCTTTGAGACAGCCGCCATGCTGATTACGCTGGTGCTGATGGGCAAGTACCTGGAGTCGGCGGTGAGCTGGCGCTGTACTGCTGCTGTACTTCTGCTGTACTTCTAGCACACATCTGTACTGATCATGCTGGTGCTGATGGGCAAGTACCTGGAGTCTGCGGTGAGCTGGCGGTGTATTGCTGCTGCACACTTCTGCTAGCACACTTGTTTACTTCTGAACTTCTGCACACTTCTGTACACGGTAGTGCTGGGCAGTACCTAAAGTAGCAGCAGGTTGGCAGCAGCGGCAGCAGCTGCTGCTGTATTGCTATCGAATGTACCACGTAACACTGTGTGCTGTCGCTGCTTGGCATGTAACCTGTGCAGGCCAAGGGCAGGACATCAAAGGCGACAAGCAAGCTGTGCCAGCTGGCGCCTAAGGCCGTGCACCCTGTATGGACGGCTGTGGAAAGTTCGTGCAAATTCATGTTGCCTGTGCTTTTGCCAACTCCTCTGTGCAGGCCAAGGGCAGGACATCTGACGCGATCACCAAGCTGTGCCAGCTGGCGCCGCCCACCGCTGTGCTGCTCACCCTGAACGACAAGGGGGAGGTGCTGGAGGAGCGGGAGGTGCCCACAGAACTGGTGCATCGGGGCGACGTGCTCAAGGTGCGTACTGTGTGTCATGTTCAATCAATCAAGTACATTGTTATGTTCAATCAAGCAAGTACATCTGAGGGTCCACGGAGCCAGCAGGACTCGTGGGATGGAGAAGGGAAAGCTGATGTTTGTGGGCATGTTGCGCACCGTGCCAGCCAGTGCTCAACAGGGGTCACCTGCGGTGTGCATTGATTAAATGTTTGTGCACCGCGCCCATCGTCTGACAGCAGTGCACCGGCAGCCTTGAACTGCTCAGCGAACGTTGGCTATCTTTGCGTTTCTAGCGGCCCTGCTCGTGGCCCTGCTCTGATATGCTAGACTGAGATAAGACGGGTCGTTCAGCTCAGGTGAGCTAGACCGAGGTGAAGCGGGTTGTTCCTTACTGTTGCAGGTGCTGCCTGGAGCCCGCATCCCCACAGATGGTGATGTGGTTGAGGGCACGTCATACGTAGATGAGAGCATGCTCACGGGAGAGTCAGGTGTGGGAGAACACACATGTCTATGCGCTTGCCGTGCTATGTGCTTTAACCACAGACCTTTGTACAATAGTGAACACTGGACTTTCATGATGATATCAACGTTTTTGGCATGGCTGTTGAAGAGGCCTTTTTCCCTCGGGCGCTTCATCGCCTGCTCCCTACGCCTGGCATCCCTCTGCAGCTGCTGTGCACAAGCAGGAGGGAGACTCTGTGATCGGAGGCACGGTCAATGTTGGCGGCTCGCTGCGCGTCAAGGCCTCCAAGTAAGCACATCTGGCATGGGGCGAGTGTGGACATGGTCAACAATGGGGTTGCTGTGCGTTTGGGTTGGCAGCTTGATAATGCACAAGGGGAGGAGCACAAGCTTGCCTCACAGCCTGGCTGGATGTGTTCGAGAGTCTGTGTGGAATATTTGTTGTTGGAACAGGTATCATTGAGTACGTGCCAGCAAGCCCGTCGGGCCCACCTCGTAAACTTCTGACGGTTCTGAAGCTTTGTTAATGCAATAACTGCTTTTTGCAGGGTGGGCGCAGACACTGCGCTGGCGCAGATTGTGCGTCTGGTGGAGAACGCGCAGCTCAGGCAAGCAGGGCAGGTTGACTTTGTTTGGTAGCGCGGGAAGGTTGCGTCAGCAATGAGCGCTTGTAGTTCATGTTGCTGCAGCGTCCCTTTGTGCTGCCCTCCTGCCCACAAAGCATGCCCCACCTTGCACTTTATTCGAAACTCTCTTTGCTCTGTCTCTCCTGAATCTGGCCTGCAGCAAGGCGCCCATCCAGGCATTCGCGGACCGTGTGTCCTCCATCTTCGTGCCTGTCGTCGCCCTGCTGGCGGTGCTGACGTGGACGGTTTGGTACATGGCAGGCACAGCAGGCTGGTACCCCGCCTCCTGGCTGCCCCAGGCAAGTACTCCTGCAGCTTGCGTTGACTGGGAACACCCCGTGTTCTTTGAGGGTCGCTGCTGGCAGCACCCCTTTTGGTGTGTTCCAGGCGCAGTGTGGCTGCGGGGGGAATGCTTTAAGCTGCTTGAGGTCGTTGTGATCCAATCAGGTCTGATGGTGGTGATATAATCTGTGCACCTTTGTGCTTTCTTCAAGCCACCCATCAACCTACCCTAACATGCGCGTCTGTGTTCCCACGTTGCGTGCCTGCCTGGATGCAGGGGCACAACGTCTTCCTGTTCTCCCTCCTGTTTGGCATCGCAGGTGGGCAGCCAGCAGCCAACAGCGCAGCAACACGTAAAAACACAAACTTAGTATTTCTATGGCTAAATACAGAGAAATTAGATCGGCAGAACAGACTAAAAACAACATACTAGATGCAGAGAGAGAGAAAAAAGCAGGGCACATGCAACTCCTGCTTGGGGCCTGCATGTACTGTGGGACGGAATCGCCCGGGCATTGCTGTGTTTGTGCTTCCGCCCTCGTGCCTCGCATGCTTGCTTGCTTGCTTCCTCGTTCCGTGCTCACGTGTTTGACTGTTCTGCATTGATTACTTCCCCGCCTCCCTCGCCCTGCAGTCCTTGTGATTGCCTGCCCTTGCGCCCTTGGGCTGGCCACTCCAACCGCCGTCATGGTTGGCACGGGCGTGGGTGCCGCTCACGGAATCCTGATCAAGGGCGGCGAGGCTCTGGAGCGTGCATGCAGGTGTGGCGGCAGCGAATTAAGGGCAACATCGGTTGTATTGACTCCGCAGTGCCTGGTTGAATGTTGGTGGTGGCCCTCTTTGAGATGGAGATTCAGTGCTTTTGGGTTGTAGTTTCATCATTGCTGCCTTGTGGTCGAAAGAAAGAACACTTCGAACAAATAACAGAAAAAATCCCATTCGTAATCATCAATGCCACGCTGCTCTGTGCGCTCACCCCGACTCATATTGAAGCGGGTTGTATTGGGAACTCAAGCGCAATGTTGCTTGCTCCCCATCTGCCGGCAAAGATGTAGTGCTTTGAGGTTGTCGTTCCACTATTGCTGCCATGGCCACGCTGCTTTGCGCGCTCACTGACCCCTGTGCACGCTTGTTGCACTGGAAATACAAGCGCAGTGCCAGATCTGCTGGCGCGCGCCAAGTGTTGCCTCTCTTGTCTATGTTGCGGAGTCTCGCAAGCCATGTATCTGCGTGCTTGGACCGACGGGTAACCTTCATGGCCCTCACTTTGGCACCCTTGACCTCTTTGTCCTCCGCTGCTGGGAACGTGCCCGTGCTGCAGAATCAAGACTGTCGTTTTTGACAAAACAGGCACGCTGACCGCTGGCAAGCCCCACGTTGTGGACGTGCTTGTGCTGCATGACCAGCTGGCAATCCCAGATGTGGTGCAGCTGGCAGCAGCTGTGGAGCAGCACAGCGAGCACCCTATTGCCGCCGCCATCTTGAACCTGGTGCACCGCCGGAAGCAGAAGCAGCAGATGCACCAGCAGCAGCAGCAGATGGAGAGGAAGCTAGAAGATTCGGGGTATAGCAGCCATGGCAGCACGGCAGTGCCCATGCTACAAGTCAGTGCAGTGGAGGTGGTGGTGGGGCAGGGAATCAGCGGCTGGGTGCAGCTGCCCACGTCAGCAGCATCGGCAACAATGGCAGCAAGCGGCGGCATTGGCCTCAATACAGCAGCGCTGCAGCACATGCAGACCCTACGCGGCAGCGGTGGCAGCAGCAGCAGCAGCCAAGCGGCCACCCCGCCTGCCACTGGGCCCACGTTTGTGCCTGCAGCAGGTTCTAGTCCCGCTCTGGCTGGCTCGCGCTCGTCGGCGGGCGGCAGCGGGGCAGCAGCGCTGAGTGCAGCAGCAGCGGCCGTCACAGAGGTGCTTGTGACGGTTGGGAATAAGCGGCTCATGGCAGCGGCAGGGATCCTCGTGCCGCCAGCAGCAGAGGTGTACATGCGGGAACAAGAGGTACGGCTGCTGGTGTTCAGCATCAGTGCTATGCATGAGCATGTCATCTTCTCACCATTGCTTGCTATCATGTTGCTGCTGCTGCTGCCAGCTGGCTGGCTATCTGGCAGCCTAGGCGTCTTGCACTTCCCCTGGCAGAGGCTGCAAGTGTTCGATCTGCACCACTAGATCCTGCTCCGGGCTCCCACATCTGTGGGCGCCCTGTTCTTTGCACCCCTGTGCTTCCCGGCTGTGCCATTCCTGCCGTGCTTCCCTGCTGGCACTGTTTCGAAAGTATGCCGCTTCCCTGCTGCTACGCCCCTGGCATGCTGTTGATGCAGTCCTCCAGCAGCACGTGTGTGCTGGTGGCGGTGCAGCAGACGCTGGTGGGTGTCATTGCTGTCATGGACCCACTCAAGCCAGAGGCCAGGTGAGAAGCTACTGAGAAGCTAGTGGAACTAGCATCCACCCACTCGTGCTGATGTCAACATCCCTCTGTCCCAACCTGCCTGTACTCCTGCCTGTGTTTCGACATTGTTGTGACGGCACGGGCCCAGTCAAGGCCTCAGCCAGTTGAGGTTTGTACAGAGCAAGAGCACGTCTCTCGGCATATGCAGCAGAAGTCGCTCAGTGCCAACCGTAGGCTTTGCAGTATAACGGAAAGCGCTGCACTGGGAGCAGCCCATCTTCTCTTTCTGGTTCAAGTCTGATAACTCCGGGACGATATGACTCAAACTACAAGTTTTCTGCTGCTGCAGGGGTGTGGTGGCGGCGCTGCATCAGATGGGCATGAAATGCGTGCTGCTGACGGGAGACAACTGGCGCACAGCACAGGCCATTGCTGACCAGGTACCTGCACGTCTTCCCAACACTCTCGGAACCTCGTCTCGTGCGCCTCTGTATGCCCAGCCTCCTCCTGTTGTTCTCACCATCGCGTGGGTGTCATGGCCTGAGGTTGAAACCCTTTAAAAGGCTGTTTGCATCATCATGGCACCACCCTCCTGGCACCTGCCCTGCCCTGCCCACCCTGCAGCTGGGGATTTCGGAGGTGTCTGCCGAGGTCATGCCAGCTGGCAAGGTGGATAAAGTGAAGGTGCGCTGATGCTGGCGTCTGGCTCGAGCTGTGGTCCTTGCTTCTGTGCTGTGGTGCTCTGGGCACGGACTCGAGACCGTGCAGGGCGCTTTCATTCAGCGCATTGCAGTGCAGTCTCACACACAGCCATTCCTTCCCACCCCCTCCAAGAAGCAATTTTAAAAGTTGTAATTTTCGCTTCTGCAGGCGCTGCAAGCGGCGCGCCGGCATGGTGTGGCAATGGTGGGAGACGGGGTGAACGATTCGCCAGCCTTGGCACAGGCCGACCTGGGGATTGCAGTGGGCAGCGGCACAGGTGGGTGCACAGTGGGAAATTGAGACAGTGGGACAGTGGGACAGCAGAGCCGGGATGCAGGCTCGTGGCATGAACAAGGTTTGAGCTTAGGCCATGCGCTTGTGGCTGCCTGTGCCAACAAATCTAAGCGCGCTTGATTTGCTACCCTGATGGGGGTATGACAATCAGTTTATGCCTTGTATGATGCAGATGTGGCGATTGAGGCGGCTGACTATGTGCTGATGCGCTCCGATCTGGTGAGCTCTTTCGTTAGCCTTCCTTTGCCCTGTTTGCCTTGAGCAGGGACTCGTTGCACACACGCATGCATCGGTGACATGCTGTCGCCTGCATGCCCTTACTAAAGCACACTGTTGTACTGAATCTCGGAAGGGGCTCGAGTGTGTGCTTGGGGCATCGAAAACCCGCACTTGCTCTGCTCATCAATCAGGATGCCTGTGCTTTGGGGGGAAGGACGAGGACTGTATGATGCATGGGGATGGGTATGTCGTGAGCAAGCCAGAACCGAGGTGTATGTGGGCTACTGGCCATAATGCCCTTTGGTATGTGCGTGTTGTCATGTGTTTCAAACTGTCCTGTTCTAGGGCGTCCTGTGTTCAAACTGTCCTGTTGTAAGGTGTCGTGTTTCAAACTGTCCTGCTTCAAGCTGTCCTGTTGGCCAGGTGGAGGTCGTCCGCATCTTCCCAGACATGTCTATGTCATCGAGTCGTCCGCATCTTCCCAGACATGTCTATGTCATCGAGTCTCGCTAAACTGTGTTGCTGCAAAGTGCAGGAGGACTTGCTGATGGCTCTTGACCTGTCGCGCACCACCTTCAATCGCATCCGGCTCAACTATGTTTGGGCCATGGGCTACAACGTGTTGATGATCCCCACGGCAGCAGGCGTCTTCTACCCCTACACACACATGCAGGTGAGGGGTCAGGGGGTGGTTGTGGGCAGCGGGGGGCAGGGTTTCGAGGCGCAATGCGCTCTGCTTGCGGGCGTTCTTGGTGCCGTTAGTTGTAAGACCTCAACCATGACATGCGCCTGTTTTCACCTGTGATTTGCGACCTTGCAGCTGCCTCCGTGGGTTGCGGGCGCATGCATGGCGCTCTCCTCCGTCTCTGTCGTCTGCTCAAGCCTGCTGCTGCGCCGGTACCGCCGCCCCAAGCCAGTCCTTCGCGACATGGTCATCCTGTCCCACTAGGCACTTGAGCAAGCAGCCTGTCCCACCCGGCACATGGAGCAAGCAGCCTATCCCATTCGGCACTTGAGCAGCCCGGCTGAGCCAGGTGCTATCAGGATGTGTACACTCTTCCAGCGTCGCCCCACAGGCGCCCCCGCCCGAAAAGCGCATCTGGCAGTTGCGCGGGGTTCGGGGAGGAGGCCCGCAACCAACATCCCCTGAAGTTACCCGTKGACAACTTTTGCAGATCTGCTCCATCCAACAGTTTTACCCCCCCTGTAAGTGTCCAGCATCTGCAGCTGCAACACTCTGCAACAACACTGTGCTTCAAGACCCTCCCTCCATGTTTGTTGTAAATGCTTGTGAAAATGTGTGCGTACGGTAGCTGCAGCATCATGTGTCTCGGCGGGGTTTTTGTGTCCCGGCAAGGCCTCCCCAAACCATAGCGTGACACAAAGAAGCGATCGGAAGGGAAGGTGGAGCAGGGAGAGAGAACATGGAGAGAGTCGGAGCAGTGGCGGTGTGCTGATGTGGATCCCAGCGGTGGCGCCGCCGCCGCCACTGGGTGGAGTGGGGCAACACACACACGCACGCACACACGCACACACACACACACGCACACGCACGCACACAGAGAAACCTCGCAGCCCTAGCTCCGCCAAGGAGCATGTCGCCCCTGGGCTTCAACGCTGCCCGGTTGGTGGGCGGACAGGCCCGCTACGCCGTCACAGGTGACGATCCAGCTTGCCACTGAGGCCGCTGCTGAGAAGCCCGGTCAAGACGCGTCATTTACGGCGCGCTCGTTTCTTGTCTGTCCTGGGAGGGTGCAGGGCCACGCAAGACGCTCCGCCCCGTGCGCACCGGGGTTGCCCACCCACAGGGGCCGCGCCCTGCTGCCGCACCGCTGCCCTGGCCGGTGCCGCGAGGACACCCGCCGCTGCCGGCACAGCCGGCGGTGCAGCCGGCGGGCACACCCACGCGCTGGCAGCAGCAGGCATCCAAGTCTTCCCCTTCCCTGCTGGGTTGGGTTGTTAAGCTGGTCCTCTTGGTGGCCGCAATCGACCAGTTCTGCCACGCCTCCCCCTTTGGCTGCTTGGCTTGCCTGGCGTCGGCGTACGTGGTCGACTTCTGAGGTGAGGCCACAGCGTGCAGGTGGGTGCGGGATCTGCGGCCGCGCAAGGAGCCTGACCCCGTTTGCACCGGCTGCCTTTGTTGGTCCAATCGTGCCCGACGTGCCTGCCCGCCGCAGCATTGTCTGGGACCCAACCGCCGGCTCTCTCGTATTGCCACGAGGGGACCTGCTGCCTCCCTCCGTAGCACTCATGCCTCCCTCCTTTTGTCCGCCCCTGCGCCTCCTTTCTGTGCAGGTGGACGCGCCGATCTGTGGTGGCGCTTGGATCGTGCGGGAGTGGGCACGACGCTGTCACCGGGCTGTCATCTGTCTCGGGGCCGCTCGCCCCTGGCGGCGGAAGAAGCTCTCACCTGTTTGTTGGGTGCAGGCCGTTATTTGCCCCTGACTGACCAACAGGTCGTCCATGTTCTGAAGTTTGCACCGAGCGATGTGCACATGCACACACTTTAAACCTCTGCTGCACAAAGTTCAACTCACGATGTCCTGCTTTCGCCTTGTACTGCGCTGGATTGGGCCCTTCTGCTTGAGCGTGGCCTGCCATCCGACCCTCTCTACCCTTGCTGTAATCTTGTTGTATATCAATGCTGCGCTGGATTGGGCCCTTCTGCTTGAGCGTGGCCTGCCATCCGACCCTCTCTACCCTTGCTGTAATCTTCTGGCACATCAAAGCTGCACTTGACATACCAGTCAGGCTCGCAGCATCAGGAGAGCGGCATGCGCCTCTGCGTGTCTAGCATGCATTGCATTGGGCCATCTGCGCGGCAGCCTGCATCCACGACGTTGTCTCGCAGGCGCTCCGTTGCTGGAGGTGAGCTACTCCAGTCACGTGTGGCTCGGCTCGCGCTTGCACTTAGGTGGGCCCACCGGTTGATACCCTGCCTTCCTGCACCGGCTAAGCGGCAGCAAATTGCATGGCTACTACGAGTGTGGGCAGGCGCACCCATGCGTTGGCACCTGGCCTGCAGTATGCGGCTGCTGGGTGCTGGCTGGGAGGGACTGTGAGGAGGAGACAACCCAACACTTCCCGAAGGTACAGGGGCACCCGCTGCCTTTTGCCTGCTGCACAACTGGCTGCTGAGGCACGCTGTGTTGTCCTGCACTGCACTCCCCATCGCCACTCACGCCGCCACGCTCGCGCCTACTGCTGCCCACCCCCCGGCTTTACCCACGTTGTCGCATCGGCAGTCCGCCTCCCAACCTAGACCGCCACCCCACTCCCTCCCTGGCCCTCCCCCGCCCATGCCGTCACCCCGGCCTTCAAGTGAAGGACTGTGCCCCCTGCGGTTTACCAGCCCCTGCGACAAGCTTTGGAAGAGACAACGGGTGCGGGGGGGAAGCGGGGGAGGGGTGCCGCCTGTTAAAGGATGGGCCAACACAACCCTGAGAGGCAGCCGTGGCGCTGTCTTAGGCCGTGCATCGTGGCCGCATCCGCACCTGTCTTCTGCCTATCCTCCTCTCCTCCTCATCCCGCAGCGACCACCTGCAGCGACCGCCCGCTGAGCCTGACGCGCAAGGCTGCGCTGCGCCTGCTGGGCATCCCCGGCAAGAGCGGCTCCGTCTTCTTCCTCTCAGACGCGACAGGTGCCGCGAAGCGGGGTGGGGCGGGGCAGGGGCGGGCCGGGTGGGAGGGCAGGTGAGCTTTTAGACGGCTGCGAGGGGCTGGTGAGCAATGCCTGGCTGGCTGGCCGACTGGGCTGGCTGCCTGCCTGCTGCATGGTCGGCCCTCTTGGCGGTGCACTTTCCCACCCATCTGTGCCCGCTGCCACCCTCTCTGGTCCCTGCCTGCTGCCTGCCCCATGCATTCGTTCATTAATATGTTATACAGCGCTGCAGCAAGCAAGCAATTAATTTCATAGACCGGCTGCCCCCCGCTGCTGCAGGCTGCTTGTGAAGACGGTGCGCAAGGAGGAGATGCTGCTGCTGCTGAAGCTCATACCCAGGTGGGCTGAAATCAAGTCTAACCCTCCTTCAGTCGGTCATACCTATGTGGGAGTGAGGGTGTTTGGTTGGTAGATGTGCCCGAAGCCGCCTGCCTGTGCCAATGCCTCGCGGTGGAATGCTGCACGAAACTGGACCAGGTGAAGTTGTTGCGACTGGTGGTGTGTTCCTCCTCTGTTGTATTGCGACCCAGGCGCCGCGTCACGTGCGAAGCATCACATGCTCCGCGCCTCACTTAAGCTCCACTGACCAGCCGCCACCGCCGCCGCCGCTGTTTCTGTCGTGCTTGTCACACTAGCATTGCTTGCAATACGCACGCGGATTTTTTCCCACACCACCCACTGTTGTGACCTTGCAGTGTGGTGCCCGTGCTCTTAAGCCAGGCCCTGCCCTTCTCCTCCCATCCCACTCAATCCCTGGTTCCGTGCCGTGCCGCCAGGCCCTGCATCCCTGCCCCACCCATCCCGCACCCTGGCATCGCGCTCTCCCCATTTTTTCGCTTACGGGCCAATATGTCCATGTCCACCAGCCTAGCCTGCGTCGGCTGCCGATAGCTCCTTGGTGATTGTGGCCTTAGTGGATGGAAGTCCGCGGCTCTAGTGAAAAATTCATGTGCCCTGGCTTTTTTCAATCAACCCGCTTTGCACTTGTCCCGCCTGTACGGCGGCCCCCATGCAACAGGGGAAGGTCAAACTTTCACCTGATTTCAATTTGTCTTCCCAGGGGCCTCTATTCGAGCTATGAGTCTGTTTTGAGGCTTCTGGCGGTCTTGAAGGGGCGCCATGCCTCTCCCGCGATGCGGGTTTTGCGATACGACCGTTCAGAGCGGCCAGGCGAGGAAGGGCTTCGCTGCCAATGGCCACTAGGCACCAGGGGAGGCGATCAAGGCGCCG
>JTEE01000114.1:567952-591582 GCA_002896455.3 Chlorella sp. ArM0029B | reverse complement strand
GGGGGGGGGTGGGAGGCAGGAGGGAGGGCAAGAGGCCCACATTGGGCAGACAGCTGGACAGGAACGTGCAGCCACAACACCGGTGCAGCCACAATGCATGCTTGCGGGCAGAGGCAGAATTGTGTGTGCACCCCCTGACCGCGCATGCTGCTGCTGACCACACTGTACCGCTCTGCAGGGAGTGCAGAACCAGTCTGCTGATGATGGCCCTCCCAATGACGACCAGCTGCTGTGGCTGCACCGGCTGCTGCAGCGATCGACGCTCTGGTTGCAGCATATGAGCAGCAGTCGCCCGAGCAGCGACAGCAGTGGGGGATTGACCCGCGCCGGGTGCGGCGCGTTCTGCTTGGCTACACCGACAAGCAGAACACGCACTGTGCCAGGGCCGTGTCCAGCCTGGAAGAGCTGGTGGCAGAGCTGCGGCGGCAGGGTGACGACAGGGCAGCTCTGGCACTGGAGATGTGGGGCGTGGCTTCGATTGCCTCAACATGGCCGGCCTCACCTCCAGCCAGCGCAGCCTGGCAGTGCATGCACGCACTGGCACAGCTGGCGGGAGACTGGCTCTTTGTGCCGTTTGCTGCGCCGCAGCAGCTGCACGGCATCAGCACGAACCTGGTGTGGAGCCAGCTGATGAACGCAGGTGGGTGAAGGGGCGCAGGGGCGGGGCGGCATGACCTGGCTGGCAGACACATGGGGGAGCAGATGGGCGCTGGGGGCGGCACGAGCTGGCAGGTAGCTGGGGGAGCAGAGGAGCGGGCGGCGGCATGAGCAGGCACACAGAGATGGGCAGCTAGAGAACAGCAACCGATGTGACCGCACCAGCATCACGCCGCACCCTCTGGCATGCTTCTCTCACCACCTCCCGCTGTGTATGCCCACCCTTGCTGCCTGCGCAGATGCCCGCCTGCTGCTGCTGGGGCCATGGACCCAGATGAGGCCAAGCAGCTGTGCGAGCTGGCGTTGACCAGCGACGCCTGCGAGCGGGTGACCTGCATTGCCACCCAGCACTCGACTGACAAGCAGGTGCCAGGCGAGCTGAAGGGTGTGCTGCGAAACATCAGTTACACCGCGCACGAGCGCAGCATGCCGGCAGTGCAGCGCGGCTATGCCGTGCCCAGGAAGTCAGACAAGAGCTGGTACCCTCAGTACAGCAACCGGCCCGACGGCACCAGCTGGGGCCGCAGCGGGTGGCGCAAGCGCGGCCAGCTGGCAGAGCAGGTGCAAGCAGTGCAGCGCCGCAAGATCAATCTGGGCAAGCGGCAGCGCTGCACAGCTGCAGCAACCCCGCCACCATCAAACGCCGCGCATGCACGCCTGCTTTGTCCCCGCCCGCCTTTTCACTACCTTGCATCTGCTTCAAGGTACAATCAATTTGATGGTACATTTCATCCACCCTGTCACCCGCTGCCATCTCAATGCTGTTTTTCAAAATCCCGACGGCTGCCAAGGCGGACAAGTGGAGCAGCCTGCGGCAGAAGGCTGGCTACAAGCACAAGCACTGAGTGCCCGCCGCCGGGCGCCGGCACCCCGGCGTCACTTGCCGCCCCGGTGCCTGTCAGCCCCCATGGCTGACAGAAGAGCCTGCCACATCCAGCTTGCACCACACACGTGTTTGGTCATGCCCTGTCATTTTAATCTTATTTCGGGCGCTGCAAAGACCCTGCTACACCTTTGACCGCCGGTCACCCCCACCGCATGCGCTCACCTGCGCCGCCAAATAACCGCCCCCGACGGATTGCCGCTGTGCTGTGTTATGACCCCATATTTTGATCCCATTTGGTGTAAGGAACACGAGATACTCGTTTTATGCCGCACAGCCATTATCTCGGGTCCCATATTAAGGAAATGTGGTGGTGGACTTTTGGACTCATCCCTAGTTTCAGGGGTCTTGTATAGATCAACTATACAAGGATTTGACAAGCTGCCTTGTCAGGAGCTTGTATAGTCGGACAGCCTACAAGCTCTTGACAAGCTGCTTGTCGCCCCCTTGTTAACAAGCTCCTTGTCACAGCTTGTCACACCCTTGTAAACAAGCTGCTTGTCCCAGCCGTGTATACATGGGGCTCCCACTGCAGTGCCTGCCAGGCTCCCTGCTGTGCACGATGTGCCTGCTGTGCCTTGTTTAAAGGTTTAGTAGGCTAATTACAAAGTGAAATAGGTAGCAAGCGCTTAGAAACGTGATAGCGGTCCTTAGCATGGCAACCGCATGCGCACAGCAGCAAACAAAGGTGGCTGTTGTTTGGCCGTCGCCAAGAGGGAACGGCCCCTCTTGCTTCTGCCGAGTGCGTCATGGGCACAGCACAGATGCCAGAATAAAGGCAAGGCGGCTAGCCTGGCCTGCGCTGTGCTGGAGCTCCCTTCTTGCATCCCCTTGCTCAACTGCCTTCTGCTCCAACGACGCCTTTGAAACCTGCACGGGATGCGCGCAGGCGGGAGGGGGAACCAGGGTGCGACGTGAGCCGAGGCAGGCACAGCACGGCTGGGGAGGGTATTTTGGGGAGCCTGGGGCAGCGCTTGTGCGGAACCTCCTGCGCAACCTGCTCGGCGTGCGCCAAGGCACACCCAGCGGCGTCGTACTGGCAGAAACCGGTGAGCGGGCACTGTGGGCCCGCTGGCTGGTTCGGACAGCACGGCTGTGGAACAAGGCGCTGGCAGCAGGGCAATCTTGCGCAATCTGCACTGGTGCAGCATGGCAGCTGCCGGCCTGCACCTCTTACACCGGAGCCCTGCCGGGTGCCAAATGTCCGATAGCCGTGCAGAGAAACACCGGCCTGGCCCACCGGAGGAACCAAATGGGCGGGTGGATGCTGTCTGAGGCTGTGCGCCGCCTGACCAGCTCGATGCACAAAGGGCGGGTGCCGACGGATGACCAAGGGCTACGGGCCGGGTACCGCGGCAGGGGCCCACAACAAATTTTGCGCCGTTTTCAACTCCTTACAGCCTGCCACAGAGGCTGAACACCCCCACCAGCACACTCCCTGCTTCGCGCGGTGCCTTCGTCACACACCTGGTTGTTGGTCGGATGCAGGCAGATGGGTGGTAGGGAGGGCCCAGCGGTGCACTGGCCTGCTGGTCGAGCCAAACCGAAAGCACTGAACACGTGATTAGTCTGCAAGGAGGCAGAGGGTAAGCACGTAAACAGGGGCGGTGCGTAATCAGGGTGCCAGTTTTCGAGGGCGGCTGGAGGCAGGTTGCAGAGCGGCGCAAGGGACGCGGCAGGGCGTGGCCGGCGGAACCGCCGGCGGAACCGCCAGCGGTAGCAGGGCGGTTGCCGACATGGCTGCGCCTCCCCCCAAGCCGCACCCTTTTCGTTCCCATTCCCACGGAGTTGGCATGGTACGGGTGCCGAGCGCCTCGTGGGTGCCGATCAAGGGGTAAGCCTCATGGTGCCGCGAGCCGACCCCGCTGCAGCGGGCGGGTCGAGATAATTACGGGGAAGCTCTCGGGCATGATGTGATGCGTCTTACGGTCCCGGAACTGCGCACAAGGCGAGGGCGTCGCCGGAGCAGAGCCCCGCCGCTGTGTAGGTGCTGGGTAGCGCAAGAACACGGGTACACCACCAACATAGTGCCAAGAGGGGAGTATGCAACGGGGTCTGCCAAGTTGGGCCCCAACTACCGCCCTGTCGCCACCACCGCCCAGCAGGCTGAGCAGGCGCACGTAACGTCGTCCTGTCATGGCTTTAGCTTCTTCTGTCTGAATGGCCCCATGGCTTCAGCTTCTCCTTCACGCCTGCCTGAGCCTGTTACTGGACCCAGTTGCATGCTAAAGTGTGAGTGGACATGGTCCCTCGTGTGCTCAGCCGCCGGGCACGAGCGACTTCCGCTTCCTACCGCCCTCCTAGGCCTACCGCCCGTGCTGCCACTTACTGCCACCATCCTCCCACCGCCGTCTGCTGACGCCATCAGGCACCCGTTTGCCTTTGTTCGGTGTAGCTCAACAGTTGGCACTCCTTGCATCAGATTACCTCCCCATGCTACGTGTGAGGCGGGGATGGCAGCTCATGCCACGTACCGCCTGTGTTGTGCTCCCCCAAGCCAGAGCAGGTTGAGTGCTCCTTCCGTGATTTCACCAGTTGCTTTGTCTGATCAGGTGCATCATGTCAGCATGGCAGGTAAGGTTGTCCTGCAACAGACGTGCTGCAATAGTGCTGCAAGGGGCAAATTGAGCAGAAGAGCTCCCAGATTTGGTGTATGTACGTCACGGGTACTGCTTGTACGAGTGCATGGTACTGCAGACTGCGGCCAAGTTTACATGATGTTTACAAGGATCCTGTATACAAGGTGCTTATCATCGCCTTGTCGTGCATGATAAGCTCTTGACAAGGTGCTTGTCGGCACCGTGTCACCCCTCGACAAGGTGCTTGTTTACAAGGACTCTTGCCTTGTCACGACTTGACAAGATGTATACATGTTTCACGAAAAGTTGGGAGGCTGTGAGCGTTGGAGGGCCACCTACGGCGGGCAGTGCGACACGGCAACCGGCAGTGCGTTGCAGTGACAGGCAGTGGCGGCCAGGGCATTGGAGCAGCAGGCATGGCGCCCCAGCCGCCATGACTGCAAGCGGATTTCTCTTTGTATAGTGCCTTTGAATTTACACAAAGTGGGGCGCCCGCCAAGACCGCGCCAGCGCCGGCAGCGGTTGCTAGGTGGTTGCATGAGCATCCCAGCCATCCAGTGGTGGCCGCCAGGATGTTCCCGATTGGGCTTGTCCCGTTTATGCTTGTATGTAAAGGCCAAAGGGCTTGAAACACGCACCGTTTCGTTGCGCTTACGCCGCCCGTGTCGCGCTGGTTCCGCAGGGTCCGAGAGGTTGAAAACGTAGATCGGGCGGTGCAGCAGCAATCCAAATTCAGGGACAGCCAAAAACGAATTGTGGGGACGAGTGGCGTCGAGTTTTTTGCCGCGTCCCAGCTGGCACGCCATTGTGCTTCCGCTCCAGCCTGCCTCCCACGACCTTCATGCTGGCTGTGCGGAAGTTCATGTGAACAGATCACCAGGAGCCGCCTGAAGCCAGCGCTTGTCAGCGGTGAGCAGGCTTGTGTGCCTGCTGTCGGTAGGTTGCTGCTGCCTTGCTCCTGTCGACAGGCTGCCCCTGAACCACGCACGGGGCACATGGAGGACAGGGAGGCCGCGCGGCGCCTGCCTGTCCTGCGGCGTGCCGCTGGAGCAAAGGCGCTGCGGCGCTGCCCGCCTTGGGCACCGGCCGCCTGCCCGCCCCACGCCCTTGGACTGCTAACAGTAGCCCTTCCATGTGCCCATGTTGTTCAGCCAGAATGTCTGTTCAAGCCCCGGCAGCCCAGATCGGTGTGCCGGTCGTGCCTGCCTGGCGTCGGCGTCAGGGTGAGCTCATTGGTAGTTTTGACCTTGCTGGACAGTTGGCGCCGCTGTTGAGGCTGACGCAAGTGACTTCCAGCAGCAACAAAGCAGCCTTTTTGAAAGCCTGATCAGGCATCCGCATCTTCTTCTCAATGCCAAGCATGGCCAGGCTGCTGATTTTGCGTGCCCCCCTGGCCTTGCCCTGCTGGCACGTGCAGCGATGAGGGGCCTTGGCTGCAAAGTGGTCAGCAAGGGCACAAGCGACACCAGCCGCCCCGGCCGCCTTTGGCAGCTGCTGGGCAGTACGGCAGGCGCGCCGCCTGCGTACCCGCCGGTGCAGACGGGGCCAGGCGCATGCGCAGTAGAGCTGGAAGGCGAGCAGCAGGCGTCCCCGGGAGCGGCAGCCTGGGCGCTGGCAGCGTCCACCGTGCCCCAGCCCGTGCTGAAGGAGGTGGCTGTGGAAGCTGTGTCTCTGCCTGCGATAAAGGAGCTGGCGGTGGAAGCCGTGTCCCTGTCCGACCTGGTGGTTTTGGGGTGCCTGGCCGTGGGGCTGGCCGGCTTGGTGCGGGTGCTGGCAGACCCTTGCCGCTCAAGTGTGTGGAAGGTGGGTCTGCGCCAGCCTTGGGGATGCCTCGCTTGGGCAAGCATTGCCCTGCTGCGCGCTGGCAGTGATTGAACCCTTGCATAGTGCACACTCGGCCAGACGGCAATATGCCAAACAGCTTGCCTGCACTGCAACAACTTCTGCTGTGTCATCTCGCAGCCATGCTGTCATGCACACCGCATCGAGACCAAACACCGCTCTCCAAGGCCCATGTATGCACCCTGCCCCAGCTGCAGCCCTGCCCCCGGCCCAGGCCCCTGCTGTGCGTTGACCCAGCCCCTGTATCTGCCCCTGCAGGCTTACCAAGTGCAAGCTTTCCAGCCGGCCGACGTCAAGGAGTCACCGCAAGGGGCGTACATGGTGCAGCAGGCAGCCACTGTAGACTGGCTGCATTACATCGTTTTCGGTATCGTGGCTACCCTTTCGGTGGAGAAGGCAGTCCTGTGCTTCCCAGCCGGCCCGTTCCAAGCTTCAAAGCTCTGGCTGCTCAACGTACCGAACGTTTGCAGCCTTGTCTACCCAACCCTTCTAGGGACGCTTGTGGGCTTATTGCTAACTACCAGGCACGCCAAGATTCGTGCGCGCGTGGCAGACCTGGAGGCCATGGCGATCAAGGCACCCATGGTGTGGGTGAGTGGCATTCAGGATGCGAGCAGGCCTTCCAGTGCCCACCCCAAACACCAGCTGATTGGTTGCGGCCCCCACCTGTCCTCAAGTCAATCACGTGCCTGCGCTGCCTGCCTTATCCTCATCGTTCCCCCGCCCTTAACAGCGCCTCCTGCCCGCTGCGTTTGTACATTCGCTCCCTGAAGCTGTCCGCTAAGGATGGACAGCCCAAAGCGGTGGCGTCCCGGGTTGCTCATCTCTCCATCATACCCACTCAGCTGAACCCTAAGTCAACGGCCCCCCTGCGCCTCCCCCTTCTTTTCCCTTTCCAGTTCCTTTGCGTGCACATGCTCCAACGCAACATGGAGCACCCAGTGCAGGCGGTGCTGGTGACCGAGTGCCCCATCCCGGAGCCTGCAGAGGAGGAGGTGCTGGTGTGCCTCGCCCTGCGCCCCGTCATCCCAACACGCGGTGTGTGTGTGGGGGAGTGATGCGTGCTGCAGAGGTGGGGAGCTGTTAAGAGCAACCGCCCGTCAGCTTGCCACCTTTTTAAAGTCCTCTATGCGGGCTCGGCTGCAAGTTCCCGTTCAGGTACCCGCCTACCCCCGTGGCCACCCTGCGACCTGTGCCCGCCGTGCCTGCCCATGACCCAACCCTTGCCTCCTGCCTCCCTGCCTGGCCCCATGCAGGCGTGCACCCCAAATTCACTCCCAAGGAGCTGCCTGCTGTCCCTGGCCTGGGGGGCATGGGCGTGGTGGTGAAGAACGGGCACGGAGCCAGCAAGCACCAGACAGGTGGGGCGGCTGGCCTCTGGGAGAAGAGGGCTGGCTGGTGGGGGAATGGGAAACAGGTTGTTGTGGTGCTTGCACAGCTGAGCAGGACGGGCAGGAAGGCCAGAGGGCACGGGGTGGGGAGGCTGGCAAGTGCTAACATGAAGGGCAGCAGTTGTAGCCAGCATGTGCGCCAGGGTGGAGCGGGTGCTGCCCCTTGACACGTTTTCTCTGTTTGGACGGCTGCCCACCATACACACTGTCCGCCTTGCTCTGCAGCCTCACATTGCGGCGCTCGTCAACCGCGCCAGGCGGGATGGGCGAACGGGGAGTGCGGTTGCGTATCTCTATCTGCATATCTCTTTTGACCCCGCCTGCTCCCTGCGCCCTCCCACGTGCGTTCCCCAATGTGCAGGGCAGCGCGTCACCGTGGCCCCCTTCGCAGCAGGCATCGGCCAGGAGACGGGCCAGCAGTATGTGTGCGTGGCCGAGAGCGCCCTGCTGGCGGTGCCGGATGCGGTGCCAGATGAAGCGGCCACGCATTTCTACATGAATCCGGTACGCGGGGCGGGGCGCAAACCCTCAGCGGTTGTACATCTTGGGGTGGGGTGGGGTCAGGGGTGTGCCAATGCGGACGGTGTTCTTGAGGCAGGTAATAGAGGCGCCACTGTCACAACCATGAATGGAGCACAGCGGTTGGCTGAGTTTCTTTTTTGCTTCATGGGGGGGCCAAGAGCAGCACAACAAAGCAGGCATCATACATATTGCCCTCCTGCCACCCACCCAAGCGGTTTGCAGCTGGTTCAGTGCTTGCGGCCCGTTGCAACTACAGTTGTACCTGTCCCACCGTTGGTCTGCTTGTAGACACGACAATGCATGCCTCCACTCCCCCTCTCCCCCTCCCCCCCACACAGGCCACTGTGTACGGTGAGATGTGCTGGCAATAGGGCAGCACGAGTGGGGGCAGCGTGACAAGGATGCATGGGCCCTCAAGCAGCTGACTGCAGTGCCCCATGCATGGAGAGCACAGACGCAACCCCCAAGACAGCAAGCAGCCGGCCGCATTGCCCCATGGAACAGCCAAGCGGTGCGGCAGCTGCTGCCAGTGGAGCGGCCAGTGGGACAATGCGGCAGCTGCGGACAGTGGGGCGGCCACCCCACACCTTGTACGCGCTGTCTTTTGTTCCGACCGCACCGCCCGCTCCACCTCTCCTCCCCATCACTCCTTTCCTGCTTTTTCAGGCTTCTTCGATGAGCTGGGGGTGCCCGCGGGAGAGTATTTGATTAGCACCGAAGTTGGCCCCCTGGGGCGCATGGTCATTCAGCTGGCCAAGAAGCGGGTGAGTTGGGCATAACAGGAGTGTGGGGGGCAGGTTGGCAAAGGAGTGGGGGCCAAGCGTCGAGTGTTTCGGTTAAACCAGCAGAGGGTGAGCTGCAAGGGCAGGAAAGGGCCACGACAGAGGCGGTAGGCTTACCTAAGACCTGGGTCACACCAAGTGGAGCAAACCTGGAGGGGGAGATTGGCCATTGTCGGGCCTGCCTCTGACCCTGTGGCACATTTTTATTTTGCTGCGGCGCTGTAATGAATGAATGAATGCATATATCCCCCAACCCTGGCGCCGGCCCTGCACGACATGCTTGTACTGCCCGACTTGCAGGGCGTCAAGACGATCAACCTGGTGCCCTCCGCTCATCACGTGGACGACTTGAAGAAGCTGGGGGCAGGTGCGGGGGGCGCAGTGGTGCCAGCGTGTGTTGCGGTGCCAGCATGCGCTGTGGTGCCAGCTTGTGTTGAGAAGGGTGACCATGGACCGCATCTAGCTTGGGCAGCTGCTCACAGACAAGCGTGCCTGCTCTTGGTTCTCGCCGACGCTCTGCCCTGGATCACACGCCTCCTAACTCCGCTCACTTGCCCCCCACCTGCACTCTTTCTCTTCCCGTGCAGACGAGGTCATTCTGACGAGTGAGAAGGATCTGGTGGAGCGTGTGAAGAAGATCACAGGTGCGAGTTACAGAAGGGAGGTGGCAGGGGCAGGGAAGAGAGCGAGGGGTGCGGTGTGTGGGGAGCAAGATCATTGGTGCGAGCGGCAGGGGGGAGGGGCAGGGGCAGGGAAGTGAGCAAGGGTTGCGGAGAGCAATGTGGGTCCGAATGAAGACGAGAGGGGACCCCGTGCTGGTGATATCGTGAGCTCAGCTCGTGAGCTCAGCTCCCCAGTGCTCGGTTGGGGGCGCTCCCAGCAGGCCGTCAAGCGGGGTAGGTTTGCCCTGCTGGTCTCTGCCTCATCCCCTGGGCAGCGTGCTGCGCCATCTTGCCCACGTGCCAGAAGGGCAAAAGGGCACCCACTACCTGCTGTACTTGCCAGCCACCTAACCTTATGGAGCCTCCCCTTTTCGTGTTTGTCCCTTGCAGGCGGCCAGGGGGCGTACGCCACCCTGGACTGTGTGGGTGGCGAAACTACACAGCTGCTTGCGCAGGTCAGTTGGTAGACTAGTGTTAGTTTACGGGAGGGCGGGGGGATGCAGACTGCATATGCAGAGGCGCGACGTGCACACGATATTTACCTACCCTGCCCTGCTCCTCCCTGCATGCATGCTACCCATGCAGTGCCACATGTCAATGAATGGCACCCTCACAACCTTCCTTTCTGCTCTGTCCATATGTTGATGCACGCGCTGCCCTCCCCCCTCTCTCCCCCCCCGCCCCCCCAACGCGTGGGCCGCTCTCAAGGCGTCCGCCCTGTACACATGCTGTGCGTCTGCTCGCACGCTCCCTGTGCACTCCGTCTGCCCGTGGCCCGCAGGCCACGCGTGCAGGCGGCACGATTATGATGTACGCCGCAATGGGAGGATTTACGTTCACCTGCGGCATGGCCGACGTCCTCTGCAGGCAAGGGGTGACGCAGTGCCTGCATGTGTGCTCCTGACTGGCTCTGCGTGATGTGCACTTCATTGGAGCACACGTACTGCCTGCATCTGCGCACTTGCCTTGCTCTGCATGATGTCTGATGCCTGCATCATGCGTGATGCCTGCCCCTGCTGATAAAGATGCGCCTCAAACGTGTCTGCCTGCCTGGGTCTGTAGGGACGTCAAGATCCACGGCTTCTCGCTGCCCCGCTACCTGGAGAAAGGTGGGCGAAACGGAGGTATTTAACTCTTCCACTCGTGCTTGAGACCACAACGCTTGAATGAGGTCTTGAGTTGGCGCCGAAGCTGAATTGGGGCGTGGCGGCCCCCTATGCCTGCACCGTCAACAGCCTGTGTCAGCCCGCCTGCACCCAGCCTGCAGGCGCCCCACCCACATTTGTCCATTCGGGCCGCGCTCTGGTTTTATTCGCTGTGCATCCGCCCCCTTGCTTTCCGCCCCCTCCAATGGCAGCAAGACTCTCATGCGGTGCTCTATTCATGCAGCAGCGCACGGCCGCCTCTATGCACGAGCACACAATCGAAACGCCCCCGGTCCCAACCCCTTGCTCTGTCCATCTGCCCCCGCCCCCGGCAGCTGGTGACCGTGCCCCCCAGATCCTGCAAGAGATCATGCAGCTGCTGGCGAACGGAACGTTCACGCCCTAAACAGGTAATCCGCCGCCAGCAGTGAGGGGCGATGTTGAGGAGCTATTGGTGCGTCCACGGATTACGCCTCGGGTTCCATGGGTATTTTGGGGGGCAGATATCTGAGTTGTTCTTCCCGGAAGAGCGAGGAAAGATAGGAAGAGGGCAACTTGAAGCCAGTAGCTTACAAGTTCTCTGCCCGTTCAGCCGCCAGTCGGCTTGCAACGAGACCACACGGCATTGCGCTGTGCTGAACACATCATTATCATGCGCTCTGCCGCTCCTCCTGCTGGCACGCCCACAGCGTGCTGACGTGGCAATCTCTCTGCTCTCCCTTTCCTACCCTTGCAGGCACCAACATCCCCTCTGAAAAGATTGCTGAGGCCATTGTCGAGCCGCGGATCCCCAAGCGCGGCGGCATCGAGGGATGAGCGCAGGCACATGCATATGCCCAGGCTGCCTGGCTGGTTAATGGGGAGAAGGGTGCCAGGGGCACTACGTCGGCAGCAGCAGCAGCAGACACCGCTGGGCGTCCATCGGAGGCGTCAGCTTGAGACTTAAAGGAACAACAGCGAGCACTGAGCTCAAGAAAAGTAAAGGCGACACAGCTCTCGGCAGTTGTGGTATGCTCCCCCCTTGCAGTGAGAGGACCTCACACGTGCCTGCCCTGCCAACGGGGCATCCTGCCACGTGGCTGGCCTGCGCTATTTCCTCGTTATTTTTTCCTGCTTCGCCCTTCTTTGTTTGGCTGTTAAGTGTGTAACAGGCACACTCTAGACACTGAAGGCTGCTGGACTGAGGACACGCTGCCGGGCAGGTGTGATCCTCTTACAACGGGTTCCCCCACAGGGAATTAAACCCTCATTCCTATGGTGTCACATGTAGTATCGTCTTGCTTTCCCATTGTGCCCTTGCGAAGCGGACAGCATGCATGGGGAGCGGAGGGTACTGGAATGCTGCCTCAGCACGAAGTCGTGGAGGCACTCCCGTCCTCGTGTGCCGGCAGAGGAGAGGAGCGCACCCTCGGTGAATGCGATTAGAATGGCAATTGCCGCAATGAGGATATGTAATGCATCATTGCCTTTTAACAGTGGGGTTTACTCACCACGCGTGGGGGGGCTTCATGGGGGTGACAAGGGGGCACCCGAAGCACTTGCACCAGTGGTCTCTGCCCTCCCACGCCCCTGTTTACCCCACCTAACGGCAAGGTTCTTTCTTTCTTATTTTTTCGTCAAGTATTTCCCATTTCCTCTTCTGAGCTGTGACGGGTCGTCCCCACAATGTTCAGGATGTCCCCAGGACTGGGGCTGGGAGGCCAAATGCAAATGCCCTTTTGGTTGAGGTCGTGTTCATGTCAACGCGTGCAAATTGGCATGTGCAATGATGTGAGCATGGTGTGATGCAGACAGGTGTGATCAAGGGAACAGATGGGTAAGGGTGGCCAAATGTATGCAGCTCGGCAAGAAGCGAGCAAGAGAAGCGGAGCAGGGATACAAGAGTCAAAGGCGAATGCATGCAGGCAAGGGTGCACTACCCACAGGCGGTGAAGGTGTGGCTAGCTAGCCACACCTTTGCAAAGTCCTCGAATGCAAAGTCCTCGAATGCAAAGCTCTCCTTACACTAGTGTAGTGTAGAAACAATGGAACAATCGAGTGGGATAATGTAGGAAGCAGCTCTGCCCAGAATGGGTGGGTCACGCCGCCTCGTAGAAGAGCACCGAGGGCTGGGTGCGCCCCGCCTCGCACTTGCGGCGCACATCCGCCCAGCCGCCCACCCGCGTGACACGCGTGTCGTCAAACACCAGCCAGCCGCCGGCGTCAGGCACCAGCACCAGCGCCTGGTAGTGCTGTCCGTAGTAGCACACCATGCTGCGCAGGCAGTAGCGGTGCGCACCACGCTCCACGCCCTGGTACACATCGCCCATGTCCACCTGGGAAGTGGGTGTGGGAAGGTCCGAATGAGGGGAGGGGGTGGGAACAGGGAATGGGGAAGGTGGGTAAAATGATCAGGTCAGCTCAAATGAAACAGTTTGTGAGCAGAGCGGAGCGGAGCAGAGCAGAGCAGAGCAGTGCAGAGCAGAGCAGTGGCATGGCATAGCGTTGCATGGCGAAACTGGGTGCATTTTCGCTTGGAACACTTCCCACCCCTTCATTTTTCACCCACGCACTCTCACCTCCTCATCCAGCGCCGCCAGCGTGCCGGCAATGTCCTCCGGCTGCTCGCTGTGTGACTCCCAGGCCAGCTGCAGCGTGAACACACGGGGGGCACGCTCCAAAATGTGGTTGACGGCGTTCGGCTTGCCGCACCCGCCCACGTCGTCGTCGCAGCTCTTGCGGTGCCGCGCTTCTGCCTCCCGCAGCAGCTGCCCCATGCCGCTACCAGGGCTGTCGCTGTGCAGGTAGCGTAGCACCGTGGCCTGTGCATTGCAGGGAGCAGACGAACACAAGCAGTTCAAGATGTGCCGTAACGGGCATAATAGCTGAGGAAGGTGCTGAGCCAAACAAGATGCATACATTGTGCCAAGCTGAGCCAAGGATTCACGCTGCAGCAGGCAGTTGCACCTGCATTCACCACTGTACCTGCGCGTTGTAAAAGTACTGCTCATAGCTGCTCTGGTGGGTGGTCTTGCGGCAGGCGGAGCAGTGCACCTCCTCCTTCACCGCCAGGCCACACGTGGTTTTGATGCCGTCTGGTCGGCCCAGTCCAGCAGACACCTCCCTCGCCTGCAAGCACCACAAGCGGGTGAACATTGGCGAACCCGTGTTGAGCAGCATTGCAGTGGCGAAAACCTTGTGCTTGCGCAGAACTGCTGGCTAGGCGAAGAACAGCCAGAAAGGAAGCAAGAGCAGCGAAGGGTGCCCGCTCACCTTCTCGTAGATGGACAGCAACACCTCGGCAGCATCGTTCATCTCGCCTGCACAGAGGCGCGTGCCCAGGCAGGAAGGGGGTGTGCAAGAGCAGGAGCGTGGGGCACAGGGGCAGCAAGTTGAAGGACGGAATGGCGTGCATGTGATAGAACGCCAGTGCACACTGCACGCGGTGCTCGGCACGGGCTCTTCTCACCCATGCGGAAGTGCTGGCCGGGGAGCGCGGCCAGCGCCTCGCGCAGTGCTGTGGGGTCCACCGGCGGCAGCGTGCCGCCTGCAGATTCCCCAGCGCTCAGCCGCTGCTGCTCCTGTGGCGGGAACCACTCCAAGAAAGGGTTTTATCAGCATGGTGGGTGAGGCTGATAAAGGGAAACGGGAGCAGATACGGGTGGTCCGCGGCACCCTTGCTTCACATTCATCAGGCAAGCCATGCCCGGAGCTGGCGAGTCAAATGCAAAGGGCAAATTGATGCAGAACGTGACGAGACAGAGCACAGCAGAGTGTGGCGAGAGGTGCTCACCTTTTAGGCATGATAAACCGCAGTGCATCAGTGTGTGACAGAGCATGACAACGCCCAGCGTGACACAGCATGGCATGGCAGAGCCAGTGATAGCAACCCACCTGCTGCTCCATCTGGCGGAACAGGGCATGCAGGCCGCCCAGCACCTCATTAGCACCGCAAAAGGCGCGGTCCCAGCCCGACACCTGCAAAGGCGGAAGGAAGGGTGAAGGTGGCATGGCCAGGCAGTGCGGCGGTGAGCGGGGGAAGCGGTGCACGGCGCTGGACCAGCCGGGCAAGATGGGAGATGTCGAAACGAAAAGGGCTCTATCACTGCCCAGGTAAGGAGGGATGGTGGTGGTGCCAGAAGGCCGCACCCAACACCTCAATATACGTCTGCCCCTCAGCTCCTCAACCGCCCACCTGCCGCCGGAAGTCTGCGCAGCGCCAGAGGCACTGAATGATGACGTTGACGAAGCAGTTGTACTCGCCCGTCTTGTTGCGCAGGCCTGCAAAACCCAACTCGCCGCCAGACAACCCAGCAGCCGATCCGTCTGGGAATTGCCAGCCCCCATCGTCGCCGCTCGACACCTGCTGCTGCTGCTGCTGCTGCTGCTGCTGCTTCCGTGCACCATGACTAGTGTGTGCATCAGCCAGGCTGGCTTTCAGCGCCGCCTCCAGCTCAGCATCCTCCTTGCTCTGCCCCAGGCCAGGCCAGATGCCTCCTGCTCCCACTGCTGCAGCCGAATCCTCGTCCTCACCGCTGCCCCCTGCCCCTGCACTCCAATTCTCGACATCTTGTGGCACTGCAGGCGCTGCTGATGCCAGGGGCTGAGCTGGCGGCGCGGCGGCCTCATCGGCTGTTGAAATTCCCATAGCACCCAGCAAGGCAGCCAGGTCATCTTCACCCTCGTCATCTGCACCTTGCTGCTGCTGGAAAGGCTGCTGCTCCACATACATCTGCTGCTGCTGCCGCTGCTCAGCGGCCGCCGTAATCGCCGGCAGGGCAGCCCAGGCGGGCGCGCCAAGCACGCCGTGGCCCCCCCAGCCAGCCGCTCCCGGGCCTGCACCTGCTGTCGCTGCCAGCCCAGCACGAGGCAGCTGCGCCAGCTGTGTCATTTGTGGCAGTGTGGCAGCTGCGGCGGTAGTATTGCCATCGGGCGATGCGTGCGGGGGGCCTGCTGGCGCAGGCACCTCCCAGCCGCCTGCCTCTGCTGCCGCAGCCCACGTGCCGGGCGCAGTAGGCGCAGCATGTGGCGACGCCCCGGAGCGTGCGCGCTCTCCTGCCGTCGGTGCAGCTCGGGCAGCTGCAGCCGCAGCCTGCGCTACTGCTGTCGCCTCTGCTGTCGCTGCTGCACATGGGTGGCGTGGCGACGCCTGGCAGATGGTGCCAGGCACACCCTGCCCATCAGCCCCTGCCGGTGCCTCACACCGTGTTTCTTCGGCCTCTGCAACCACCCGCGGTTTGTCATGTGTCCATGCAGAGGAGGGCGAAGGCTGCGCTGCCGTCGCAGCAGCACCTGGGCTGCCGCTGCTGCCACTGGCAGGCTTGGCGGGCCTGCCCGCTGCTTGGTCGTGCCTGAAAGCGTTCTTCCCAAAGGGCCTGCAGGAAAGTATGCAGGGCAGGGGTGATGTTGGGGGGGCTCCGGAAACATGGCTGGCTGGCAGGGAATATAGTGATTCTGTGAGCCTCCTCATCGGAGCGGGCATGAAGCATTGGCTGGCAACAAAGATGGTCCACACGCGCTTTGGAGGCATGTGGGGAGGAGGCACCAGCAGTGCCGGCTGGCAGCTCCAACCCACTGGCTGGGCCCTCACTGTAGGAAGGTAACCAGCTCCTACCCACTCTAGCTCAGGTGCGCCACGGCAGGGTGTCACGTCGACACACACCCAACCAAACAATGCAGGCGCTCAGTCACTACCTGCACGTGAAACGCTTGTGCAAAGCACACGCACACACGGCACACACGCGTGCACAGCACACACCGCACATGCCCACTCACTTGGCCAGGGGCAGCCCCGCCTTCTGGTCTGCCTGGGTGGGATTTTCTGTGGGCAGGTCCCACTGCAGGTGCGGCTGCTGGCACTTGCCGCCGTAGCTGCAGGCGCCGTGCAGAAAGTAGTCCCAGAGGCAGTGGAGGAGAGAGGAGGAGGCACCATTTGCACGTTCAACCCACATTCAACCCCAAATACTGGGAATCGTGACCACAGCGCACACTGCACTGCTGACGGCAAGCACACGCGCTCAAGTTTCCCCGCATGGCTCGTCTCCATATTATGATAAACGATACACCTCAAGAAATCTGATCCACAATCTAATCCTACACTTCAAGCATTCTGATTCATAACCTGCTGCCGCCCCATACCTCTGTTTGCACCCTCACGGCTGCCTTTCACAGTTCCCACTCTCACCTGCACGGGTCCCTGGCGCCGCGCCCGCACCTCTCCGGCAGCGCGTGGCGCTCGCCGCAGCTGCACTCCCACTCGTCTGTCCAGCCCACAAACAGGGGCTGCGAGCGCTCCACCACCGGCCCACCTGCGCTGCCGGGCCGCCCGCACGCACTGCCCGTGCTGGCCCCGCTGCTCGGTCGGTCCTGGGGAGGCGCGGGGGCCACAAGGGGCGCCGCCGGTGTGCCTGCGCTGGGCGCCCGCCGGGCGGTCAGCAGCGCGGCGGGGGCAGCCTCGAGTGCGGGGCTGGCGCCTGCAGGCCCCCCCCCTGCCAAGGCTGGTGTGGCAGGCGGGGAAGGGTGGCGGGCCGAGGGTGCACCTGGCACCACATCTTTAAAGCACAGAGCCGAGAGGTCCACCTCCCCATCAGCTGTCAGCGGCTCGGCCGGGCCAGCACGGGCAGTGTGCCTTTGCCGCAACGTGATGCCGCCTGTGGCGGGGCGGCGGGCAGGCGGTTGCATCCCACGTGGTGCGGGGGCTGCCTGGGGCCAGCCAGGCACCGCTGCAGTCTGCTGCTGCTGCCCCAAGCCAGCAGCGGTGGGTGGCGTCGGTGGTGCTGCCTGCACAGAGGGCGCCTGCTCCGGGCCAGCACCAGCATCGTGGCAGGTGCGGGGCGAGCCGACGTCCCCTGCTGCCGCCGCAGCAGCAGCGCCCGCGCCTCGCTCCTTGCCGCGTCGCTTGCGGGAAGACGCGCCCGCAGCGGGGCCCTCTGCTGGCGGTGCGCCCGGCACGTTGCCTCCCGCCTGCGTTTGAGGCCCTTGCCTGCCGCCGGCAGCCATTGGCAGCGGGTCGGCATGCTTGCCGCCATCTGGCTGTGCTTTGGCCTTGCTGCACCCCGCCGCAGGCTCCCCACCCACGCCTTGCTCTACAGCTGGTTGCTGCCGCGCCTGCCGCTGCCGCCCCTGCTGCTGACTCTCAAGCTCCTTCTGCTGCTGCTGCTGCTGCGGCCGCGCCTCCTGCAGGCGCCTCGCCTGCTCTGCTCGTTGCGGCCGCTGAAACGGCGCATCCTGCTGCTGCTCCTCTTCCTCCTGCTGCTGCGCCGCTGCCTGCTGCCTGGCCGCCTCCTCCTGCTGCCGTGCTGCCTGCGCCCGCTGCCGCTCCTCCTCCTCCCGCTCCTGCTCCGCCCGTGCTGCCGCTGCCGCCTGCTCAGCCGCCTTCTTGCGCGCCGCCGGCTTGGCCGCCGCCCGCTGCTCCGCCTTCTGCCGCTGCTTGTGAGCCTGCTTCTCCCTCTCCTGCTGCTGCAGGGCGGACGCAGGGGGACGCAGGCGGGGGGCAGGGGGTCTCAAGCTTACAGGGCGGTCAGGCGTGATGGCTTGGCAAGGCAGCGTTGTGCCCAGCAAATTCGAAGAAAGGGAGCTGCGCAAGCTGTCATGTCGAAACCCCTGACCCGCACATGCAATCCCTGAGGCCACACAGAATGCAAAACGCGTAAGTTGCACACCAGCAGCCTACACACCGGGTATCACTGGACACAATTGCCCATGCTGCACAACACCCAAATGCGTTCTCCCAGCCACACGCATACACTACGCCACCTCACCATTTTCTGGTCCTGCTCCTGCTCATCTTCCAGCAGTGCGGCCTCCGCCTCCTCCCGCTCCCGCTGCCGCCGCGCCGCCTCCTCCGCCGTCTCAACCGGTGCCTCAGCTGCCGCAGCAGCGCCCGCCCTGCTGCCCCGCGTGCGCCGCTCCCTGGCCGCCGCAGCCGTGTTCGAGGGTCCCTCTTGCTGCTGCTGCTGCTGCTCCTGCGCCGCTCGGGTCGGTGCGGCTTGTGCCTGCTGCCCCTGCTCCTCACGAGCCCCGGCGGCGCGCATCTTCTGGCTCCATTTGTACGGCAGCGCGTCCAGCAGGAGGCATTGAATGAGACTCTTAAGGGGGGCGGTGGCACAGAGCTGGTGCCGCAGGTCGCTGCAGCGCGGGCAGGCAGTGGGCACGAGGTGGAACAAGAGGGGCAGATGAGCGCTGTGTCGACCCACACATCCGTACTGCGACACAGCAAAACAGCTGATGCTTTGGATGGTTGTCAGGGTGGGGAGGGGCAGTGATGGGAGGGTATGCTCAAGCATCACAGTTTGTTCCGGCCGCTGAGTCCGCATGACTGCAAGAAGAACATTGGCAAAGTAGAGGCCAGCAGGCGTGCGGGCTGGTGGGCAGGCACGCAACCAAGCATTCAAGCAGGCAGGTGGGCAGGCGGGAAAGGCAGATGGCAAGGAGGGCACCGAGCAGGCACTGAAAGACTGACGAGGCTAGCAAGAAGACGAGCAGGCACCTGATCTGGGCCCTCATTGTGCAATCAGCGGCGGCCAGCATCAACACCAGGCGCCGATCTTCCAGGTCCAGCAAGCCGAGCATATCCTGAACGGACGAGCAGGCAGGCGCAAAAGGAGGGGCAGGACGGCCGCAAGTGGAGGGCAACCCCGGAGCGAGCGCGGCAGGGAATGGAGGGCAGCCAGTGCACAACCCTGGATGCACCGTGGTGCTGCAAGTAGCTGCTGATGTCTCCAACGCGATGTGTCAGATGTGAGCACGCAGCCAGGAAGGCGGGTGGGCACACAAATATGACCGGGAGGCACCGTAAGGCTGTACGGTCTGAACGGCGTGTAGCAAGCAAGGCAGGCATGCCACCATACCACACCACGTGGACTGGCTGCAGCCGCGCAGGGACCCCTCACCTCTGCGGCGACTGAGGCCTGAGCAAACACGTGGGAGGCGTGGTGAGAGGCGTTGAAGAAACGCAGCCTGCAAGCGAGGCGGGCGGGCGGGGGTAGGCAGGCACACAGGAGGCAGTGAGCCATGTTCTACTGTAGCCAGCAGACATGTACAGAACTAACGGAATATAGTGAAGTGTGAATAGACCAGAGGTGATAAAAGTCGACGAGGCGGCGTGCCGGGCCAGCTGCCCTCCGCAGGGTGCACAAAACAGACGCAAATGCAGGCAGGCTGTGCCCTGGGCCGGCAGGCCGGGCCCGTCCAGGCACAACACACTCCCACTGTGCACGCTTCCAATCGCCCTTGTCAAACCCCTGCCGGCGCGCTCTTTGCGGCCCTCCTGCCACGGCTGCCGACCCAACGCTCACGCCTCCCGTGCTAGCAATGCCCACTCGCCCACTCGGCCCCAAGTCAACGGGAGGCAGCCCACTCTGGGGTGCTGCACGCACACCACGATGCGCGAGTCAGCACCCACACAGCCCACCACCCACTTGTCCGGCAGGCTCCCGCAGGCCATCACTCCCCGCTCCAGCTGGGCAGCTGCCGGTGCTGCGGCTGAGAGCGATTGCACCATGGCCTCACTCCACTCGGTTGGCGCACCGTCGGCTGCTGGCAGTGCGGAGGGTCAGGGGCAGCAGAGTGAGGAGAAGCAGCCGCAGGGGAAGGGCCATCCGAGTGAGGGAAAGTAAGCCACAGGGGCAGGGTCTGCTGCCGGCCATGAGCGGCTGCTGACTCAACTCAGCATCGGATGGCAATGCCGCTGTTGGCTCGGGGGGTCTGCCTGCCTCGCGTCAACATCTGCCTACTGTCTGCCATCCGGCTGCCACGCCGGGCCTCACGCCAACATCTGCTAATCTCTGTGTGCCATCTGGCTGCCACGCCTGCCTCACTGCAGAAGTTGGCTGCGCCCTCGCTGCAAAAGGCGGGCATGCCCATGGCCCCCTTGCACCTCAAAGCTGGAACCTGGCAACGCTCCGGGCACACATCGTGCTTAATGTGCACAGACGGCCTTTGATAACTTACTAAAGCTCCACGTCCCAGTTGCACAGCCGACCCAGTGGCTGAGACGCGGTTCATACACTCAAACCGAGGTCCCCAAGTTGTACACTTGCCTCAGGCGCCAGCGGACGGCCCCACCTCCCTCACCTGCGTCCATCGAAGCCGATTGCGCGGCCATCTTTTGAAAGCAAGTGCACAGGATGGTGCCAACATACTCCAGCGCCTTCAGGCAGGGCAGCAAGGCACAGGCAAACACGGGCAAGCAGAAGGCGCATCAGTGGTCCAAATGTTGCGTCAAATGTCTGGCAGGCGAGCCTTGCACACGACTTGAGCAATTCAGCATGCTGCACAGCATGCCGGAGTAGTCCAGAGCTGGTTGCACATTCGGAGCAGAGGCATGCGCAGTGCGGGTGGCGCGGCATGCAGCACAGCACGCGTCGCAGCGCGCACTTTGCGCGCCACCTCAGCCGGCATGCCCAGCTGCCGCCCCCCAACCTCCTGCATCTCCAATCGCGTTTGCAGCCGCTTCCTCGTGTAAATGCCCTCGAAAAGTCGACGCAGCTCCTGCAGGCAGGAAGGCGGACGAGCAAGCAGGCAAGTAGGCAGGCGGGCAGGCAGGCAGGCAGGCAGGCAGGCGGGCAGGCAGACAGGCAGGCAGGCAGGCAGGCAGGGAGCATTGCAAGGGGGAAGCAGGTCAGTGCTAGCACCGGCAGCAAGCAGCAGCAGTGGGAGCAGGACAGTGCCGGAAATGCTCGAGCCACGTGGCTGTTGCGACAATGCCAAATGAGTCGACAGATTGGGCAGGCAGGCAGGCAGGCCGGCCGGCCGGCAGGCAGGCAGGCATTGCTTCCAGTGAGGCCACGACCCTCTCATAACCCGTCCCCGCCCCGCCCACNCACCCCCACCCTCAACGCCACCAACTCACGAGCAGCATCTCAGACAGAAGCAAAGCCTTGGCGCTGTTGCGGGGGATGGCGAGGCAGAGGAGGTGGAGGTGCTGCAGCAGCGCGGGCTGCTCTGCCAGCAGCTGCGCCCTACCCTGGGAGTCCTGCAGGCACAGGCAGACGCAGGCAGGCTGATGGCGTTGTGGTGTGGGAGTGGGCTGGGCGCTGAGCAGGGCGCTCACCAGCTGCACCAGCCGCGCCCGCTGAGCCTGCTGGCTTGCCCGCCCACCCCGTGCCGCCTTCACCCGCTCCCTCCCACATCGGGGGGCCAGCCCTCCCCCAAGCACCTCCCCTCCCCTCTCCCATCCACTTCACCTGCTGGCAGGCCAGGGCGGCGTCGCCCAGCAACTGCTGCACCTCCTGCACCTTGCGCTGCGCCTCGTGCACCCTGTCCAGTACCGCCACCAGGAGCGAGCGCCAGCAGTTGAGGTCCTGCAAACCCTCTATCCGCACATGCATCTGCAGCGGGGCGGCCGCAGGACAGACGGAGGGCCTGTGGTGCGACGAGAGGAGGGGCAGGGCAGCAGTTGCAGCGGCGGACCGGCTGGGGATGGCCGGACAGGTGTGTGGACAGCGAGGGTGGCGAGGGTGGGGAGGGTGGGGCGGGGGAGGGGTGTGCCGCGGGCTGCCGAAAAGAGGGTGGGCGCAGTTGGGCTCATGGGGGTGACGATTGTGTGTTCAGGTGAGGGTGCGAGAGGCTCCTGCCAAAGACGCCTGCCGAGTCACTGGCAAGCAGCGATGGCTCCTGTTCAGTTGCGGCCACGAGTGTGCCTCCTGCAAAGCTCCCAGATGTGCGGTTCCGCCCGTTCCCCCAAGCCCAAGTCGACACAGGC
Source organism: Chlorella sp. ArM0029B (assembly GCA_002896455.3). Classification (NCBI taxonomy): domain Eukaryota; kingdom Viridiplantae; phylum Chlorophyta; class Trebouxiophyceae; order Chlorellales; family Chlorellaceae; genus Chlorella; species Chlorella sp. ArM0029B. The sequence continues at coordinate 569,436 of JTEE01000114.1, read as the reverse complement.
AGGTCTGTGCTCTCAAGCTGTGCCTGCAAACAAGTGCCTTACTGTAAGCAAGAGAGCGCAATCCAGCCAAACATCAAGCATCAGGGGCCCGGCTCACCTCCCACGAGTCGCCCTGTGCAACGACGCCGTCTGGCCCCACCGCCGCCGCGCGCCGCGCAGCCCTGGAACGCACGCTTTGCACGAGGCGGGCCGCTTTTGGGGAGGCGGTACAGACGGCCAGTGCAAAGGTGCACAGCTCTGGCTCGGCCAGCTGGGGAGGCTGCAGGCCGCCAGGCAGGGCGTCATTGCCGCCTGGCTGCAGGCCAGGGATCAAGCTCAGCTGGCGCGCCAGCATGGGTGACACAGAGGCGGCATCCGCCACCACGCGTGCCAAGCCCATCCAGTTGAGCCGCACCACCGCCTCGCCGCCCGGGCTGCCTGCACCCCCGCCGGGCACATGCGCTGCCGGCTCGGGGGGCAGGCTCAGCTCGCCGCCTGCATCAGCCACAGTGAGTGCCTCCTGCACACCAGGCACATGGGAAGTCGAGGAGGCACTGAGGGAGCAAAGGGAGAGGAGGGGGCACGGCGGGCGAGGCGGCCAGCACGTGCCGTCGGCGCATGCGGGCACAGCTTGCGCCACGGAAGTTGCACCCCCTCGTAATTTACACAGCCAGCGGTGCCCGCCTGCCTGCCACACATCCACCACAGCCTTCCACACATGCCCTGACGCTCACACTGCCACCCGCCCGCCCACGCACCTGATACCACTGGCCCAGGTCTGCCGGACTGCTGAACGCCCAAGCAAAGCAGGTGCACAGCACGCCCAGCAGGTTGAGAACGTCGAGCAGCGGCAGCGTGCCCAGCGCGTTCCAGGCTGTCGCCTGAACATGCTCCTCATCCAGCTGCCCGCTGGGGGTGCCATGCCTGCAGCGGCAGGAGGGACAGGCGGGGCGAGGCACCCAACTTGTTTCAAGCATCCGCTCCCAAGGCAGGTCTGGATTGGCTTAGCCACCCGGCGGCGTCAACCTATCAGCGCCTGCCAGCAATGAGGCCACTATAGCTCTTGCTTGCTTAACACGAGCTGACACGGCCCGAGCTGCGCCAGGAGCCTGAAACGTGCGCTGCCGTGAGCGGGCAAGGGGCTGGGCCACCAAACAGGCGGGCTCCCAACGTGGGTGCGCCTTGGGCGGCCTGGGGAAGACCAGAGGAGTGAGCGGTGCACGCACGTTGTCCAGTCAGGAGGGGACAACAGTTGCGCGCCCCTCTTCCTGCCCCTCCATTCCGTCCCTGCTCCTTCCGCCCTCCCTGCGCATGCCGTCCCCCACTCACGGCTGCGCAGATGCCAGGTACAGAAAGTCGTGCACCGCTTCCATCCAGGGCGCGTACAGGCGCCCACAGGAGTGGAGGTGGTGAAGGGCAGCCAGGATGCGGTCCACCGCCGCCACGCGCACCTGCAGACCTCACACCGGTGGGTTGGGCGGGCAGGCATTGCAGGTTGGGCGGGC
>JTEE01000114.1:546777-567062 GCA_002896455.3 Chlorella sp. ArM0029B | reverse complement strand
GGTGCGTCCGCCGCTGTCGCCGCGCTCCTCCCGGGTGCGTCCGCCGCTGCTGCCGGCGCTGCCGCTGCCGCTGCCGCTGCATCGGAAGCCTCGTCGTCACGCAAAAAATCCTCCTCTGACTCGGCATCTGATGAAGAAGAGGGGGCGTCGTTCGTGCGCCTGCTGCTGGCCAGCACACGTGGTGGAATGCGCCGCATGCTGCCGCTGCTGCTCGTGCGCAGCGCTGCCTGTGCTGCGGCTGCGGCCGCCGCCGCCGCCTGCCGCTGCTGCACCTGGCTCCCAGCCATCACCGCTTCAATCAGCTTCATCCCAACCATCACTGGGCTCAGGCTTTCTTCCACCTACAGTTGGTGCCGGGTTAAGAGCAGAGCGGAGGGTGCGCTGCAGTCGTGAGGCGCAGGGGGGCGGAGAGAAGGGGGAAGGCATGCCACTGCTCCTTCCCACTGGGAGGGGCAGGGGCAGGGGCAGATGCAGAGAGGGGGAGGTAAGAAGGCCGGTCGCCATGTACGCTCAGCGCGCCGCCCGGCGCGCCCCTCGCCTCATTCCCACCGGGTGCACGCCGCAACTGAGCTGCATAGCACTGCACCTGCTTTGGCTCCCCCCTGCTGCTCCTCTGCTGCCGCCAGGTGTTGCACGGCAGCTGGGAGGGTCAAAGGTCCCAGTGGCTGCCTGCCTGCTCACCTTGACCTGGCGCTGCGTGCTCTCTCGATAGTCCCGATCCAGCACCTCCCTCTGCACCAGGCCGTCGTTGCCGTACAGGAAGCCTGCAGCGGCACGAAGTTTCGGTGGGGTACATTGCAAGCAGACTGCGCTTGCAAGGGCAGCTATGAGAGCTATTTGCTAGCAGCGGTAAGAGCTATTCGCTAACAGCTATAAGCTAGAAGCTATAAGAGCTATAAGAGCTATGTCAAACAGTCTCAAAGGCAGTTTCGATGGCAGTTTCACAAGGTTTTGAGCACACACTTGGTCGGGTGGGTTGAGGCGTACGAGAGTGGTGCCGATGCCCAGAGGCAGCGATGTGAAGCAGTTCGGGCGGGGGCCACAGACACGCTCCGCGCCAGCCCACCCCACACCCGCCCCTGAGCGTGTCCACCGCCCCATTCAAGTCCTGCCACCGACGCACGCACCCCCTGCCCACCCCACATGTCGTGACTCTGTTCACTGACCTCCCCGCCCACTGCTGGTAGTGTTTCAAAACATTTCAAGATGGCCGCTTGTTCGTTCGAGGCGAGCGCCGGCCGCCCCTTTCACCATCTCCCCAACCGGTCAGCGCTCGTGCCTTATATACTTCTAGTTATGATCTGTATAGGCACCCCCCCCACACACGCACACACATGTAGCCTTGTCTCCTTTTGATTCTGTTTCTTCAAAACGCTGGAATGCCAAATCTGCGGCACACTTTTGTTGTTGCTGCGGCATTGTGAATGCATGAGTGCATGGATGTGCGTGTGCCCATAGTGCCCCTCACACTGCCCATCCCCACAAGACCTCAAAAAAACGCCCTCACGGCAGAGCCCACCCTCCCCACACAGGCGCGCTCACCGAGACCCTCTGCTGCCACGCTCATGTGAAACCACCACCCCAAGAGCAGCTCCGTGTGGGCGCCGACAGTGTGCAGAATGGTGACAGCTCCTGGCTCAAGCTCCTGGTGGCCGGGTGTAGGCTGGGTGCGCCACGGCAGATGGGGGGGGAACACTGCAGTGGGCGTGGGCGTGGGCGGGGCGCAGGCGCAGGTGCAGGCGGTGTGGGGGACGCGGCGGTGAGGCACGGAGATGAGTGGCAACGTCCCGGGCGCCGAGGTGCATGCCCCGGCAGGAGGCCTGGCCAGCAGAGAGGGAAGCAAGTGGCGGCATGGCGGGTGCCAGGCATGCAGGCAGCCTGCAGCACAGCACACGCGGCGGCAAGCAGACGGGCCGCACTGCCGGCCTCATCCCCCCCTAGGACCCTCATCCCGCTGTCCCCAGGTGCCCCACCCCGCCTGCCCGCTCACTCACCCTGGGAGTCTTGGGGGTGCCCCGTCAGCAGCGCCAGCTGAGCGGCGCAGGAGGGAGCGGTGAAGCCTTGCCACAGGAGCCAGCCGGGGCACTGCATGCAGCCAGAGATAAGGTGGGTTGTGGTTGGGGCAGCAGCCATGGGGTCGCGCGCAGGTAAAACAGATGGAGGGCGGGGCGGGCAGAGGGAGGCACGAGGGATGCTTCGTTCAAGGTTGTACAAGGTTGTACAAGGCTGGAGGATGCACAGTGGCAGCAAACGGATGGCTGCCGCAGCCCTGCCTCTCCAGCTCAGGAGCCTGCCCAGCCAGCCTGGCAGCAGCTGTCGTTGGAAGCGCACCCCTGCGGCCCTCGCCCCGCCCTGCCCCGCCGCGCCGCGCCACGCCAAGCCAGGCGTGCCGCACATGCCACCCCCCCTTCCGCTGCTCCGTGTGCCCGCCGCGGAACTGACCAGTGGGCTTTTCGCATGGGGCACCCCGCCCAGCTCGCGCAGCAGGCGTGCCACGGGGGCCAACTCGCCGCCCTCTGCCGCCATCATCTTGCGCAGCGTCTCCTGCATCTTGCCGGGAGTTGTGGCAGCCTCCAGCAGCGACTCCTGGCACTGCTCGTAACTGCCCAGCTTCATTGCAAACTGCAGGGTAGGCGATGGCGTCGGCTGCAGCTGTGCCGCCATGCCAGCGTCCCCGCACGCCGCCATCTGCGCCACCTCGGAGTGCTGCAGCGGCAGGCTGTACTGCACACGCCCGGGGGTGCGTGCCTCGCCCTCCAACAGCACCCCCAGCTCCGCCTGCCGGCGCGCCTTGTCACTCAGCAACCCTGATGACCCCGCCCGCTCCGGCTGCTGCCCGCTTGAAGAAGCCTGCGCCTGCGCCTGGCCAACGAGTGCACAGAACTCGCCCACTGGAATGCTGGCCACCTGCAGCAGGGCATCTATGGCGGCGTTGGCAGCGCTGGCAGCGCTGTTGCGACCTGTGCGGCTGCCGGAGCCCGGTCCCAGCTGGTGCACAAGCTGCTCCTGCACGAGGTAGATGGCCAGCTGCAGGGGAGGGGGCAGGGGCGGGCTCCGAGCAGTCACCTCCTGCCAACGCACGCACTGCATGGCGCCCAGGGCGGGGCGGGCCCAACAAACAGCACGGCGCAGCATAGCCCAGCGCAGCACGGTGCTGCCCAGCCCAGACCAGCACAGCGCAGCACAAGGCCAAACAGGACAGCACAGCACAGCACAGCACAGCACAGCACCGCCCCCACCTCTCTGCCGCCATCCTCCACGACCCGGGCAATTTGCGCCTGGTCGTGCCGTCCTGCCTCGGAAGCAACTGCGTCCAGCGCCGCGAGCCCTGCTTGTACCCGCTGCTCTTCTTGGGTCTGCCGAGCCACCCGTTGCGCCCGGCACGCCGCCAGCCAGCTGCGCAACGCTGCCCGCTCCCGCTCGGGCAGCACCAGCAGAGGGTCTGCAGGGGCGGGTGAGGCGGGGCGGCCCGACATGGTGCGTGGAAGCCGTGGCCGTGGCCGGGCAGAGTGCATGGAATCGCTGAAAGACGGCTCATGGGCAAAGCGGCAGCACAGGGTGGGGCGGGAGCATGGGCAGCGTGGGTGCGCAGGTGGCCAGTGTCCAGCCGGCCTGCCGAGCCGGGCAGCACACGCAGAGCAGGCGATGCCAGCAGACGCTCCACGCCGGCGCGCTCTGCCAGCTGATGTCAGTTGGCACGGATGCCAACAGCCGCGCACTTACCGAGGGGCCTGGGGCCCTTGGCGTCAACCCTGCCCAGCCAGCACTCGCCCCCGCACGCCAGGCGCTCAATCAGTGAAAGCATTTCTGTTCTGTCCGACACGCGGGAGCCCTGCAACCGCTGGGAAGGCCGCATCAGTTTTGTGAGTTTTGGAGAGGCAAGAAGCGTCGGCTTGCGGTGCGCCAAGATGCACCCAAGATGTGTTCCTTCTTTCTGGGGCAGTTTGACCGGCACATCCAACTTGCGGCAGAGGCCGTAAACTTTCAGCCAAGGCGTCAAACAGGTTACAATGCTGCAGCAACAGCTCCCACCTCCCACAAGAGTCTGCCAACCCAGGCAGGTTGCACAGCGGGCAACAGACCACAGGCAAAGCTGGCCTGCAGTGCACGCACCACCACCCCCGTGCCCCCCGTGCCCTGCCCGCTGCCCACCCCACCGCTCACCTGCTGGCGGCCCCGCTGTATGACAAAGTGGCCCTCTGCCCACCGATCGACAGGCGCGCTGGCAGGGCCGGCCTCCGAGTCCACGGCCCTCTGGAACACCCGCAGCACTTGGCTGGCCACCTTCCAGGCTGCATTGACCTTGCCATGAGCCAAGTCGGGGTCCTGGGGCCACCTGCACAGGCGGGCAGGCAGGCAGGTAGGGCACACAGCATTGCAAGCGAATGATGGCGTGCTGGGTGCCGTGCTGCAATGACACACGTCCTTCCGAATCACACTGTGGGTGTCAGACCCGCTGCCGGGGACAGGAAACTTTTCTTGATAAGTGCGAAAAAAACACACCAAAAAGTTTTGGGGACGCTTTGGGGACGCTTTGGGGACGTTTTGGGGACGTTTTGGGGACGCTTTTGAAAATTGCTGTAGGCTGCTACGCTCTGATCTTTCAGTTTGGGATAAATAATTTTCAAAAAAGTGGGGGGGCGGGGGGGGGCTGGAGGCACTGATAAGTGTGTATGGACAAGGATAAACACAAGCAACCTCATGAAATAGCTAAACTGTGCTGAAAATGGTGTGCCAGCTCCGCTGCCGGCACCGTCCCGCTGCCGGCTCCGCCCCGCTGCTTGATGCCGACACAAAGGCAGCATCAGCGACCCGCCAGGGCTTGTGCGAGTCGGCCTCTTCTTTTTTCATCAAGCGTTCTCGAAAGAAAAAGAGAATGGGAGTTTGAGGTGGAAATTTGAAGTGCCTGCTGACATGCCCCACTGCCGGCAGCGCCCCGCTGTGCCACGCCCCGCTGCCAACAGCGCTCCTGCTGCCAAAGAGGCTGCATCGGAGCTCTGCCAGTGCTAGCGTGATCCTGGTTCTTATAATTATGCAAGCCGCTCCGTTTCGTAGCAGCAGAAGCCCTAACTTAGAAATGAATCCAAAGTGCCTGCTGCACTCCCTTGGCTGGCAGCTGGCACACAGCGGCAGCACCGTGGCGGTCTTATGTGCAAATTGAATAATGTTTTGACCTGAAACTGTTGTTGTGGGTGGATGGAAGCTAAGAAAGTGTGTGAAGGGGTACAGAGGGGCCTGGAGAGCCAGCTGCCACGCTGGCAGGCCCAACAAGTCGCTCCCGCGTTTTACTTACATTTTTTACGGACCCCCTCACTTTTTTCGCAACAAAAACTCATTTTCCCGCAAAAAAGTGAGGTTTTCGCAAAAGTGAGGGGGAATTTATCCCAAACTGAAAGATCAAAGCGTAGCCGCCTGTTAGGAGTGGGAGCTCTTTCATAAACTCCTGGTGACCACATACGCAAAGGCACAGCCGTGATTTAGGAGGCTGGGTTTAGGCACCAGGAGGAGCTGTTGATGCACATTCATGCAGGCGTCGGGGCGGGAGAGCTGGGCGAGCTGGGGTGTGCACAGAGGGCTGAGGGAAGGCAGGAAGGCAAGGCAGGCAGGTAGGCAAGGCAGACCAGCGGCCGGCCCATGGCCTGCAGGCACCAGACAGGGGCTCCCCACCATGCCTGGCGTGCTGGTTCACATGACCTGAGCAATGGTGGGACCAGGCATGCCTTTCCATGAGCATTCCGACAGAACTCAACTGACCACCGGCGTGCTCACCCGCCCGCCCCACACCCTTCCCAAGCTGCCCGTCCCACCCAGCCGGGCACCCCACCCCACCTGAACTGCGGCTTGAAGGGCGGCGCCAGGTCCCAGCCCATGGGCGGCAGGTCTGAGGAAGCTTCCGAGAAAGCATCCACGAGCTGCTGCACCCGCTCCGCCGGGTAAGCGCCCAACAGACGGCACCTGGCCGCATCCCGCTTCTCCCCATGCTCCAGCCCCGCCAGCAGGTGCAGCAGGGAGGTAGAATAGCCGAGGCCCACCAGCGAGTCGTGCTCCACCGCGGCGGTGACGCAGAGCTCCAGGGCTCGGTGGGCAAACAGCCCCAGCGACCGCTCACACTGCTCCTCGTCTGCGCCCTGGGGGCAGGGCAGGAGGGCGGGCAGCAGAAGCGGCAGGGGGGACGGGATGCTAGGGTCGAGGCAGCAGCAGTGGGGAGGGGGCAGGCGGGCGTCCGCGCCCGCTGCAAGTGCACCCGCGGCCACCAGTCCCTGCTTCCATTACAACCGGCCCTGCCCGGATGCTGCATCCCCTCCCCTCCCCTGCTCAAGCATAGGCGCCAGGCTCCCCAGGCCTCCCCCGGTCCCACCTTGGTGCCCGCTTCCACCGCGATCAGCAGCTGCGCTTTGGCCAGCCCAACCAGGGCCATGCCGCTGGGGCGCTCCCTGGCCAGCAGGCGCAGCTGGCAGAAGCCATCCCTGGCGCTGTCTGGAGACATGGCGCTGCGGAAGGTTGTCCACGCCGCCTGAGCCTCCTGCACATGCCGGGGCATCGGCGGCGGGGGCGCATCCCCGCCGCCGCCGCCACGTGCCTTCGGCGGCATGGCCGGCGCTGCTGCAGCTGTGGTTCAGCGGTGCTGTGCTTCAGTCTCGCTGCAAACTCGGCGCAAGGACGTCCTGAGCAGCGGTCGTGGTTGTATTGAGGCAGCGACTGCAACAGCAGGGGGTGGCAGCAGCGGCGGCAGGCGGCGGCGGCAGGCGGCACTCAAGAAAGCAAGCCGCAACGCCCTGCGCGTGGCTGCCACTGCTTTACGCGAGCTGCGATACTGAGCGGATTGAGGCGCTGGGTGTGATCTGTGAAGGGCTCCGCGGCGGGACTTACACAGTGACCTGTGCTGAGAGCAGTGCTTCCCACATCTTCAATGGCGATGCAAGTTTAATTGGTCCCTGAGAGACCTGCATCCCTGAGCCGCTCACCTGCTCGGAAGAGGCGCCCCTACCCACCTGCGGGCACCCCCTCTTCCGGAACAACCCGGTGGTAACGCTCTTCGAACGTGTATGGATTAAATCGAACCTACTCAGAGGATTTACACCAGGTTGTTCCAGCGTGGAATTGCAGGTTCGAGCGCGGAAAAGTTCAAGTCTAGTTCGTTCAAGTCCTTCTGCACCTTATTCACCTTCCTGTGACCAGTTCTTTCTAATTACACGCGAATTTAAAAGCGCAAATGAGACGCGCAAGTGCGCGAAACGGACAGATACTGAAAGTCGGGCTCGAAAGTCGGGTGCATGGGCGATAAACGTGCGATGAACGTGCAAAACTGCCAGTGGCGAGAAATCGACAAGAAATGGAACAAAAGACAACAAAAGTGAAAGCAGGACAGGTTAGCGCGCCACAGCGGCGCAAGTCGTACCACCTGAGCACGTCCCATTTGCGCGCAGGCAGGCAGGCAGGCAGGCGGTCTCCCTAGTGGCGCAGTTTGCGAGATGGTGGGCTTCCTCTCCCAATCTCACCTCTATCTGCCGCTTGGCCTGGTCGAACAGGCGTTTCCACGTGGTGTTCACTGCCTCCAGCACCCCCACCAAGACAGCATGGACAGCAGCAAACCGGTTGTGGCCGCATACTGTGTTCAGCGCGCTGCGCACTCCTCTTGGTCCAGCTGCACCCTCTTGCCGTTCTTGGAGTTGACCGACCTAAAGCCGCCAAACCGTTCCACAACAAACTGCCGGAAGCTGAGCAGTGCTGAGGTTGGTGCTGTTCATCTTGTCGTGCTGTGATGTGATAGTCCACAGGATGCGATGTTCTGTACCAGAAGCTCAGCGCCTGCAGCATGGAGCAAGGAAAAGGAAGTCAGACCGTAAAAAAGATGGAATAGCTCTGTGCATGTGCACAGATCAGGGCGGCTTGGGGTTGGGGTGACAAAACCTGCCTCGTCGCTCAGGCAGCCAGCCGTAAGTTGTGCGATTGGCCAATGGCCCGACTGTTCTGCTTCATGGTGCTGTGAGTTATGCTTCAAGGCTGTGAGTTGTGTGGCTAGCGTGCCCAGACTTGTCTCTTTGCCGGGAATTGAACCCACAAACAAGGGGTAAGGGTGCTGACGACCGACGGCAGTGAAGGGTGAGCGGGCCGCAGGAGTGACGGCGGGGGAGCGGACTGGGAGGAGCACAGGGGAGTATCACAGACGAACCCCATGGTGTGCCGCCTAGTAGAAATGCAAGTCCGGGCGTGGGATTCTCTGTCACCTCCACGAAACCTCGAGAAATATCCTGACCAGCGGCGTGAATTGCCACGTGGCACACGGAGTTTCCTGTAGCGGCAACCTCCGCCCTCGCGGGCACACTCGCGTAATAGCGACCACGACCTACACGCCGTTGGAAAAGACAGCGAGGGCGGAGGCCACGGCAGCACCCCGCAACAAGCTGTCAAAGGACTAGAAAGCTGCGCGTTTTGCGCACAGTTTGGGCGCCGCCTCCGACATGCGTTCCGAAGTGAAGGGGAACAGATGCAAACAGGCAGGGGTTGCAGCGCCGAGCGACGCCTTCGCAACAAGAAACTTGCCCTGGCTACAATGGGACGTCACTATACCCTGGAACCTAAAAGCTCCATCTCCCTGGCCTGCTGCCAGACCACAGTTGCTCCGCATGTGACGGTAGCACGGGAGCAGATCGTGACACAGAGGCGTGGGCAAAGGAGCACGAACAGGTCAGAGGGCAGGAGAGCTTTCGGCAGCCACTGAGAAGCTGGGGCACCCCCCTATCCCTGTACTTGTGTTTGATCAAGTCTGTCGCAGTCTCAGACAGACATGACCCAAGCCGCATGAAAGGAAGTCAGACGTTGATTCTGCTGAGCCACACAGTCCTGACAGGGGGTCGTCATGACTGTGCATGCAGCACGCAAGCACCATCACAGCCCTGCCAGCCTGGTTAAACCCGCACGATCATCGCCATCTTATCATCCCATGCACCTTTGCTGTTCGCGTCTATTCTTGTGAAGCCAGCCCCGTCATCCTTCATCCACGCCAGCACCTCGCTGTGCATCAGAGGCGGACCGCTGCCAGGTTTGGTGGTGAGCGGAGAGGGCAGGTGTGTGTAGTCCGGACTGCCCGCCGCCATCAGCTCTTTTAAAGCTGTGAGACCTGGGGTCAAAGAGGGCTGGCTGGTGGCTGCCACTGCCGCCGTGGGCACCATAAACTTGACAGCACCAAAGCCGCCGTTGTTGAGGGCGCCCGCCAGCTTGTCTGGTAGTGTGCTGGTGCGACCCGACCCGCTGGCACCACCCTGGCGGCGCCACCTGGCGCCTGCTGCTGACCTGGCGTATCCGAGTCTGGGTCGTAGACAAAGTCGATTGTCTTGCTGCTGCCCATCTCGCCGGCCGCGTCACCACCGCCCTCCCACTGCGCGTGGGGGAAGCAAGGGGGTGGAGCAAGCAGCACAGTGTTGTGAGTCAGCAGGATTTGAATGGCTCTGAATGGGGACTGGCTGAATGCCGTCAGTTCACCACACAGACACAAATACACACATCATTAGAGCGCCGGCAGTGAGGTGAGGGCAGCTGCGGGCTGCAGTGTAAGTTGCTGAGCCACGGCCGGCCACACACACACAAGGACTCAAAGCAGGCCCAACCGCGGCCGGGGCCAGGTAGGGCCTGCCTTTGGCACACCCTGGGTCTGCTGGCACCACGCGCAAAAACCAACCATTGTTTGGAGCAGGCATTGCCCGGCCTCCGCCCCAACTTCCACACAGCTCCCATAACGGTGCAAGCTCCCATAACGCCCCAGGACCACCCAACCCACAAAGCAACCTGTGCCAGCGTCGACGGTGCACGACACCTTCACCCACTGGTTGCTGTAAAGCTGTGTGCCAGCACGCGCCAGAAAGCATTCCACATTGCACTGCCCGCAGGTGCAGCCGGGAGTGTAATCAGCTAGGCTATCTGCCCCAGCCGAGTAGATGCCGTGCAACGCCGCGCTGGCGAACTTGTGGCGGGCAAGCACGTCGATACACCGCTCGTAATCGCGTATCTGAAGGAACCCAGGCTGTTGAGCGGACTTGCTGCCGATCTGAACGTGAACTGTGGCCCACATGGCGAGGCATGTGCGAGATGGAGGTGCCCCTCGCCCTAAAACTGCCCGTGTATGTGTTTGGAACACACGGGAACTGTGTGGAGGGGCTACAGAGGGGGCTGGAGAGGCGGCTGCCACGCTGGCTCAACAAGTCGCTACTGGGTTTTACTTGCTTGTTACTGACCCCCTCACATTTTTGCGAAAATAAGTGAGGGGGAATTGATCCCAAACAGAAAGATCAAAGCGTAGGCGCCTAAGACTGCAATAGCGCCAGCAGAAAATAATAGTACCGTCGTAGACCAATGGCATGCAATCGACACTTGCAAACTGGCGGCCATGGCCACACCCCAAACCTGTAGCCAACCTCACCTTCACGCCATGATAAAAGCGTGCAGGCCCCGTGACGTCCACGCCACGTTGGCACGCCACAATATATATGAACTTATTATATAATTAATAAAATAAAAGACAATATATATATATGCCCTTCTCTGCCAAATACTCTACAAAATACTCTGCCAAATACTCTACCCAGGTTGTGCATATGCCAATATCTTGTGCAAAGCACCTGCGTGAGTTTTTGGCCACAGGACTGCTGAGCACACAGCCCATCTCCTCAGCCGCCAGACTGGTATGCATAACTTTCAGTTTCTGCACCCACGGTTGTCACAGGCTCAAACCAGCAATCATGGAATCAATGCCAGGCCGCCAGTCACGCATGGTGCACACTCACCTCTTCCATTGTTGCACAAGAAGGCAGGGCCTTGTGCAACGCAAAAATCTGCATTCAAAGGCCGCATCGTGGTCACTCCAGCACCCAATCCAAGGCCAGGTCAGGGACACAGCAGTGATCAATGCGTGACTGCACAGAACCCTGCATATGGGAGAAAATTGTTCCGAGGGATGCATGTGACGGAAGACGTCAATAAGATTGAAGGGCTCAGCTGCTGGTCTGCGGAACTGCTCATACAAGGGGAACCGTCGGGGAACAGCCCCACCGGCCTTGTCCGTTGCAGAGTTCAAAGTTGAAGTCTCCCACCGGAGCCAGCCGGAGGATGCGAGGGATGTCAGCAATCGCCGCCGAGCGGCGCTAGGGGTCGGGAGGGGCATACATGTTTAGCAGGGTGTAGAGGGCATAGAGAAGTTGAGGCGCACCCTGCAGCAATTCGGGTCAACATGCTGTTCAAGAACCTGCACGCCAGGATTGAGCACAATGATGATGGTGGTCGCCTGTGAGGGAGAGGGGGCATAACTGGCGTAGCTGAAGGGCGGGCAACGGCGTCAGTGGTGTCAAGCTCGAACTCCTGAACGCACAGAACCCAAGGGCGGCAGGCACGCACAAGGTCTGCCAGAGTAGCAAGCTTCTGCTGGGAGCGCAGGGGGCGGGCGTTAATAGAGAGGATTTTCGGGGCGCGCTGGTCCAAAGTCCAGCGAGTGTTAAAGCGCTTCATTTAGTCATTCATGCACACATTCCAAAGTAAAAGCAAGCAAAGGAGTCACCAAGTCACGCTCCAGGGCAGGGGGGAGCTTCACGCTGCTGTTCTAGGCAGCGCGACCCAATAGCCCACAGCTAGGGCTGGCGTGCATGTGGAAGCATCCCAGGGGAGAACATTCAATCATAGCTCTTACGGAGAATGATGTGGATTTCGTTTTGGATGGAAATAGATCAGGGTCAGACCATCAGCATCTGCAGAGCATCTGCAGACACAAACACATACCTGATGCGTAGCGCAATGGCCCCCGGCCTTCTTGTCCAGCCGCCCGTGGTATACGTACAGTTCCAGTGAATCATTGTCAAAGTACACGCTGTTCACCAGCTGGGCATCGCCGCTGTACTTCTCCTGCAGCAGCAAAGAATCGTAACAATGGCGATGGGCAGTTTGAGAAATGGCATCGAAGCACACAAAGACTCCTAGATGCAGAATATGACCATTGCAGTACATGCGCAAGCAAACCTGCCCATATTAGACACGGGCACATTTTCTTTGGTGGCAATACACACACGGTTATAGGGTCAACCAAACAAACTTGCCCCGTTGACCACGCAGTAAATGACAATGCAACTGCGATTTTGCAGCAAACCGACCCAACTTGCCTTTTTGACCACGAAGTTGGTGACACTGAATCACAACTTTTTCATTGGGATATGCAAGCTTGCCTTGTTGCACACCAAAACAACGAGGATGGCACTTCAACAGTTTCATCCCAACCCAACTTGCTGTGTTGAAGAGGAAGTGGGTGAAAATATATCAACACTTCTGCATCACAGGCAGGCGTTTGGCGGCTTGGACGTCCGAAGAATGGGGGTTTTAGACGAAGAACCGCTGACACTGCCCGACCCGCACCTGCCTGCCTCAATCACCCCAACAAATCTCCTGTCGCGTGAGACCTAATCGGCTCCATAGACGTTAAATGTGCTTTGATTTGATTTGATCACAGCAACGAAACTTGCCTTGCCTTGCTGAACGTCAAATAACGCATCACATGTTTTGCATCAAAGCCACCCAACTTGCCTTGTTGAACACAACGACGACCATGTTTTCAATTGCCTTGCTGAACCCGAAGACGGGCATGTTTTCAATGACACTGCGCTTCACGGCGGACACGTCGCTGGTTGCGCACCCAGAACTTGGTGGTCGACCGCTTCAAGGCCTGCGCGGGCAAGGGGACAGGCATGGGATGCCGGAAAGCAGCAGTATGGAGGCGGCAAGAATGGGGTAGTGGGACAAATTATAGACCCCAGGACTCTTTTGGAAACAGCAATAATGGTGCCTACAAGGGAAGCCTTGTTCTTTACAGCAACAGAAACACAATGAAGGCACGGTGCAGGAACTGGAGCCCATCCACTGCCTCAACAGGTCTCACAAGCAATGCGCAGCTGTGATGCACACCTGAGCCGCCCATGACGACGACACAATATGAAGGGTTCACAGAACATGTCGCAGGAGGAGAACAGCAATAGCACTCCTTCAATGCCACTTTATAACTCAGCCAGTGCACTGCATTGCCAAGCATCACAAGTGAGCGAAGCGACGCCAACCAACCGCGCCGTGCATGACAGACACTGCGCGTGACTGACATATCAATCTCCCCACTGTGAGTTGTTGCAGGCACGCACCTGCATGGAGCTGCTCTACGCCTCTGCCAGCAGGTCGCCTCGCAGCTGGGAGAAGACGCCCGACAGGATCACCACGAGCTCGCTGTAGTTGCCCTACACGGGCCAAGCAGACAGGACAGACAGAGACAACGGCACAGGTTGTGGCAAAGGTTCAAAAAGCAGCTGGAAGAGCCAATGAATGGCCATAGCTGCACAAGTTAATATACCAACCAATCCAGCGGCTTATCGTTCAAAGAACGAGAGCAGCTGGGAAAAGACAGGATGCAAATCAGCTGGCTGTCAAGTTGCACTGCACAAGTTACACACCCACAAAATGTTGCCTTCCGTCTACGTGCTCTACCACCCACTCAAATGAACACAAGTTTGCACGTCATGCTGTCGGTTACACGCATCCTTTGTATCCAATGCGCTGCTTGCAAACGAGGGCAACTTGCTCACCCATGTAGTTGAGGTTGACAAATTTCCCCAGCGCCATAAATTCGTCCCCACGTCCCCAATCTCCTTGGCGTCCTGCAGAAGGGGGCAGGGGGAACATACAGTTGAGGTATGAGCGTAGGCGTGCAACAGTATCATTTTGGTGGTCATCGTTAGCGGGAGGCACCGAAAGCAGCTTCAATACATGTCAACCTAGAATGAAGGTGCAGAGACAGCGTCCAAGGCCTTCTGACTGTACAGTGCAACAGCCTCGAAACTGTTAACAAAGAAAGCTTCATGTGCACAATATGCACAATACAAAGCTCGAACCTGCACAGGTAGAAAACAAAACCCGCCTTGAAACACTTCACGTGGCTACCAACTGTTGTTCAAGTGGACGTGTGGAAGGCATACCCAGAGCAGCGCACCCCTGTTGCGCTGTTAAAAGCTAAAACCCACCACTCAATGCAGGCCCAAAACCACCTGCGCAGTCGAGCGAGCTGCAAGCTGCCCACCGCTCGCCGGCAGGGCAAGCCGCACTGCACAAAATGCTCGTGAGCATGCAGGACATTGTCCACACATGCCATCAATGTTTGCAATAAGCAAGTTCAGGACCATTCAGGGGACCCTACCTTGAGCAGGGCGTCCCGCTCGCGCTGCGTGGCGGTCACAGCCGCCCGGTCCCGCAGCTTGTTCAGCCGCTGCTCCAGGCTGCGCGCCTGGGACTGGCAGCAGCGGTTGATCTTGTGATCTTGTGCACCTGCAAGCGCGCGTGCAGAGGGTTGGGAGTGGGGAGGGTCAGCGGCGTGCATCATCATCTCAAACATTCCTTCCGGCATCTTCCTGGCTGCACGCATGTTAGGCTTGGCTGGCTTACACAGCGTCGCTGTACCAAACCTTGAACCCCAAACCAAAAAATGGGTGGCCACCCAGACAGCAACTGTGCAACTACGGGGCTGGGCATAAGGGGTCGTAGCGACGGCCCCAGCACCCTTGCCGGGAGAATCTGGGAGATCTGTGAGCGCACCCTGCTGTGGCCACTCCCGTTCGCTCGCCCTTTGCGCGCAGCCGCAGCCCCGCATGGCACAGCGCTTCAGCTAGAGAATATGAGTATCCCACAGAGGTTTCTAAGAACTGGGCACGCCGTCCCGAGCCCCTCGGCTGCTAGGCCCCGCTAAGCAGCAGGTGCTACCGTGCGCCGTCCGCACCCACTAACAGCCGGATAAGCTGGGGGGTGACTCACCGCGAACGCCTTGTGTGCGGCCAGAGGCACCAGCAATGGCTTGGGAAGGCAACTTCCATCAAAACAAGATTGGGCTCCTTCGATGGGTAAAACGAGCCAGTGGTCAGAAACTGGGCACGTGCGGTGCAACTGCAGTGGCAGGCGGCAGTGCGCGCGCGCCGCCCGGCCCGGCAGTAGCTGTGGGCCGGCTCCGAGCATCTGCGCAGTGACAGAAGCGCGTCTGAAGGGCCAATGCCAACTTCCGAGGCAATGCACAGGCCCCTGACGCCCCTGACGCCCCTCATGAGAGCGGGTATGGTAGGTAAGCACCCATGAACCCAAGCCTCAGCTCGGGCTTTTGTGTCCCGGCGGGGCCTCGAAGCAAAGCGTAAAACAAAGAAGCATCATGGGTGGAGCAGGGAGAGTAGGAGCGGTATGCTGACGTGGATCCCAGTGCGGCCGCCGCTGGGTGGAGTGGGGCAACACACACACACACATACACACACACACACACACACACACACACACACACACACACACACACACACACACACACACACACACGCACACAGAAACCTCGCAGCCCAAGCTCCGCCAAGAGGCATGTCGCCCCTGGGCTTCAACGCTGCCCGGTTGGCGGGCGGGTAAGACCTCAACCATGACATGCGCCTGTTTTCACCTGTGATTTGCGACCTTGCAGCTGCCTCCGTGGGTTGCGGGCGCACGCATGGCGCTCTCCTCCGTCTCTGTCGTCTGCTCAAGCCTGCTGCTGCGCCGGTACCGCCGCCCCAAGCCAGTCCTTCGCGACATGGTCATCCTGTCCCACTAGGCACTTGAGCAAGCAGCCTGTCCCACCCGGCACATGGAGCAAGCAGCCTATCCCATTCGGCACTTGAGCAGCCCGGCTGAGCCAGGTGCTATCAGGATGTGTACACTCTTCCAGCGTCGCCCCACAGGCGCCCCCGCCCGAAAAGCGCATCTGGCAGTTGCGCGGGGTTCGGGGAGGAGGCCCGCAACCAACATCCCCTGAAGTTACCCGTGGACAACTTTTGCAGATCTGCTCCATCCAACAGTTTTACCCCCCCTGTAAGTGTCCAGCATCTGCAGCTGCAACACTCTGCAACAACACTGTGCTTCAAGACCCTCCCTCCATGTTTGTTGTAAATGCTTGTGAAAATGTGTGCGTACGGTAGCTGCAGCATCATGTGTCCAGGCGGGGTTTCTGTGTCCCGGCAAGGCCTCCCCAAACCATAGCGTGACACAAAGAAGCGATCGGAAGGGAAGGTGGAGCAGGGAGAGAGAACATGGAGAGAGTCGGAGCAGTGGCGGTGTGCTGATGTGGATCCCAGCGGTGGCGCCGCCGCCGCCACTGGGTGGAGTGGGGCAACACACACACACGCACACACACACACACGCACGCACACACACACACACGCACACAGAGAGAAACCTCGCAGCCCTACCGTACAGCCCAGGGTGGTTCGTGGAAATCCTCCACGAATGAATAAACGGTACCGAAATTCGAGTTCGTAGGGGGGGGAGGCCGAGTTTCTGGAGGTTCGTGGCATGCATCAGCCCCAGGCACCCCAGCAGGCCCAGCACCGCTCAGTCTGCTCAACCCCCAGTGCACGCTCAGCACACATTTATGCACATTTATGAGCATGCCTTACAACTGCCACCAAATCCTGCTTATTCTCAGCACGAAATCTAGCCTATAAATTCACAAAAGTCAAGCAAACAGAGCCACTGAATCGAGCCAAGGTTTCAGAAGGGGGCTCAGTCTCGACGTTGGGCATCTCGGGGCCGTCCATTGTGCGTAAGAAGAGGTTCCTTGGCCCAATTGCGGCTGAAAGACGAAGTCGGGAGCCAAATCTGGGTTCAAATGGCCGGCCCAACGGCAGCTGACCTGGCGCCCACTAGAAAGTGGCGGTGATTGGCGGTTCGTGGGCGGCCTTTTCCGAATTTCTGCGCTTTCGTGAATGGCCTGGAACCAAGTTAATATCCACGAACCACCCTGGGCTGTACGGTAGCTCCGCCAAGGAGCATGTCGCCCCTGGGCTTCGATGCTGCCCGGTTGGCGGGCGGACATGCCCGCTACGCCGTCACAGGTGACGATCCAGCTTGCCACTGAGGCCGCTGCTGCTAGAGGCCCGGTCAAGACGCGTCATTTACGCGCGCTCGCTTCTTGTCTGTCCTGGGAGGGTGCAGGGCCACGCAAGACGCTCCGCCACGTGCGCACCGGGGTTGCCCACCCACAGGGGCCGCGCCCTGCTGCAGCACCGCTGCCCTGGCCGGTGCCGCGAGGATTTCCGCCGCCGCCGGCACAGCCGGCGGTGCAGCCGGCGGGCACACCCACGTTCTGGCAGCAGCAGACATCCAAGTCTTCCCCTTCCCTGCTGGGTTGGTTCGTTAAACTGACCTTCTTGGTGGCCGCAATCGACCAGTTCTGCCACGCCTCCCCCTTTGGCTGCTTGGCTTGCCTGGCGTCGGCGTATTTGGTCAACTTCTGAGGTGAGGCAACAGCGTGCAGGTGGGTGCGGGATCCGGGGCTACGCAAGGAGCCTGACCCCGTTTGCACCGGCTGCCTTTGTTGGTCCAAGCGTGCTCGACGTGCCTGCCCACCGCAGCATTGTCTGGGACCCAACCGCCGGCTCTCCCGTAGTGCCACGAGGGGACCTGCTGCCTCCCTCTGTAGCACTCATGCCTCCCTCCTTTTGTCCGCCCCTGCGCCTCCTTTCTGTGCAGGTGGACGCGCCGATCTGTGGTGGCGCTTGGATCGTGCGGGAGCTGTGGCCGTGGGCACGACGCTGTCACCGGGCTGTCATCTGTCTCGGGGCCGCTCGCCCCTGGCGGCGGAAGAAGCTCTCACCTGTTTGTTGGGTGCAGGCCGTTATTTGCCCCTGACTGACCAACAGGTCGTCCATGTTCTGAAGTTTGCACCGAGCGATGTGCACATGCACACACTTTAAACCTCTGCTGCACAAAGTTCAACTCACGATGTCCTGCTTTCGCCTTGTACTGCGCTGGATTGGGCCCTTCTGCTTGAGCGTGGCCTGCCATCCGACCCTCTCTACCCTTGCTGTAATCTTGTTGTATATCAATGCTGCGCTGGATTGGGCCCTTCTGCTTGAGCGTGGCCTGCCATCCGACCCTCTCTACCCTTGCTGTAATCTTCTGGCACATCAAAGCTGCACTTGACATACCAGTCAGGCTCGCAGCATCAGGAGAGCGGCATGCGCCTCTGCGTGTCTAGCATGCATTGCATTGGGCCATCTGCGCGGCAGCCTGCATCCACGACGTTGTCTCGCAGGCGCTCCGTTGCTGGAGGTGAGCTACTCCAGTCACGTGTGGCTCGGCTCGCGCTTGCACTTAGGTGGGCCCACCGGTTGATACCCTGCCTTCCTGCACCGGCTAAGCGGCAGCAAATTGCATGGCTACTACGAGTGTGGGCAGGCGCACCCATGCGTTGGCACCTGGCCTGCAGTATGCGGCTGCTGGGTGCTGGCTGGGAGGGACTGTGAGGAGGAGACAACCCAACACTTCCCGAAGGTACAGGGGCACCCGCTGCCTTTTGCCTGCTGCACAACTGGCTGCTGAGGCACGCTGTGTTGTCCTGCACTGCACTCCCCATCGCCACTCACGCCGCCACGCTCGCGCCTACTGCTGCCCACCCCCCGGCTTTACCCACGTTGTCGCATCGGCAGTCCGCCTCCCAACCTAGACCGCCACCCCACTCCCTCCCTGGCCCTCCCCCGCCCATGCCGTCACCCCGGCCTTCAAGTGAAGGACTGTGCCCCCTGCGGTTTACCAGCCCCTGCGACAAGCTTTGGAAGAGACAACGGGTGCGGGGGGGAAGCGGGGGAGGGGTGCCGCCTGTTAAAGGATGGGCCAACACAACCCTGAGAGGCAGCCGTGGCGCTGTCTTAGGCCGTGCATCGTGGCCGCATCCGCACCTGTCTTCTGCCTATCCTCCTCTCCTCCTCATCCCGCAGCGACCACCTGCAGCGACCGCCCGCTGAGCCTGACGCGCAAGGCTGCGCTGCGCCTGCTGGGCATCCCCGGCAAGAGCGGCTCCGTCTTCTTCCTCTCAGACGCGACAGGTGCCGCGAAGCGGGGTGGGGCGGGGCAGGGGCGGGCCGGGTGGGAGGGCAGGTGAGCTTTTAGACGGCTGCGAGGGGCTGGTGAGCAATGCCTGGCTGGCTGGCCGACTGGGCTGGCTGCCTGCCTGCTGCATGGTCGGCCCTCTTGGCGGTGCACTTTCCCACCCATCTGTGCCCGCTGCCACCCTCTCTGGTCCCTGCCTGCTGCCTGCCCCATGCATTCGTTCATTAATATGTTATACAGCGCTGCAGCAAGCAAGCAATTAATTTCATAGACCGGCTGCCCCCCGCTGCTGCAGGCTGCTTGTGAAGACGGTGCGCAAGGAGGAGATGCTGCTGCTGCTGAAGCTCATACCCAGGTGGGCTGAAATCAAGTCTAACCCTCCTTCAGTCGGTCATACCTATGTGGGAGTGAGGGTGTTTGGTTGGTAGATGTGCCCGAAGCCGCCTGCCTGTGCCAATGCCTCGCGGTGGAATGCTGCACGAAACTGGACCAGGTGAAGTTGTTGCGACTGGTGGTGTGTTCCTCCTCTGTTGTATTGCGACCCAGGCGCCGCGTCACGTGCGAAGCATCACATGCTCCGCGCCTCACTTAAGCTCCACTGACCAGCCGCCACCGCCGCCGCCGCTGTTTCTGTCGTGCTTGTCACACTAGCATTGCTTGCAATACGCACGCGGATTTTTTCCCACACCACCCACTGTTGTGACCTTGCAGTGTGGTGCCCGTGCTCTTAAGCCAGGCCCTGCCCTTCTCCTCCCATCCCACTCAATCCCTGGTTCCGTGCCGTGCCGCCAGGCCCTGCATCCCTGCCCCACCCATCCCGCACCCTGGCATCGCGCTCTCCCCATTTTTTCGCTTACGGGCCAATATGTCCATGTCCACCTGCGTCGGCTGCCGATAGCTCCTTGGTGATTGTGGCTCTTAGTGGATGGAAGTCCCCGGCTCTAGTGAAAAGTTCATGTGCCCTGGCTTTTTTTAATCAACCCGCTTTGCACTTGTCCCGCCTGTACGGCGGCCCCCATGCAACAGGGGAAGGTCAAACTTTCACCTGATCTCAATTTGTCTTCCCAGGGGCCTCTATTCGAGCTCTGAGTCTGTTTGAGGCTTCTGGCGGTCTTGAAGGGGCGCCATGCCTCTCCCGCGATGCGGGTTTTGCGATACGACCGTTCAGAGCGGCCAGGCGAGGAAGGGCTTCGCTGCCAATGGCCACTAGGCACCAGGGGAGGCGATCAAGGCGCCGRAGAGCGAGTGGGCGCACGCCCGCTGCTACAATGCCGGCGGGCGGCGGCGGGCGGTGGAGCATCAGCGACAGCGCGAGGACCTAGAAAACTGCAAGTAGACGCGGCACACGGCTGCTGCCCTGCAGCAGCTCCCACAGCCAC
>JTEE01000114.1:526295-546066 GCA_002896455.3 Chlorella sp. ArM0029B | reverse complement strand
CAAGCAGTGCCAGCCGCAGTCCCTGGCCCAAGCAGCTGGCGCCGCAGCTGCGGCACGTGCGGCGAGAGCGCCGCAGGGTGGAGCGGCCGCAGTGGGCCCGCAGCATGCCGGACCCTCACAACTGCGCCAGATGTACCGGGTGCTCAACGCCGGGAACTTGCGTGGTGCTGCGAGCCTGGCAGGTAGCAGGCACCGAGCAATATGCGGCGGCGCTGGCGCAGCTGGAGGAGCCGGGCGTGCTTCGGGGCCGGCAGCAGGACCTGTTCAAGTCCAAGGCTGCCCAGTGCAAGGTGTGTGCAGCTGGTGTGCCTGCCTGCTGCCAGTGACAGCACAGCAAGCTGCCGAGAGGGCGGAGTCACTTTTGCGTGGACCCGGCCGCCCGCCCTTTTGTTATAACATGCCTGAACGGCGCTGCCTGCGCATGCAAAGAGGGCAGGTGTCGCGGCGCATGCTGAGGGCAGGTCTTGTAGTTGTGCTTGTCAATCCCCCACAGGTGCATCGCATGATTGTTTGGTTCACCCGTGCCCCCCCTGCCGGCCATCCCGCCCTTTCCTGATTGTAGGAGACGGACGAGGTTGGGGAGTACTGGGCCGAGGAGGAGGTGATGGGTGCAACTGCCGACTATGATGACGAGGACGGCGGGGTGGCAGCAGACGGCGCAGCTGGGGACGACGGGGAGGCAGCAGACGGCACAGCTGACGACAGCGGGGAGGGAGCAGTTGGCGCTGCTGACGACAGCGGGGAGGGCGCTGGGCTTGAACAAGCGCCTTCAGCTGCGATCTTGCGGTGGCGAGCCATCGCCAACAAACGAGGCCTGGCCGGGCGCATGCAGCTGAAAGTTTGGGTGATGTGGCAGCCAACTGGTGGCGACGCTCGAGGGAAGGTTTGCCGCCCCGCAAGGCAAGTTGGGTGGGAATATTGCACGTGCTGCAAGGCGGGAGGCGGGCAAGTGCACGGCTGCCAAATAGTGCCTTGGCTTACTACACAAGAAAGAAGGGAGGAAAGACGTGCACTCTTGCCCAGGGACCAGTACCCTTTCCTCTCCGCTTGCGCCAGTCATGCGTGCCCAACTGCCCACCAACCCTGTTGCCTGCCCATCCACCTCATGCCCACTCAAACTGCTCGCAGGGCCCCATCCTCACCGCTTCCGACTTGCACGGCGCTGGTGCCATGCGGGCGCCAGCACACTGCGTCTTTGCAGCCTCCATCCGCGGCACCTTCCAGCACACCCGCGTCCTCGCTCGCTTTCAGCAGCTGAACCGTGAGGTGCTCCTGACCCGCAGCCGCCAGCATGTGCACAGCTGCAGCAGCTACACAGGTACTTTGTACGCACCGGTCTGGGGGACTGGCTGGCCCTGTGGTCGCAGCTGCCGCGCGCCGACGGCCTTGAAGTGTTGCAGCGTCAGTTTTGCTGGTCACAGCTGGCGCACACTGCAGCGCTGCTAACCTTCCAGCGGCAGCCGCTTTCTTGTTACAGATGAATTTAAACGCGCGGCCCGGATCAGGGACCCATGTACCACCTACCGATTTCGACGAAGAAATAAAGAAGCGAATTCTATGCGAGACGCATCAGGGCGAGTTCGGACCGAGGCGTCACTGCCAACACATCTCAGGTCTTGGTTGGCACAAGCTGGCGCAAATCTAGTGGTGGCGCGAATTGGTCTATGTCCTGGCCATCGTGTGCCAATTTGCACCAAACTTTGTGCCAACCAAGACCTGAGATGCTAGTCGCTGTCGCTGGTGGATGCAAACCGGCAATACCGTTTCCACGCGCGCGGGAAGCGGCGGGGTGCGAAAACAGCTCCCACGCCTGTTCCCAACCAGTTGAACTCTACGATCAAGTTGCAAGCGCCATGTATCGACCTGCTTCCGCCAGGGTTGGCCACATCAGGGCTGCCACTGCACGTAGGGCTCGGGGAGTGGATCTGCTCTGCGAGGGCTCACTGCTGCTTACTGCTGCCTACCCGCAAACATACATGGGAGGGGAGCAGGCACCCTGAGTTTCTTTACGGCCAGCTGTCAACTGGCACGCATGCTATGCCATAGGGCATCTGTGCTGGGTGGTGATCAGCCTGTGCTCAGACAAACGAAGGCAGCACTTTACTCGCACGCTGTGCTCTGCGCACCTGGTGCTGTCCCCTGCGTACGTGTACTGCTACCAGCCCTGAGCCAGAGCCGCGTGGCGATTCGTTTCCAGACTTCGCTTGCCATACAAGCAACTCGTGCATGCTCGTCGTGTTTTGCCTGCCACTTGCAGCCTGTGATGTACTGTCTTGTGAGTGTATTGCACAAGCCCTCATGAGGCACGGGTTCCCAAGGTTAATAATGGATAGGTGGTCAAGGGACAGCAACAGACAAGAGAGGGCTGTCAGGGATATAGCACAGGAGGGAGCTGAGTGTCGCAGCACTGCCCGCCCGCCGCTGTGACCATTGCCCGGCGCCGCTGCTGCTGCCCATGCTGCCCAGCTCTCCGTCGTGCTACCGATACTGTGGCCGGGCTCAAGACTGTGCAAACGCTTCAAGCGTTGCATTCAGAGCGGCAACGTCAAAGTCGCCCGTAATCACACAGTTGCCTAGAGGCCCCCTGCAGAGAGCACACAAGAGCAAGCCGGGGGGCACACGTGAGTCGATCAATACTTTGTGCAGGGCGCCCTGGCTGGCCAGACGTGCACAGGGTTCGGTTGGAGTGCAGTACAGTGCAGAGTGAGGGGCAGCCGGCCCCGTTGCTGGTGCAAGTTTCACGGCACGGACAAGGGGCAGGCAAAGCGCACACAAATGTGTCGAATGAGACTTTATGGACACGTGGGAAGTGTCATATTTTATCACACCGGGCAAGGCCTCAAAACTCACTTGAGCAAGATGAGCCGCAGCTTTCCATCCAGCACCTTTTTGTCCACCGCCATTGTGTTGCGGAACTGCTCGACAGTCATGTTCTGCAGCAGGCAAAGCAGGATAGCATACAAGAGGCTGAGGGCAGCACACTACATGATCTGCGTTTACACTGGATGCACCATTTGTTTTTCACCCGCCCATGCGTGTGAAGCTTGCTCGACACTTGTGATCTGCACATTGCAATACAAGCAATACAATGGTAAAGGATTACAATGGTAAGTCGGACGCCCACAGGAAATGTAAGGCACAGGCAGAGACGGGACGACGTGCACTAAACACGTGACGTAACCAGCTGCGTGCCGTGCGCACGCATCCATTGAAGCATGCACGCTCACCAGTGGCGTCACGGGCAGAGTGGCTGCCCGTCAGCACAACTCCCTAGTAAATCCCCCACCCCCACCCNCCCACCCCCACCCCACGCCTATCAATAACGACATGTGGGTACAGCTCACAGGGCGTGGCACCAACAGCGGCACGGCATCCTGATCAAGCGCACGAACTCACACATGTGTGGTGTGCACCCGTGCACACACACCACCCGACTCGTGTGCGCACCACTCACCGGCGGCGGTGCCACAGGCAGGGTTGCCTTCTCGTTGAGTGCCCGTATCCGCTGCAAAAGCTCCGCATCAATCCATCCCAATCGGTGGGACATGTCTGCAGCCATCATGGTGCCGGCCCCTACCGCGTCGCCATGCAGCCAGGCGCCGTAGCCTGCGGGAAGTCAGCATCACAAAAGATGACATGTCAACAGCAAAAATAGCACCACCGCATTGCTGTGCAGCCAGGCGCCGTAGCCTGCACAGAGGGCGGAAGAGCAGGGTATTTCAGACGACCCCCGACAAATGAGACCCCCAGCCGACAGAAGGCAAGAAAGTTTTGTTCACAGCACTGCAGAGAGGTAAAGCACATGTTTGCAACCAATACTTGCACGTTAAGATGACTGACGACACAACGGCAGAAACAACATTGGCAACATGCTGCGGCATCACCTATGCTCGTCTATTAATGAGCCCAAAGGTGTGCCTAGGTTTTGGAAAGAACACAGGCTCAACCTGGGCGCAGACATGACTTTGACACAACGCTCCAGCTTTTCCCACGCACGTCTCTAAGGGCATGCCCAACCGTGTTCTTGTGCCCCTCCCCCCCACTAGGGGTAAACTTTGGAAAAAGCAGAATCAACGTTTCGAGATCTCACCACTGCACGTCTCGATGGCGTGTCCAAAGGTGTGCCCAAGGTTGAGCGTGGCACGCACGCCACCCTCCTTCTCGTCCGCCGCCACCACCTCAGCCTTGTTGATGCACGAGCGCTCAATGGCATAGGTAAAGGCCTGCACGGGCAGGATATGGCACAGACGCATGTGAAGATGATGCGGATTGCACAGGCAACTTGCGCCATTCAGCTTTGTTACATGCATGCTCCTCAATGGATTGGGCAGACGCCTGCACGAGCCAGGGCACATGTCCAGCCATGTGTGGCACACATGGTGGTACAAGCAAGACGAGACACTCATGTTGGTCAGGAACGCGATTGCTGGTGCTGATTGCTGCACAAATGGCAGTGTTGTTCAAAGAGCAAGTGCATCAAAACAGGCAAGCGCAGCACGCCCCTGCAAAGCATTGCACCGCGCCGCAACAGATAAGCACAGCACCGCGCTGCAACAGATAAGCACAGCACCATTTTGTACTCCATCAAATCAATGCGCGCAAAGCATAGACACATCAGGGCGTGCAAAGCGTGGCGCACCTCTGGGTCCCGCTGCAGCAACTTCTCCATGTTCTGCTCCAGCCACTCGAACAGGGGTGCGTCCCGAATCAGGCCATACTTAATGATCTCTGCAAGATCATGACCCCACAAACAGGCAGCGGGCGACGGCAGCAGCTCGGCACACCATCTACTGGTAGTGTTAGCGGAATGGGTGCATCCAGACGAGAGGCAATCTCCAGAATGCAAGCGCAAGCAAGCATTAGCATTGTCTGCCGCTCCTTGGGGTGTGCTTGCGCTTGGGAATGCACCCCATGATGCCAAACGCCAGCCTTCAGACGGGAATGGTGCTTGTGCTCTGAAGCGCCTGCTCTGCTCTGCCCTGCTCTGCCCAGCCGTGCCCTCTGCTGCCCTGCCCTGCCATGCGCCCTGCCATTGGAGTGCCTATGATACCACAGGTGCCCTCCAACTGGCCACACGAAAACCAGCACCTGAGATGCCGGATGCCAGCTCCCTGTCAGGCAGAGTGTTGAGCGAATCGGTGTCGATGAGGACGCAGCGAGGCTGGTAGAAAGCGCCAATCATGTTCTTGCCCAGAGGGTGGTTCACCCCCGTCTTGCCGCCCACAGAAGAGTCTACCTGAGGCAGAGCAGGGAGGCAGCAGGACAGGGTGGAGACGAAGGCATGAGCTGTGAGGCAAGCCCCTTCTTTCCGACACGGTGTTCTGCCCGCTTGTTGCCACCCACACAGAGCCCCGGGGCAGCAGCAAAAGGTGTTGGGGTCGGAGCAGCGCCACATGTGAACTGAGATGTGCCAATGGTAACACCAGAGGACGGCAAGAGCCAAAGACTGAAACCAAACTGTATCAGTGCAATCACGAGTTCAACCGTTCCAGCCCCCGATCCAACAGCAAGGTCACCCCTAAACAAGTAGAGCTTTAAACAAGCAGAGCAGAGGGAACACAGAGAAAAGAGCAGTGACATGCAGTGAACAGGGCAAGGCGGGGCACACCTGGGCAATGCTGGGGATGGGCACCTGGGTGAAGTGCACCCCCGCTGTCGCCAGCATACACAGCGCAGCAACGTCACTCTACCATAGCTGGTAGCCAGCACACTATGCTAGGGCGCACCTGGGACATGACTGTGGTGGGCACCTGGATGAAGTGCACCCCCCGCTGGTAGGCGGACGCCGCAAAGCCCGTCATGTCGCCAATCACGCCGCCGCCCAGCGCAATGAAGGTGGTGTTGCGGTCCAGCCTGAGAGGGGTAAAAAATACAACTAAACACTTTGTTTTGCTACCAAAAAGTCGGGAGACCTCAACTCCTGGCCCACCCAGCGCACCGCACTCCAACAAGAGTCCCACCCGCCTGGCCCAAACCTCACATGCACCTGCACCCCACTATGCCGCTCACCCCGGCGCCACCCGCCTGTGCCTCTGCGCTCCAGCGCCTGCCCGTCATCCCCTGCCCCAACCGCCTGCGCAACTGTCCTCCTGTTCTGAGCAACCGTCCCAGCCACAATTCACACGTACAAGGTGCACAATCGTACCCCAGGGCCTTGTTTGCGAGCAACCTAGCCACGATTCAGACATGTACCAGGTATGTTGACGGGATGCAGCCCCTAGTTTGAAGTACTCAAGTTTGTTCTTCAGCGGGTTGGTGGGAACGTGAAGTTTGGGATATGACATGTAGATGTGGACGCACCTGCACTCTAGCGCCTTGTCCCACACCTTCTGCAGCACCTCCAGGCTCTTGTGCTGCTCCCCATCGGGCAGGATGACCACCTCAGCCTTGACGGCACCGCCCTCGGTCACCGCCTTCAGGCACCTGCGCCAGATAGGGCGGGAGCAGAATGACGATCCAATTAGCGGGAGCAGCACAACGCGACATGAAGGACGGGCATATTGGAGTCAGCAGCGCTGCACGTTGTCGCTGCCTTGCAGGAACCTGCAAGGCCGGGTGGAAGGAGGATGGTCATCCATCGACAGGATCAGGATCAGGAGTTTGGCAGGGATGATCGCCTCAGCCTCAGCAGTGCTGCCCTCCTTTGCCGCCCTCAGGCACCTGCAAAGCACAGGCAGGTGGTGGCTGGGGCAGCCCCATGTATATCATTGGCATGCCGGCAGGTGCTGCCAATCACAGCTCGGGCAGCAAGAAGTGCTGGAGCATGGCGCGACTGCACGCATGGCACCAATGCATTGTGAACGGCGCACAGCCCTGCAGCCAGCAGCGCCCACCTGTCCAGGTAGATTGGGGCGACGGTTTCGTTTGTCACAATGAGCGCCGTCTTGCCGGGGATGTGCTTGCGCAGCAGCTCTCCCTGGTCCAGCAGGCCACGCCCGATGTAGATGGGGTAGGTGCGGTCCCCCAAGTCGACTTCAACAACCTTCATGGCAGCTGCCGCAGGCTCCGCGGCCGCCACGGCGCACACCTGCGGGCAGCCGGACGGTGGGGAGGGCGGGCAGGCGGGGAGCGGCGCGAGGAAGGCAGGGATCGGTTAGTGGCATGGGGTGAATGTGCGTGCCTTCGTGGGTTGAAAATGTAGGACCGACAATGGGCTGCTTGTGGGCAGGCTGGGGCAGTGCAGTGCGTCAGCAGGCCCCACCTGCAGCGCGCCCCGGCGAACGGTGGCGGCGGCGCCGCGAGCAGTGGCGGCGGAGGTGCCCCGAGCAGCAGCAGGCAGGCTGCGGCCGCTCCGTTGCGCTGTGCGGCTGCTGGACACTGTTGCCACAACAGCTCTGCCGCGCCGGCTGGTAGCAGCGCTGCAGTGGGAGGGCGCCACGGCCGGCGAGAGGAGAGCCAACATCACGCCCCCCTTCCTGATTGGTGCGACACAGGTCAAATGACCGCAATTCACGCATTTCCTTGCAGAAGGTTTCCGTTACCCAGCAGTACAGGGTGCGTACTGCAATTGTGCGGGCGCACGCCGGGCTTTCGTCTGTGTTTTGAGCATTCCGACGTAGTCACCAGAGCTCGCAAGCACGCAACCGAACCGAAACGCAGGACCCTTGCCTTGCTCCAACACTGCTCCAGTGGAGCCTCCACTTCAACCACACTCGTCGCGCCATACGTACTCTCCGCAAGACCTCCAGCCATGGCATGCACGTCCTGCCAAGGGGCAAGCCTGACGAGCGCGCCTTCAGCGGCGGCAGGACGCCAGCGGCCTCTTGCGGCGGCGCGTCAGCCAGCACGTGGAGCACTGCAGGTGGTCAGGGCTGATGCGTCTGCGCTGCAGGTGAGCAAACCTGAGAGTCCAAGGGGGGTGGGGAGTGGGGAAGTGCACAGCGTCTTGTCACCCAGATGCGGTCGCATTCTCCTCCCACTTTCATCACGATCACACTGGGTGGCCGAAACTAAACCCGCTTGGACTGGCACGCTTATAAATCTCGTCTCGCACGCCGGTGGCTCTGGTTGTGCAGGACGTCATTGTGGGCGGGGCGGTCACGGCGGCTTCATGCGCAGCCCTCTTCAACGGTCTCAACAAGGTGAGGAGCCATCCTGTCTAGACTAGGGTTGGGGGGTGCGTTATGCGTTAGTAACGAACGTTACGCGGTATAACCGATACTAGCGTTACCGGCTGAAAATGCAATCGTTAGTAACGATGGAAGAGCGCGTTAGTAACGCGCGCCCTGTGACGACTGATCAGCCGAAAAAGCCAGCTGGCAGTGGAAGAGACAGAAGATTTCTTGGCTTGTGAAACCCCTCGGAACGGCATTCGAACATCATTGACTAGAACTGTCGACCTCCTGGGGCTCTCCTGCTGCCCAGCTGTGCACCGCCGGTGGGAGGAGGGCGGCGCCGCCCTCTCCCCGCCCCTGTCCTGTCCCTCCAGCCTCTTTGTTCAGCCCTGTATCGCTACCATGACTGCCTCTGTGTTGTGAAACAAGTCAACCTTGTGCCCGTGGTCGCTGCTGGGCGGCCGTGCAACCACAAACACCGTGATAACCCAGAGTAACGGCCAGTAACGGCAGTAACGAGTTATAACGCTTTCCGCCCCTGTGCATGGTTACTTTTCCAGGATAACATTAGGAGGAGATATAACTACGATTGAGTTATGTAGCGTTATAACCAGTTATTTTGACAGCACTAGATGGTTACCCCCAACCCTAGTCAAGACTGCCGGTGAAACAACCTCTCTCTTCTATCCTGCTTGCGTCCCGGCTGGCACCTGCCCAGGACTTGTACTAGGCAGTCAGTCACGGTGTGAAGACAGCTAGCAGGCTCACCCGCTCACCTACTTACCCGCCCACCCTGCCCATTTGCTGTAGGGAGATCCCGTGATGTGTAGTACTTGCGCAGGCACCGGCGCACAGGCAGAATGCTTGGCGTGCGGCGGATCGGGCAAGCGGAAGAACAGCAAGGGCCTCAGCAAAGAATGCGGCTATTGCGAGGCGACAGGACGCATAGCCTGCAAGGCGTGTGGGGGCAGTGGGTTCAAGAAATCGCTGTGAGGCGGCAGCCACGCAATGTCGGTTGATGCTTTGTGAAGTCGTCTCAGCACCCATCTAATTTAATCAATCACTACAGTCCGTATAAACAACCGTTTCCTGTTCGTTTCTTCTTCCCTCTGCCTCTCCCCCGCATACCAACACCTCACATCTGTACTTCTCACATCTGTACGTCTCACATCTGTACATCTCGCCTTTGAGCGTTGTTGCACATGGCTAAGTTGCCACAATGAGAGTGCAGGCAAGGCCCCGTGAGCTGCGGTGGTCGAGCGGGTAGGCTGGAAGCAGTAGAAATCTAGCTGCCACACATTAAAGTGGCGGGAAACTGTCGGGACTAGTGCATCAATCGAGTGGTGGAGATCTAGCTAGCTGACACACTTGAGCGGCCGAAAACTGTGGGGACTAGTGCATTGAGCACAGGGGCGTGCCAGTGTGCAGGGCTGCTGCTGTATAGATTGTGATGGGCTGTAAACGCTCCATGGCCGGTGGCTGCAGCGGCGCGTCACTTGCCGTCGCGGTTAGTCACTCCAATTGCGACGTTGGGCCCCTGCAGCAGGCAGCACCCAAACTTTGAGTCAGCACAGGCATGTGCACCAACACACAGCGGGGCCAAGCTTTATTAACATTATTTTTAAGCCCGCTCCCACTCCACAGAGCAGCTTGCACAAAAGTGCCCCCCGCCCGGTACGCTTGCGGCGTGCACGGGCGCCAACACATGCAGGGGACGCACCTCGTTGCCTGCCTCATCTCCTGGGTTTAGAACCAGCACAGTTTGCTGCTTGCTACTTGCCGTCTGCGCGGCATGGGATGCGTGCTGCTGCTGCGCCTGCTGCTGCGCCTGCTGCTGCTCTGCACCGCCAGCGCCGCCCTGCTGCTGCAGCCGCGCGTGCTGCGCCGCCGCCGCGCTGCTGCTGCCGCTGGACTCTGCTGGCGTCACACACCCGCACACGCTGCACTTGACGGACTGCAGTGGCAGGAGGGCGGGGCGGTGGGGCGGGACAGGTGCGTAGCACATGAATGCACACCAGGAATGGCTGGTGGCCAGGGCGGCGGGGCTCGGCGCGTGCAGAGCAGGTGCATGCATGGCGGCAGCGGCAAGCGCCCTCCCTGCCGTCAGACAATTTTCGAAATCGTTCCCCATGCACGCCGTGTCCTCCCCTATCCTTCAGCAATACCGCAATACTTCCCCAGGGCGGACCTGTGCACCAAACGCATAGGCCAGCGTGACTTGGCAGCCGCCGCAGACAATGTGCCCCAGCTGGTTGGCTTGTGTGGCGTCATTCAGGTTGCCGCACACGCTGCACTGCACCTGCCCCGCACCTCGCGGGTAGAGCAACACCACCTGCAAACGAACAAAGCATGGGTGGCGGGAGGTGAATGGGGTCTTTGGAACACGCACATCAAACTAAGAACCACTGCCGCTCAGCATCAGATGAGGGCACAAGACCCTGGATGCATTCTTGGCGGCACCAGGGTGTGAGCAGGTGTGCCTACCCGGCATTGGGCGTTGGCGCAACAGAGCTGCGCCATGTCTCCGCCATGCGCTGGGGCGGCTGGCACGGTAGAGGTAATCGTGCTGCAGCGTGCACATCTGCAGGGCAGAACAGAGAAGGACAGGCAGGCAGGAGAGTTGCAAGGGAGGGGCTGGTACTAGGCACCTGCAATGTGCCAGCTCAAGCAAGGTCAGCTTGAGTTTCGGCAACCCACAATTCCCAACCCGGTGCACTGTGCCAATCCAATCCAATCCAAAACCACCAACACAGTGTAGCTGTTGCAAGTGCGCTGCAGTCCCTGGTTTGCCCTGGCCAGAGCCAGCCGCAGCTCTGTGCAGCTCACCTGACATTCTGCAAAACAAGGAAGGGGAGGGTGGGCGCAGGAGATCATAAATTGCCCAAAAGACAGCCACCTCACAGGCTGACCAGTGGCCGGCTGGCTGTGTTGCACAGCACTGTGCCGCACCTGCGCTCCTGCTGGGTACAGCAAGACCGTTCTGCAGCCGCTGCACACAATCTGCGCAGAAGGGGGTCCTGCAGGTACGGATAAAGCGGTTGTGCACTGTAAAATAAGGCACCAGCAATTGCCTGGCCCACAAAGGGCGTGACCAAGGAGGGAGGTGAGCGGCGGGCGGCAGTGCGTGAGCCACCGCCAGCGTGAGCACCCACACCCAGACCCAGTCCAACGGCCCCTGGCGCGGCACTTGCCCGCTGGCCGCTGCATGGTGGGCGGACACGGGGGAGCGGGGGAGCACACAGGCGGCGACCTCGGGGGCAGGCGACCTCGGGGTCACCCGAATCGACCCACTGGCAGTGGCCGGCAGCCCAGTGCCTTGGGAGCGTTAAGAGCACGAGAACCCTGACGGGAGACCGCCGCGAGGTGCCACACTAAAATTTCCCACTCCCTCCTGCTGTGAACCCAGTTCAGTGCAATAGGAGGCTCGGCCAAAACTGTCTGCACCAACGCCTGGCGAAGCCGAATTACGGGCTGACATGGAGCCAGCTCTTCGCCGCCCGCCTGTCGCTCTGCACCGTCGTCACCGGATGCACCGTCACCACCGGATGCCAGTGCTGTCACTGCACGGTCCGACAGCGATCCAAAGTAGATGGGATGCATGACACACCAAGAAATAAATGTGGGAGTTGGTCATCAATTGCCTTGCCAATATCAAGGAGACTTGAAAGCGGTTTGTGCGGTGGCCACAGAGCGGAGCAGAGTACTGCAACCAAGGCTGATTTGCAGGCCCCCCTGAGAGGACGCCATGCCTGCCGTGTGCTCCAACCATATCATATCCATGTGCGCTTACCACCCTGAGCCACCCATGATGACCTGCTGTGCAATCGTCCTCCCGCACTGGCGACGTGTTGACGTGAGCAGCGGGTGGAAGCGCGCGGGTGTGGTATGCCATTGACAGCCTGCAACCCTAGGGGACAAGCTTATTGGGTATGATTTGTGAAGCAGCCCACAAGGCCAGAGCGCGTCGATTGGGATCATTCCCGGCAGTTGTAAATGCGGGTGCCCTGCCGCAGGCGGCGGTCATGGTCATAGCGCGCTGCTCCTTTGGTGGCACCCAGTCAACCGATTCTGCAAACCGCGTGCGTCTTCAAGACAATCATTCTGACTGCATCCGACATGGTTTACCTCGCCAGTTACCGGCGCGCGACGACTTAGTCGCGGCAGCTCGGTTGCTGCAGGGGCGCGGGCAAGCTCAAGTGCCCGGTGAGACCAGCACCACAAACATCCCGGAACGGCGAGACTTTGGGCAGTCCGGACCTCGTGCTTGGATCGTTCCGAACGAGGTGGCTTTGCAGCTGGTCGCACAAGCTCTACCCCGCGGCAACAGCAAGCCAACCAGTGCCGTCGGGGAGCGCTGCGCCAGGCAGCCGCAGGCAGTAGCTGCCGCTCGCTGCCCACCTTGACCGGGCGGCGCCGCCCACCTGGTGCCCCTCAATATTGCATGCCTGTCCCCGTGCCTGCAGAGCCAAGGAGTGCAGTGGCCCGTTGTTTGTGCAGTCTTGTCGAATCACGGCCAAGCTAGCAACACGATGGCGCTGCAGGCGCTAGAGCAGGAGTTTCGGCAGCTGGCCCAGGAGGCCCGCAGCAAGGAGGGGCTTGCCGGTTTTTTCACGGGCTCAGCGGAGCAGCAGGCGGTGAAGGATGCAGCAGAGCGCACCCTCTTGAAGATCCGCAGCTGTGGGGAGGCGCCAGACCCCATGAGCCAGATCAAAACGCACTACGAGGTAAGGCACGGGGGCTTGCTCGCGCACAGGTGGGGTGCCTAGCCCGCCTTCTGCTGCCGCCCTGCCGACCTTGCACGTGCACGCTGCCCTCGGGTTGCACAGCCGTTGTCACCTTGGCCCTGCCTTCCCATTCTGCCTGGGTCGTGCCTCAACCAGCCTAGGGCTTTCTGGCACGCATGCCAATCCTCCAACCGCGGCACACACCCCTCGTCATCCAAATTGCATATCCGCCCGCCCGTCTCCCGTACGGACCCTCCGTCCCCTGCTCCCTTGGCGCAGGAGGTGCTGCGCCCGCTGCAGCTCAGCCTGGACACCAAGAGCGACAAGCTGAAGAGCCGCGCGCTGGCCATTGCACAGAACCTGATTGCCAACCATGCGCTGCCGGCAGAGGCATCCGAGGCGGTGGTCGCCATGCTGGGCAAGGTGGACCGCAACACGGACGAGAATGTGCAGCTGAAGACGCTGCAGACGGCGCTGACGCTGCTGCAGTCACCCCTGCGGCCGTGCACGGAGGAGCAGATTGGTGCGGTGCTGGGCGTCTGCCTGCGGCTAACGAACAAGAAGGGGCACAAGGATGCGGTGCTGACCACAGCAGCAGCTACTGTGCGCCAGGCGGTGGCCCTGGTGCTCAGCTATGTGGATGTTGAGGCGGAGCTGCAGGGCCTGCAGGCGGCGGGCAGGGACGGCAGTGGCGAGGGTGAGGAGGGCGTGGGTGCGCCGAGCGGCGCGGCGGCAGCTGCGCAGAAGCTGGTGGAAGACCTGTGCAACATTGCGTCTGGTGAGTGGGTGGGCGGAAGGAGGGGCAAGTGAGTGGGTGGGTGCTGGTAGGTGTGCAGGCAGCTGGCATGTCGTCAACCGCTTGCCTCCACCGCACCTGGTTGCGCTAGCCGCGTTGGCGGCCCTGCGCGTTGCGCGACATGTGCCGCCGCCTGCGCCTATGCATCCGTGTCACTGCAATGCCAGTGCCTCCGGCCCCCTCACTCCCCTGCTCCCCTCCCTTCTTCTGGCCCGCCACTGCGCCCCACCCTGCAGGAGCACCGCCCCTCTGGCTCAAGTCCCCCTCCCTGCCCCGCACTTTTGTGCTGGAGCTGCTGGACTTTGTGCTCACCAACTCCTCGGCCGTCTTCCGCCAGCTTCCGCCTTTCCAGAACGCGCTGGCGGTGCGCATGACGCAGCTGATCCAGGCGCAGCTGCAGGACCACTTGGACGCGGGTGCTGCCGGCGCCTCCTTTGCCACCGCCAACTTCTCCACCTTCCGCGCGCTGCTGCGCCTGGCGCGCACGCTGCTGCGCAGCTACTACCCGCTGCTGGGCCCGCGCAGCGGCACCCTGGTGCAGGCGCTGCTGGCAGGTGAGGCGGCGTTGAGGAGGGCAGGTCGCCGTTGCGAAACCGTGTACCTCACTGGTGCACCGCCCTTTCTGCCTCTCAATGTGCTGTGCCTGGTGGCCTCCCCCTGTGCTGCCCTGAACACTGCTCGGTCTGCTTTGTCGGCGCCCCTCCGCGTGCCTTACCGTGCACTCCTCCCGCCCTCTGCGCCTTGCTGTAGGCATGGCCCCCAAGTACCCGCTTTTCCAGCGCATTGCACTGATGCAGCTGGTCCGCCAGCTGCTGGGCGACCCTCTGCTGGCCTACCACCTGTTTGCGACGTATGACATGGCGGTGGAGCGTAAGCTGGATGCCGTGCAGGTGGGCACACCAACTGCGCTGCATGGTCTGGGTAGTGGGGAATGTTTGCCTGCGAGTGCTGGCCTGCTTAGGGCAGTTGGGAACGCCAGGCAGGGGGAGCACCCACTCCTCAACAGGAGGGCACAACACTCTTCATTGAGGACTGCATTGCAGCAGCAAGCCGTCCAGCTGGCGAGGTGCCCTGGTTTGCGTGTGCCTGCAGGCGCTGTGCCGCACAGCGGGCGAGGTTGTGGACGCCACTCTCAAGGCGGTGAACAAGGACCCAGAGGACGACCCGCCGCTGGATGTGGTGGCAGGACTATACAGCGACAAGACCGCAGGTGGGCACCCTCTGTGCGCTGGCATATGCACACGGGTGCTGGCATATGTTGTTGTCTTGTCTCGCACTGGGCACCGCATTGCCTGCCTCCTCAAACACAAATTTGCCTCCATGTGGCTTGCTGTTAAGCTGGGTTTGCTGCCCTGTGCCTGCTCATATTCCTGCGCAGGCAAGGACTGGGCGCTGGACACCGACTTTGAGGCGTCCACACAGCAGATGCAGCGTGGCTACCTCAGCATGCTGGCCATCGACTCGCTGCTGGTGTTCATGGGCAGCGTGGAGAAGTTGGCAGACATGGCGGTAGACCAGAGTGGCGCTGTGCCCGACACGCTCAGCAAGGGCCCGGGGTCAGGTGGGTTGGGGAGAGGCTGTTTGGCTTGGCTGCTTTCTCATCTGGCTTCCCCCTTGAATGGCTGCATTAGCAATGATGTGCTTCAGCTCGATGCTGGCCTGCTTGATGGTGGCACGGCAGCTTTGGAAAGGGCGCAAACTGTGTGCATGGCATCCCACGCCTTCCCCTGGCTGCAGTGGAGCGTGTCGAGCTGGATGTGTGCAAAGCCATGGTGGAGAAGACGTGGCGCGGCCTGCTGGCGGCCATCAGCCAGCTGCTGCAGCGCTCTTCAGGAGAGGAGGTGGTGCTGCAGCTGCTCAAGGTGGGCAGGGAGGGATCCTCTGCGCCAGGCGGCTGCCAAGCACCTGGCAACCGTGCACATGAGTTTCATACCTGGTGTGCTCATGTGGAAAGCAGGCATGCTGACGTCAAGCATGCTGCATTCTTGCAGGGCTATCAAGTGTTCACCCAAGCCTGCGGCAACCTGCCGCTGCTGGAGCCGCGGGACGCGTTCCTGGCCAACCTGTGCGAGTTTGCGCTGTCCAGTGCCTCTGACGGGGCGGGGGCCGAGGGTGACGCTCCACACGGCAGTGCCTCAGTGGCAGCAGTAGAACGGCTGGCCAGCCCGCGCAGCAGCACGGCGGGAGCAGCAGCAGGAGGCGGCGAGGCGTCTGCCGAGCCTGGCCTTGTGCTGGCGCCCAAGAATGTGCAGTCCATGCGCACGCTGTTCAATATTGCGCACCGCCTGAGCAATGTGTTGGGGCCGGCATGGGCGCTGGTGCTGGAGACGATGAACACGCTGGATCGCATCCTGCAGTCGCCACGCACCACCACCCAGGCAAGCAGGGCTGGTCAGTTGGGGGTGCAGCACAATCTTGAGCACAGCCAGTAGCTTGGCACGAGCGGTCCATGTGCATGCGGGATCCGGGTGTGGATGTATGCCTAGCACCCCCATCCCAGCTGGTGCAGGGCAATATAGCTGGCAGATCCATTTGCTGGCAGAGCCATCTTGCTGCCGACTTGTCCTGCACTGAGCCTTCAAAGCTGCTG
Source organism: Chlorella sp. ArM0029B (assembly GCA_002896455.3). NCBI lineage: Eukaryota > Viridiplantae > Chlorophyta > Trebouxiophyceae > Chlorellales > Chlorellaceae > Chlorella > Chlorella sp. ArM0029B. Next base: position 529,902 of record JTEE01000114.1, on the reverse strand, counting down.
CCTGCCCGTGTGCTGCTGCAGGAGGTGTCTGCCCAGAGCGACGAGTCTGCAATGTCCAGCGACCTCATTATCCTGGCAGCTGCCGCCTCCCAGCTGTTTGAGTGCACCCGGGACATGAGCCGCGAGGCGGTGGTCAGCCTGCTGTCGGGCCTGCGCGATGTCAGCATGCGCAACGTCCCCGCTGCCGGCACGGCCACGGCTGTGGGGCAGGCGCCCAAGCTGTTTGCGCTCAACCGAATGGTGGAGGTTCTGCTGTACAACATCAGCCGCATCTACGATTTGTGGGCCATCTTCCTCAGGTGCGCAAGCATGCGCAGGAGCGCAGGAGGGCTTGAGTGTTCTGGGCAGACGCACTCGCGTCAGTGCACCTGTTTTTGCGTGCATCCTTTTGCTTGTGAATTGGGTCGCTTTGTTTGGTCTCGCTTCTGCTGGGCGAGCCGTGCTCCAGCCGCCTCTTTCTATTTGATCTGTAGGCCTTGCTGTACTCGCCTGACTTGTGCTCTTGGCAACCCTGCTCCCTGCTGCTGCAGCCATGTGCTGGAGGTGATTGACGACCCTAAGCCCCCAGTGCGTGCCGCCGCCGTCGAGGCGCTGGGCCGCGCCATTACCGGCGCTTTGGGCAGCCTTGGGCCGCCTTCGCAGGGCGGCGCCGCTGCAGCATCCTCGGCGGCCACGAGCAGCGATCAGGCATCGTCGCCAAGCGACAGCACAGGGGGCGTGGAGCACATGCTGCTAGTGGCGCTGGAGGCGCTGTACGCTGACAAGGAGCGGGACGTGCGGCTGGGCGTGCTGCGCGTGCTGCTCAGCGTGCTGCAGGTCAGTGTGGGTCGCCGCCACTGGTCTCATGGTTGGTTTTCAGCGCAAGCGCTGCACACACAATGTCTGGCAGCTTTTCTGGTCTCGCTGCCTGTTGCACATTTCTTTTGACCCAGCTTGATCCTGCCGTGCCGCCCCAACTGCCCTGCAGCGCCATGGCGAGCACCTGTCGGATGGGTGGACGCCGGTGTTCCGCCTGCTGGCTGCGGTGCCGCCCACTGAGGAGGCAGGCGCCATTAACCTGGCCTTCCAGAGCCTGCAGCTCACCTGCAGCGACTACATGACTGCCATGCCCTTTGCACGGCTGAAGCGGTGCCTGGAGGTGGCAGTGCTGTTCAGCAGCCAGCAGGCAGACGTGAATGTCAGCCTGACCACCATCAGCCTGCTGTGGAACGCTGCAGACCTGTTTGGCAGGGTGGCACCGTCGGGCAGCTTGGCGCGCCTCAACAGCGTGGGGGCCGCCGCAGCGGCANGCAGCGGCGGCGGCGGCGGCGGCGGCGGCGGCAGCTGGGACGGATGAGGAGTCAGACACTGAGGTGGAGGCAGCCGTGTCGCTGCCACTGCCTGCCGAGGCGGAGGAGAGCGATGAAGGGGAGGGGACGGGGAGCCCCTCTGGCAAGCGTAGCCAGCTGGCTGCCAGCCTGTCGTCTGCCCAGTCAGAGGAGCTGCTGCAGATGATCTTCCTGGCCCTGCAGGTGAGCGGATGCATCCATTTTTCCTTTGCCATTCAAGACACCACCAAGGCAGGCCACCTGCACGCATGCATTGCTGCCCCGTGTGCTGGCCTCCTGCACAGCTACTCTGACCTTCCACCGACCTCTTGCTTACCGCTGCGGCAGGTGGTCAGCCAGGACGCGCGGCCCGAGGTGCGGAACAGCGGCGTGCGCACCCTGTTTGCCGTGGTGGTCAACCAGGGCCCCCGCCTCTCCCGTGCGCTCTGGGAGCAGTGCCTGTGGGAGATGCTTTTCCCACTGCTGCGCCACGCCTACCTCATGTCCGCCACAGCCAGCCGCGACGAGGTGAGCTTGACCTGCCTTGTTGTGTGCACAACAGAAGCAATAGAGCCTGGATTCAAACCCTAATTTGAAAAGCCCGGAGACCCTATCTGCAAAGGAGTATGCATTTGCTATGTGTGCAGCACCTGGTAGTGCAGCGATTGCTGCATTACCCGTTTCATTATACCTGCTGTCAGTTCCTGCATGCCCTTTCAGCTTCCCTGCCTGCCTGCCAGCGTGTGATGCCTGCCTTTTGTATGCCGCAATCTGCAGGCTGAGTCCATGCTGCTGGGCCAGTCGCGTGGCAAGGAGGTTCGCATGATGGTGCACCACTCGCGCAACTCGGAGCAGAAGCAGTGGGACGAAACGGTGGTCATTGCGCTGGGAGGCATGGCACGGCTGCTGCGGGGCCACCTGCCAGCCATCGTGGGCATGGACCGAGTAGCAGGCAAGCCAGGGAGATGCTGCCTGGAACGCATAACAGCACAGCGCTGTGCTGAAGGGACACTGCATATGCGGGCGTACAATGAGGAGAGTTGGCCCTGGGCTAGGTAGCCCCGGACTGGATTGCCACTGCAGTGTTGAGGTATGATGCAGCCCCCAGAGTATGACACCGCACGCCTGCTGCTGCCTGCTGCGCATTTGCAGCCGGCTGGGAGGAGCTGATGGTGGTGGTGGAATCGAGCATGGCAGGCGGGCGCAAGGAGGTGGCGCTGGCGGCCATCACCCTGCTGTCAGCGGTGCTGCAAGCGCACGGTGCCATCACCGACATTGTGTCTCCGGCCATGTGGAAGCGTGCTGTGCGCGCTTTGGGCGTGGGCGTGGAGGCCGCCACCAGCCCCTCCTGCATGGTGCCGCTCTCGGTGGGTGGCAGAACCTGATTTTTTTTCGATAGCTTCTGGCTGCGCGCCAGCTGCCCATGCATGTGGGGATGCTTGGAAGCAATGTGCATGCTGTGTGGCTGAGCTGTGGGTGTGGGTGGGGGGGTGGGTGGGGAATGGGTGGCTCCTTAACTGCCGCCTAGCCGGGACACGGGGTCAGCACTGTTTCAGGTCCCCTCACCACCACCCTGACACCTTTGTTGCTTCTTGCGGCCCCGCAGGCACGCACGGAGTTGCTGTCGCTCATCGGCCAGCTGTACACCACCCTGCGCTCGCGGTTTGATGCGGAGGACACCACCCGGGTGTTCCTGTGGGTGGAGAAGTTCAGCCGCAACCCCTGGTCAGGTGCGAGCGGTGCCTGGGCGGGAGTCAAGAGGGGCACTGTGGCCAGCTAGCTCATTTCTGGGATGTGCAACTGTGCAAGTTGCCAGCAGGCGTGGAGGGGAGGCACTTTGGCCAGCTACAGCAGTGCACTTCTTTGGATGGTCTGGGATGTGCAACTGTGCAAGTTATCAGCAGGTGTGAACTAACTAACCACTTGTAAGCCCTGCGTCCCCTTTTAAGTTGCAGAGGATGATGCGGCGAACAGCGCACACCAGGTGGTGATGGGCATGCCGCCTGTGCAAAAGGTGGCCTTGGCCATGTTGCCCAAGCTGGCGCCCACGCACCTGCCACAGGTGTGGTCTGAGCGCACGTATTTGTTTGAGGCGGTTGGTCGGGAGGGAGGCTGCTTGAGAAGGCTGTCAGTTTCGGGCACATGATGCGTGCGCTTTTTGTGTGCAATTGGACTCCGAATTCTTGTTCTACTGCACATGGTCAACTTGCACACTCCTCAAGAGACTCTCGCCCCTTGTAACAAAGAAGTGCATTTTGAACTGTGCTATTTAATAATAAAACAAATGTTAAAACGCAAGC
>JTEE01000114.1:515502-526255 GCA_002896455.3 Chlorella sp. ArM0029B | reverse complement strand
CTCCCCCCCCCCCACTTCCACAGCTCTACCCGGAATACATTTATTCCATCGTGCGCCTGCTGCGCCCCGAGCACGTCATCGAGCAGTGGCAGGAGCAGCAGCTCGAGGCTGCCGAGCGCGCAAGTGCAGCCACACAGTTCAGCATCCCTGCCGAGCCACCAGCCATGCCAAACGGGGCGGGATCCCCGCAGCCACAGGCCAGCATGAGTGCCGCTGAGCTTGCCACCGGCGGCAGCGCCAGCCTGATGCAGCACAACAACAGCGGGACTGTGAAGCAGCCGCCAGGGCAGGTGGCGCAGGCTCGGTTTGCCATCACCTCGGCCTTCCTGGAAAAGGTGAGGCACAGGAAGCTTGCTTGTCTGGCCCTGGCGGCGAGCCAGCCCTTTGGTGCATTGTTCATGACGACCCAGCTTAAACGGATGGCCGACTTCCTCCCCTCTGTCAATGTGTGTGTGCAGGTCATCGAGAGGCTGGTGGCAGTGTATGTGGACGCCCCGCTGGGGGTGCGGGCCACCACCTTTGCCTCGGTGGTCAGCGGCCTGGCCCGCTGCATGGAGGTACGTGAGGGCTGCCAGTACGCCGGGGTGTGTGGACTTCGGCTGCCTGGGGGTGCTTTGCAGGTTGGGCCCATCACCTGTCCCTTTCCCACGGTGTGAAGTCGCTGCTGCAGCATAGAAAGGAGGGCCGCGGATTAAAATTATCCGCGAGATTCCTTGAGTGAAGTGCTGCAGCATGTTGTGCAGCCGCAGTAGAATGGCAGGTCCTATCTTGCGTGCTGGTTTGTGCCGTGCAGGTGCGTTACATAGTCTACCACGAGAGCCTGTGGCGAGTCAGCGCCCAGGCCTTCAATGTGGCGGTGCCCGCGGGGCTGCCTGCACTGGCCTCGGCTGCCGCAGCGGGAGAGAACACGGCGGCGAGCTGGGAGGCGCTGGCAGATGCCTTTGAGACGTTCCTGCTGGGTGCAAACGTGTTGGCGGCAGCACAGCCGGGCAGCCATGCCTACGCGGCCTCTGCAGCCTCAGACATCAGCTTCATGCAAGGGGGGACGTCTACCAGCAGCCACCACCGCAGCCGGTCGGGCAGCCAAGGGCAGGAGGTCACCAGCGGGGTGGCGGCAGAGGGCGCCTCGTCTGCCGCAGCTGGAGCAGCATCAGCGGCACCGGTGACGCTGGCGGGGGCGGCGGCGCCTGCGCCCCTAACCCCGCAGCAGGCACGCCAGGATGCTGAGCTGGAGGTGGCTGTGCTGGACTGCCTGACCGATGTGGTTCTGACGCAGTGCGGGACGGCGCCCGCCGACATGAAGCAGCGGCTGATTGGCACGGTGGACGGCGGCGCCCTGCGGCCCCGCGAACTGAGCGTGCCACAGGTGGGCAGGCGGCGCAAACGGCTGGGCGTGCGTGCAGGGTACATGTTCTGTTGTGTTGGGAGCGCAGGTTATGTTCAGAACCTGCGGTTCAGAACCTGCGGTTCAGAATCTGCTGGGGCGCTTTGCATGGGACCTGCAGTTCCCAGCCTAGCTGTCACGCACGCCTCCCTGTGGAGTGTCGATCCTGCCCCTCTCTTGAGTCCCCACGTCCTCCACCCTGCAGGCCACCACGAGCAGCAACTTTGCGCACGTCTGCATCCGCAAGATGTATGTGCTGTGCTCGCGTGGCAGCGGCAGTGGCGGCGCTGCCGACCCAGACGGGTGCCTGCTGGAGGTGTCCCGCCTGGCGCTGCCAGTGTTTATGGCACGCTGTGACGCGGTTCTGCAGGCCTATGCCGAGGACCATGCCCGGGCAGCAACATCTGCACCCGCTGGCAGGTCAGTTGTGCATGCGTGCTGTTCTTGCCCGGAGGTGTACTGATGATTCAGAGAGAAATCGTTGCCATGATCAATGGTCACAAGTCTTTGTTTCAGCACATTGGTCTGCTCGCCTTGCACGGCGGTTGTCCTTTCACTGTGCAGCAGCAAGATTTCTGGGCCTTGGTGCACCCGGCTGCATACAGTGCTGTGCCTGGACCCAGTCCAGTTCTGGTCCCCTGCAATCTCCCCCCATCCTGCCCTGCACCGCCATATGTGGATCAAAGCATAGCATCTGGACAAGGTGCTGGTCTATCTGCACTCAGTGCTGCCCCCCTGTCCCTCCTCTGCCCTGCAGCACAGTGTCTGGTCCGGGACACACCCAGCTGAGCAAGAAGCTTCGCATTCTGTCCCCTCTGGCTGCCCAACACATCGCCCTTGCATGAATCCCTCCTCCTCTGCCCTGCAGCGCAATGTCTGGGCCGGGGCGCATTCGCCTGGACGAGGTGCTGTGCATCCTGGAGGTGCTGGCCAGCATGACTCTGGCGCCGGCGGTGGCGGATGCTGCGCTGCCGCCCTCTGAGTTCCTCACCCAGGTGGGCTGGGGAGGGAGTGCATGCTTTGGGGGGGGGTACATCTGATTTCCGCACAAGTGCTACACCGACGTGGTGTGTTGTGTTGGGGACAGATTGGCTGGGAACAGGAGGTAGCTGGGCGGAAGCTGGGTGGCTTGCCTTGTTTCCCTCTGCGGTCTGTATTTGCCATATGTCTTGATCCGGTCTCTGATACATGTCTGCCCCTCACCTTGGCCCCCGGCAGATGGTGCGCAACCTGCGCTCACGCCCCGAGGTGCACGCCCGCGGACGGGAGCGCACACACCTGCTGCTGCTCTACAGCTCCCTCTGCGGCTGCATCACTTGCAAGGAGCCGCGCGTGCGGGAGATGGCGCGCGATGTACTGCTGCTGGCAGGCGCTGAGCTGGGCCTGGGGGTGCCGCTGCCGGCGCTGAGCCGGCAGGCCAGCTTTGCAGGGGCGGGCAGCGTGGCGGGCAGCCGACGGAGCAGCAGCATCGGCGAGTCCCTCTAAGTGACTTAACTGTGTGTACAAATACTTTCAGTGCTCAATACTCCATGTAACAACAGGCAAGTCCAAGTGGTGGGGAAGGCCGCCGCCGCCGCACGCTGGCGTGGCGCCACACCAGCGGCTATCCGATTAGGTCAGTGAAACCTTGCGCGAACTGTATCACATCGTGGAAGCTCGACACGACCTCAGTTCTTTACTGTTGCCTGCTCTAGCCGAGCGCGCCGAAGCGAGCCAAGAAGGACTTGCCGAACACCACAGGCAACATGGCGGCAGTCGCAGTGTGCAGGTGCGTTTTCAAGTGGCGCATTATCATGTGTTGCTCGCGCGGCCCCCCCGCGAGGGAGATACGTCCGTCCTGTTGGAGAGTTCGACTCCCTAGCCCCCCCCACGCCCAATTGCCGTTTGTCCTCTTTGTCGGAACCCGCAGGGCCTCCTACAGCAGCAGCTACGCCAGCAGCAGCGGCCGGCGGTGGCAGCAGCGGCGGGCGGCGGCGGCGGCATGCAGCCGGCGGCAAATGGTGGTGCGCGCGGCAGCAGGAGACGTGCTGCTGGAGGTGACTGACCTTACAGCCAAGATTGCGTCAACCGGCAAGGAGATTCTGAAGGGTGTGACGCTGACAGTGCGGGAGGGCGAGGTGCACGCCATCATGGGCAAGAACGGCTCCGGCAAGAGCACGCTCTCAAAGGTAGGCGGGCGCGAAAACTGGGTGGGGTGCAGCACAGTGTGTGGGGGGGGTGCGACTAGTTGCGGGGCGCGCGGGTAGCACCTGCTGCATGCTTGCGCAACATGCGTCTCTGTCGCAGCCCGGTGTAAGGTGGAATGCAAACAGCCAGGCATTGAGCGGCTGTGCTGTCCAGGGTGGAGTGCCGGTAGGTGGCTGTGCGCTCATGGAGGTTGCAACAGCACCTGCCATCCCGAGGCATGGAGATAGAATGGTGGCTCGTCCCAGCGGGCATTCCGGCCGCTCTGGCCTGCCGATTGCGTTGCGCTTAAACCGCCTTTCGCAACTGTGTGGTTACTCTCCATGCTGCTAGTGCTGGGGGGCCACCCGGACAGAATGCTACACTGCCACACGCGTTACCACATCTTGTTTCTTACAAGGCACTGCATCGTTTCACCTCGCCTTTGCAGGTGCTGGTGGGCCACCCTGACTATGAGGTGACCGGGGGCAGCGCCTCTTACAAGGGGGTGGATCTGCTGGAGATGGAGCCAGAGGCGCGGTCACACGCAGGGCTGTTCCTCAGGTGCGTGTGCCCCCGCTTGTGGAGCATTGTGCCGTCTGTTGTGTGACAGAGCGCTGCCGTTGATGCGTCCTATGAGGGGCGACTGACATGCCGGACTGTCCCTCAGGTGCGCGTGCCGCTTGTGAAGCATTGTGGCATCGGTTGGGCTACGGTGTGCCTACTATTCCTCGGGGGCGCGTGTCGCAAGCATTGCGCCGTCTGGTGCGCCACCCATGATGCATGTTCATGCAGGCATGCATATAGGAATACAGGTGGGGGCTGTCCTTTGGGGAGGTATAGCCGGGGGGTCCTTGCACACTGGACTCTTTCTCGGGTTTCTCGCGTGGGCAAAAGAGTTTCGGAGTTGTGCAGTCAGTTATGTGTGGCATCTGTTGTGCGGCCCCTGCAGACCACCTTGGTGCGTGGCCCTTTGCTTGCACTATCATGTGGCATTGTGCGTGCGTGCCTGGTTTGCTGTGCAAGGCAGAACGTTTGTGACGGACGGCGTTGGGATGCCACCGACCGGGTGGCACGTGCGTGCATGTGGTGCTTGATACACCAGCACCTACCGTCACCACTGCTGCCTCTGTCCTCCCAGCTTTCACCCCCTGCAACTTCCTCGCACCTCTAAGCAGTATTCGAACCTGCTGTGCCCGCTGCCACCCACCCCGGTTGCGGCACACTTGCTTTGCACCCTCATTGCACCGCACCTCACCCCTCGTCTCGCCCCTGCCCGCCTGCAGCTTCCAGTCCCCGATTGAGATCCCGGGCGTCAGCAACATTGACTTCCTGCGGATAGCCACCAACGCGCGGCGCAAGGCCAAGGGCGAGTCTGAGCTCGACCCTCTCGAGTTTTACGCTCACGTCATGCCCAAGGTAGGGTGACTTTGCACATCAAATGGCAGAGGTTGACACATGCGGTTGGCATAGAAGGGCGGGCGATACACACAGCGGCAAGATCAAGGCGGGGAAGCGGGTCATGTGTGGCGGGGAGTGTATAAAGGGTGCAGAAGTGTTACAGCAGGAGTGCAATGCACCGAGAGGAGCGTGGGATGTGGACTTGAGGGGCATGCGTGAAGTCTGGCGCTCACAAGGCTTGGAGATGGTCTTGCCTTGCTGAACTAGAAACCGAGTTGAAAACCATGGCATTCCAACTGAACGGGTGTGTGCAGCCGGAGGCACTGAACCTGAAATGAACCTGAAATTGCCGGTGTCAGTTGCAAGCTGCTTCATCACCAACTGGAGCACTGTCAAAGTCTCAACAAACAAGCAGAACGAAGTTGTTATTTCATGCATCTTGCGGCACACGGTTTGTGTCGCTGCGGCACTGCATTATGAATGAAAGAATCAATCATCTGTGTGCAGCTGGAGGCGTTGAACATGGACCCCGCCTTCCTCAACCGCAACGTCAACGAAGGCTTCTCTGGTACGTGTAGCTTGCCGGCTGGCACTGCTCGAGTTCTATTGATCACATGATTGAACTGCTGTGGAATAATTCATTGCGTTGACGGCCAGAACACGTGCACCACCAAGGCATTGCCGTCGCCTCGCAGCTGCGCTGGGAACGCTGCACATCATGCTGGCAATACCTGCCCTGGCTGCTACGTTGCCTATGAGCACCTGTGGGGCCTTGTGACCGGTATCTGTGGGCATGCCTCTGCTGCACGCAGCGAGAAGAAGCGGAAGGTTGCCCTGCCGCTCCCCAGCATTTGATGCTGAGCCTTTTGGTGCATTCGATAGTGAGCCTTTTTGTGCACTCGATACTGAGCCTTTGGTGCATGCATATGGTTGTGCAGGCGGCGAGAAGAAGCGGAACGAGATCCTGCAGCTGGCTTGCCTCGAGGCAGACATGGCCATTCTGGACGAGATTGACTCGGGTGCGTGAAATGTGTGGTTAACATCGGAGGATGGAGGTGGCGTGTGTGTGTGCCATGCCCCTGTGTTCTCGCGCGTCGTGACTGACCGTGCCGCTGCTGGCCTGGACAAGTTGAGGCTCCAGCCGGCGTGTTCAAGGCTGCATCAATCTAGCAGTAAGTCCCCTTACTGCGTGCGGGCCATGCTTGACGCCTCATCCTCTTGCACATGTGCCTCCCCGTGTCTTCGCAGGCCTCGACATTGATGCCCTGCGGGACGTGTCCAAGGCTGTCAACGGCCTCAAGAGCCAGCGCCCAGAGATGGGCATCCTGATGGTCACCCACTACAAGGTGGGAGAGGAGGAGTTGTTAGGGGGCAAGGGGTGCTGCAAAACACATGTGTATGGACGGCTTGGGCAAGAGGAGGCAGGAGTAGTCAAGACATGGGTATCCTAAGGTCATCACAGGATGGGCACAGGATGTGGTCAAGAGCAGAGTGTGGGTGCGCAGGGGGGGAGGGGGTGCGGGAGGGGGGCTGTACATTTCACGCCCACACATGCGATCGTCCCGGCCATCAGCGTGCACCCGCACGCTCGACCACCCACACTCTTTTCCTGTTTGCCACATGGCTGCCCTTCCTGCTCTGGGCAGCCAGGCCACCTTTCACACATGTGCCGCCACTGTGCGCTACCTTCACCCTCTCACCTGCTCCCATGTCTCCTGGCCCCCTTGTTCTTACTTAATATCTCTGTCTGCCCCCCGTCCTTGTGCCCCCCGTCCTTTTCCTTTCTGCAGCGCCTGCTGGACTACATCCGCCCGGACCAGGTGCACATCATGCAGGAGGGCAAGATTGTGATGACGGGTGACATGAGCCTGGTGGACCAGCTGGAGCTGGAGGGGTACAGTGTGCTGGGGGCGCCCAGCGTGTGAGCAGGCAAACAGCACTGCGCGGCGACAAAACAATGACTGTGCCAGCGCTTGATGCGGCATGTTTGTAAGCTCGGCAAGCTTGTGTGCTGGAGGGGCGCAGCTGCGTGCCGGGAACAACCCAAGCTGGAAGCAGGCAGGAACTTTGCCGCAAAGTGAGCCCGTATGTGAAGGGCTCAACAGCACGCCTTCCCTGGGCTTCCCTGCATGTCCTGTGGCACGTCATGGGTACTTTGCGTATCACTGCCTTTGAATGGATCGCCACCCAAACGCCCAGAACCTCACTTCAGAACAAACTGTTATCCATACCTTCTGCTGCTCTTTCTGCTATCAGGTCCTTCCCTCCCTTTTCAATTTGAGCCGAAGTTCGGCGCGCGCCTTTGATGTTACACAGAGCCAAGAATAGACAGTGAATGCGAAGCCGGGGAGGGTGAGGAGCGATAGCAATGGAGAGGCAGGGAGGGCAGTGGCCAGCAGGAGAGGGAGCAAAAGAATCACATGCATCAAAGAGGGGCAGAAGCCAAAGACGCAGTTGCCCGGCAGATCCAGCCAGGCAGGCAAGGTCCGGAGCAGGCCCCACTGAACAAGACTGAAACAAGGAGGGGCGATGGAAGAGGAACAGAGCATCACCGGCGGCCGCCCCGTCCCTTGCGCTGCACAACCTGGAAGCCATCCTCGTCCACAACCGGGCCCTGCGGCTGTGCTGCCGCCGCATCACCCATCTCCATATCCTCACCTCCCTGCAAATCAGCCGGGCAGGGTGCCATGTGGTTTGCTGGGGAAGCTCGATGCGCTGCCAAGCACCATTCATAGCGAGCTTACTGCCACCGCTTCTTGCCCAGTCCGCCACAAGAATGCAGCAGCATGCAGCAGCAAACCCTCTGCAATAAACCCTGGCCCTCTTGCCACACCTCGGCGTCCATTGCATCGTCATCATCATCATCACTCCCCTCATCTGAGCTGCTATCATCGTCCGCCTCTGGCAATCCGTTTGGTGCCCGCTGGCTGGCTGCCGCCGCCGCCGCCGCCTGCTGCGCTGCCGTCTGCTCCCACATCTGCTGCACGTACAAAAAGTTGCCGGCCGCTACTTGGTTGTGCATGTTCACCAGCAGGCGCGCAACCTGCGGCATGGACGGAAACAGAGCTCACGCACCCAGTCAGTCCCTCCAAGAAACACATTTTACAAAGCACGGTGCACCTGGTAGGGGGCGGTCGGCCTTCTGCGAACCTCATGAGGATCTGAACAGCTGCAGCGCCCGCTGCCCTTGGGTGCTGAGCTTCAAGCTGCGGCACCCCTCATCCGGAAAAATCAGGGGGGGTATCCCAACGTTAGTGAGCAATGCCCCAGCCCTGACGGGCAGCCACAACCTGCCCAACGGTAGGAGTCGTCGTTGGCCTGGACGTTAGGACAATCACTGCATTGAGTTGCAGCATTTCAACATGTGTTGAGTTGCCGGCTGGAAGACAACCTGTTGGCCATATGCCTCAGGGTGTCCTCCTGCTGCGGCTCCGGTAGCGCTGCGCCTGCTGTGCKGCAGGCATGCTGGGCGGCGGCGGCAGAAGGCAGAGCCCTGAACCATCACGAAACAATGCCGCGTCGCCCTACATCTTTTCAAATGACAGTAATGTTATTCATGCCCATAAGCGCGACAGCCCGGCTGTCGCGCCCCGGCCAAGCGTCTCCAAAAAGCTCCGCTTCGCCCGCCAACAGCTCTCGGGGTCGCCAAATGGCACTGCACATCAACAACGCATGTAATAATCCGAGGAGGCCTGCCGGGCGCCGTTTGAGGCGGCCCGCTCAACGGCCAGCCCGGTTCGGGAACGCTAGCTCTCGCCCGGAGGTCAGTCAGGTGACTTGTTGATGATGTATGCATTGACATAAATGCAGCGAGCGATGGCTGCATCTGCCGGTCTGCCCCGGCGGTCCGCTGCCTGCCGCCACCTGCCGCCGCCTGCCTGCGGCAGCGCAGCGCTGTGCTGCGGAGTGGGCTGACTGCCCTGCCTGTCGGCCTTAGCAGTGGTGGAAGTGCAGGCATGGTTCACAAGTCATGCCTCGTCTGCTGACAGGCAGGAAGCTGGTCAACCGTTCCCTCGCTACCTCGGGCGGCAGCGGGGAAGGCTGCCCTTGTGTGGGCGGCAGCGAAGCGTGCGATGTTGTGCTCCTTCCTCCTCTTTCCTCACTATGACGATTCACTCCCTCTTTCGGCCACCCTCCTCTGCTTGCTCTGTAGTTTGCAACTCTGATTGCAACTCTGATTCATACCCTTCCTAACCCTCCCGCGTTCCGTGCCACGTGGCGCCGCTGTCACGCGATGCACAAGCGGTTGACTGTGCCAGCCAGCTTGCCATGTGAAAGGTACACCATGTGTACCTCAGAAGGAGCAGAAATCCAGCAGAAAGTTGTGATTGGCCATCGGTTGTTGGATGTTGGGGTACCGGTGGTTTGAATGAGTGTCAAACCAACATGAACGCAAGTCAATGTTGGAACAACGGGCGGTGAGTGCATGTGGGCCAACGTTGGCGTTGTTGGCTCTAGTTGGGTAGCGTTGGATGTTGGTCCAACACTACTCAACTGTAGAAAATCGGGGCCCTTTTTTCCGGATGCTGCCTGGTAGCTGACGTTTTTGACCAAACAGGCTGTCCTACAGTGTACAATATTAATGACCCCAACTAGCCTGATATGGGCTGTCATCCTCTGCTTGGATGTTGAAATCCAGCTGCAGCGCCTCCTCCAGAAGCTCTTGAAGATCAAACATCTCCTTTGCAGTCTACCTTCCAACGGGCCTGTCTGTCTGGGCTACACAGCTGGGCCTGCAGGTGCAGCCTTTCGCCGCGGCGGCGCAGGCATGATGCTTTGCGCACCCGCCTGCCCTTGCTTGCACCCTCCGCTGTACGCCCCGCCGCGGTGCTCGTATGCCACCCATCGCGCCTGCCTCTCCCCCACGTATCCTCATGCCTGATCCACACAGGGATCCATCTCGTGGCCTACTCCTTTTGCTGCCTGTCTGCCTGCATGCCTGCTTGCCATGCTGTGGGTGCTGTGGCAGCACTTGTGTGCGGTGGTGCCCACGTGTTCCCGTCCTGTCCCCAACTGCTGCCACATTTCTCCCCTCTTTTCTTAATAGACACCCTGGGCCTGGTTGTAACATAGATGCTTCAGTCTGGTCGTACCAGAGCATGATGAGCAGCAGGAGTCATAAAAGCATGGGTAGGGGTCAGGGGTCCTGAACAGGGGGTGACAGCTGCACATGTGCAGGTGGGTAGCCCTGGGCCAGGGGGTCTGGACCCCTGCTGACGGGTCGTAAGCGCCCAGAAGTGACGCGGACGCTCTCATAACAGAATGACCCCTCCCAATGAATCATGTGCATACGAAGCTGCTGTACTCAGCTGTACGACTGCTGCTACGCCGCATGCACATGTCGTGCAGGATATTCCCGGCTCGTCTAACACTGCCCACACCCGTCTCCTCTGAGCAGCTTCTGCCGTCTGTGAGCCCGGTTGAAGGAAGGCCTGTGCAGCTCATCGCGATCTCGATGTCGGAGGTCCAGTGCCAAGGAGTGACCCAGCACGGAAATCGGTGCAAGTATCATGGAGTTGCTAACTGTGGAGGCATGTTCTGCCACCACCACGTCAACCAGCGCCAGGGCGGGCGCGCCTTCCAGACACCGTGCCAGATGCACAGCTGCCGTGGCCCCCCCTACTACTTCCCGAACGCCACTGCCACCTATACGCACCCCCCTGTAAGGCGAATGCGTCCCCAGGAGGCAATGCGGCACTTCCGCGCGATTCTTGAGGCTTCCTAGTTACTTCAGCACGTAGTTAAAGCGAGCGGGAGGTCCCAACGAGTAGCAGTGAAGCCGGCAGCATGTTCAAGTCCACGCTC
>JTEE01000114.1:478042-499980 GCA_002896455.3 Chlorella sp. ArM0029B | reverse complement strand
CCGCGGGGGCTGCTGCTGGCGCTGCGGCAGGCGCCGAGGATGCAGGTGCCGGTTGCGCACCACCTGGCCCAGCTGCCGCTGCAGGCTTCACTCCCGCTGCTGCGTCTGCTGTGCCTGCGCTGCGCCCCAGACCGAGGCTGCTGGCCGCCCAGCCAAAGCTATTGAGCAGGCTGCCGCTAGCGCCGGGCGCTCCCGCACTCTTGTCACCGGCCGCTGCCTCTGTTGCCTGCATCGCCGCCGCCTTCTTTTCCAGCTCAGCATGGTTGGCCTTCAAATCCTTGGTGAAGTGCTCCAGGCAGGCCAGCGCTGAGGAGCGCACCTCGTGCACAGCGTCCACGCACAGCGGGGCCACAGCAGGCAGCACGCGGGCAGCTGCATCCTCTGGGCTGTGGTATTTTGCTGTGGCCACGATGGCTTTCAGGCCCGCCACACGGGCAGGGGGGAAGCCGTCGCGCAGCGCACGTGTGAAGGCATTCAGCAGCACCTTTTTGCAGGTGGACTCTGCGGAAGCAGCAACAGTACATGTGTGTGTGTGTGTGAGCAAGGGGCAGCATGTTGGCATAAACAGGCAACGCAAAAGGACAGTCGGCACAGGCTGCTTGCTTGCTTGTGCATTGATGGCGAGGGGGCGCAGGCAGGCAGGCAGGCAGGCACAGACCAGGCAGGAGGCGAGGAGCCAAGCAGAAGAAGCAAACAAGTGCCAAACATGAGGTGTGCAGTCAGGTTACCCAGCAGCACGGCAATGCTACTGTTGTGAACATGCGCAGCAAAGCAACATGCTTGTGTTACTGGCAACAGGTGCTCTTGCCTGCCGGGTGGCGGGCAAGGCTGCCCAGCAGCACCCTCATCTCCCCAACCTACCTACAAGTGCACTGTCTGTGCATGAATGCATATACCAAACAACACAGATGCATTGCTCTTACCAGAAGCAAACAGCTGGCTATCCGACCTAGCCAACAACACGGCGCAGTGTCGTTCACAAGTGTGACTGTAAGAAGCAAGCAGCCCCTCAAACCAGTGTTCACCTGACAGGTGGCTGTCCAGCGTACCCAAGCGGCACCGCCCAGTGGCGTTCACAAGTGCAGGGAGCAAGCAGGCTTCCCACACTTTCTGTGCACCTGAAAGATGGCTGGCCAGGTTGCCCAGCAGCACGGTGGTGTTGGCTCGGATGGAGGCCTCCTCATCCACCTGCATAATCACATGATGAGGTGCACAGGTGTGCAGGAGGTGTGCGGGCCAAGAGGGTGGCAGGAAGCAAGGCAAGGCTGAATGTTTGGCAGGCACGGAGGCCTCTCATCACCTGCCAAACTCTATGGTGCAAAGTTGGGGTGTGCAGGATGAGCGGACAAAAACATTGTGGCGATTTTTGGCGTGCATGCACAAAACATGCTAGCCACAAGCGCCAGCTGTGCAATCATGCAGAACACCCTCTGTCAGGCCGATGCCACAGCTCCCCTGCTGATCTGTGCACGCCGATGTCAACAGCTTCCCTCCCATCTGAGCAGGCCGATCTCACAGCTTCCCTCCTACCTGTCCATGCCAATCACTCGATCAATCAGTGGCACCGCCCCCCGTTCATCTGTCAGACCAAGTAGAAATGCAACAGCTGCCCTCCCACCCACCTGCAGCTTAATGCAACAGCTGCCCTCCCACCCACCTGCAGCTTTGCCAGGTGCTTGAGCAGCGACTGGCTCAGCGTCTTCTGGCTCAGCTTGGGGCCCAGCACCGCCAGCGACTTGAGCGTGAGCTCGCGCAGGTAGGGGTTGCCGTCGCTGAAGCCCGCTGCCACATGGTTGTAGATCTGCCAGGAAGGAGGGTGGCAGAAGGAAAGTGTGTCATTGTGCAGGCAGCCAAGCATGCCTGGTTTGAGGTGGTTGTTGAGATGCGGACGGAACGGGTGGCAGCAGGGTGCTCTGAATGCGCGAAGCGGATGATTTTGAGGGGCACAGAGGGCAAGCATCCACGTGGTTGTAGATCTGCCAGGAAGGAGGGTGGCAGAAGGCAGGGTGCATGCTTTTCATTTTGCAGGCAGCCAGGGATGCGTGGTGTGAAATGGTTGCCAAGTTGCGGAGGAAACAGGGGGCAGCAGAGTGTGGAGAGTATGTTGGGAGCGCAGGTTCAGGGTTGCATGTGGCGGTGACATCTGAACGGGGAGGATGGCAGCAGGGTGTGCCATTGTGCAGAGGGTAACTGAAGGCCGATGCCAGGCGGTTGCAGTTGTGCAGGGCTGAATGCAACACAGGGGAGAGGGGCGGAGCGGGCTGGGGGTCAGGAATTCGTTGTGGGAGCTCAAGGCGCTGGTATCCATCGGCGTGGTGACACTGCTGGCTGTCAGCTATGGCGCCAAGATGGCCATCGGTGGTGCAGCACCAGGCGCGGGATGTCAGGAGAGCACGCATGAGGCGAAGACTGGAAAGCATGCGGCTGCAACATGAGACTGGTGCTGGAAGGGCATGCCCATATGCACAGGCACTCAAGCCAGGGCGAACCGTGGCCGGCGGGCCTTGATGACGGAGCAGTGGAAACGCACACACATGCACACGCATACACACATTGTAAGTACCACCACCAAGAAGTAAAGTTCTCCAATATAAGTAACAATAATACCGCCCATTCCTGCTGCACACCTGCTCCTCCACCACTTTGTCGGGCAAGGCGGGGCCGTAGGTGGCAATGTTTTCCAGCAGGCCCCGCCGGATGCCGCGGTCGCTGGACGCAAACAGCTTGGTGAGGATGGGCACCACCTGCGGGCAAATGCGTGTGGGTGGGTTGGTGGGGTTAGAGGCAGCATCAGTGCTGCATTTTTTTTGTTTTTGTGTTGTAATTTTGTGTTTGTGTGTCAGAATCGGAAAAGGCCGTCACCCTGTTGTGCAGGCAGGGCCAGAGTGAGGACGCGCTTGTCAGTGAGATGCTCAACACAATCACACTCTGGGTGCTTCCATGTGCTAGCACCGTCAACCTGCAGTTCTGACTCGCAGTATACATACATGTACATTTACAAGCAAGGTGACCTCCGGCAGAGTTTGACGTTCAAATCTCCCCTGCTCGAAGTGATCCTTTTACAGACGCATCACTCAAGCCCCTTACCATGCAAGCGAAAACAACAAACACGATCTGGGCATCTCTCACTGGAGATCTCTCTGACATCAAACAGCTCCAGCATTTTCCTCTACGTGGGCACACCACCTGCCTCCCTCTCACAAGAAGTGAGCGAGCGGCTATCGACCCCCCCCCCCCTCCAAAACGGCATGTTTTCTTTTCTAACAAAAACCATTTGCACACACCTGCTTGGAGTAGTCCTCCTCTGGCAGCGTCTTCCCAATCTCCAGAAGCGTCGTCAAGGCCACCTGCGCAAGCATGTGCACACATTCTTGCCATGGTGGTGTGTGTGCAAGCGCCGTACAACCACAGGATACAGTGCATATATTGTTGCCGTGCTTGCCAAACAGCCGCGCCACATACACCTCGGAATCACGCTACAGCCAGCCAGGCAGCATGCACAGCATGCCCACGCCCAAGTTGGGACCTGCCGCTCTCGCATCCCATACAGCGCCCCCATTGCAGGCGACTTTCTTTTAGTTAAAAACACAAAAGAACACAGGTTTAATACCAAAAAAACACTATCCAACCGGCCGGCTGTCCGCCCAAGCAGATGGCATTGTGTGCAGGCAAGGAGAACTGAATGCATGCAGGATGGCAGGCAGGCAGGCAGGCTCACCGGTGGCGCGCCCCCAAACTCGATGGCGTTTGCCAGCATGGGGAGCAGCTTGCGCTGTGCCACCAGCGTGGGGATGGAGGGCAGAAGGTTGGGCAGCTTCTTGAAGAACGTGTCCTGCAACCCAACAAAGCAGGACATGAACAGGGAGGGGATGGCAGGCAACTTCGCGTAATCACACGTGCTTTAAAACTTGTGGCCGGGAGCAAAGTGCCTTGTTGTGCAACACCCGGTTTTTCTGCACCCATGCCTCGCCTCGACCACTCCAGGGGAGCAGCAACACGATGTTACCAAGCAATGCCTGCTTCACCCTCATCCTTGATAGCAATTCATTTCACGAAGGAGGCGACCTCTGCAGATTGACTGCACAGCAATCCTGCTCCCCCCACTCCTTGCGTGCAGAGCCTGATGGCACCCCCGATGTGCTTTGAATAGCCATTGCCAGGCGGGGGGTGGCCTGCACCACTCCCCTTCCTCGCCCCCAAACACGGTCACACGCCCCTTGCAATCCGAATTCACACACAACACAACACATGGCAACAAAACCCACCTTCTCCGCTGAATCCTTGAGTGCCAAGTTCTCCAGAAAGCTGGTGGCTTCCGCCAGCCTGTTGCGCAGCACCCCCGCCTCCAGCAGCTGCTTGGGGTTGAGGCGCCGCGCAGGCTGGGAGGCCAGCAGGCGCTGGTAGTACTGAAGCAGGTCTTGCGGTATGTGCTCTGCAAGGATGGACAAAACAAACAGAGGGCTGGAGGTGAGAAGCGGCGGCCAGCGAAGGTCAGAAGAGGGGCATAGGTCAAAAGCAGCGGCAGCAACGCTGATAGCACTGCAGCAGATCGCTAAGGTTGCGCTTTGCAGCAGCAGCATGAGGGGTAGGGCAGGGCACCGAGGGGAGGAGAGGGCGCGTGGGCCTGCTGTGCTCATGCCAAACATGGGAAACTGCTGTTTGGCAGGTGAGCCACCCATTAGCGCCCTCAAAGCCGCCATCATCGCGTAACACCAATGGCCACGGTGGAAACGGCACCGCCCAGCAAAAGCGCGGGTGCTCGCCCACGCAGGCGCACCATGTTTGCTTCCAAGTGTAGGGTTCGGTGCTCTATCAGTACCGTTGTATGGTGAAATCCGGTACAGCACCCTGTTTTCCATGCGGGCTCACCGGTGTTGCGCAAGTCCTCGGTGCGCTGCAGCGGGCTGCCGCTGTACACCTCCTGCATGAGGCAGCCCAGACCCCAGGCATCCACGCCCCAGGCCGGCCCATCCTTCACAGCCTGCACCCACAGGGGGCAAACGGGCAGGCAAACGAGTGGCGGGCTGGGTTGTTTTGCGTACGCGGTAACATGGGTCCAGCACACCTGCGCGCTTACATGCCTACTGCTCAGCCAATCAAACATGAGTTGTGCTGGCGGGCTGATGCCAGCACCTGCCTGCCTGAGCTTTCAGTGCTCCGAAGGAGCCCAATCTGCCAGCAATGCATGCCATACTCAACCCTGCCTCAGACCCGCCCATCACCCCACCCACCTGCCAGTCGGCCTTGGCCACCTCCCCAGGCTTGTACTGCGCCGGCACCAGCCAGGAGGCCGCTGCCAGGGGGAGGTCGTATGGGCTTGCAAACTGGTGTTCCGACAGAAGGTCAAACCCTTGCAGCTTCCAGTCCAGGCTCTGAGTGACCACCACCGCTGACATGGACAGCGCGCCGTGCACCAGCCCCGCGTCGTTTGCCAGGAAGCAGAGGGCGGCCACGAGCTCGCTGAGGCCCATGCAGAGGTACTGCTGGCGGTCGGTGCCGCGCATGCCGCGCAGTACCTCTGCAAGCGGCGTCACCGCCTCGGTGACAAGGTACAGCACCGTCTCCCCCCGCTCCTCCACCTCCAAAGACTCCTTGAACACCAGCACGTTGGGGTGGCGCAGCGTGCGCAGGCGCTTGACGCCGTGCCGCCCCGCCTCCAACCGTGCGTCGCTCTTGGTGGGTGCCGACAGGCGGAAGACGGACACGGCGCTGCCATTGGCGCGCAGAGTGCCGCGGTAGTGCTGCCAGGAGCCAAAAGCGGTCTCCCGAGCAAACTCCTCGCCCAGATCAAAGGGCAAGCTGGTGCCAGAGACCAGAGCGGTGAGGCGCGAGAACATGGTGACAGCTGCAGGCAGGGCGGGCAAAGGGTGGGCGAGGCGCGACGGGCCAGAGCCAGTGGGCAGTGGCGGCGGCAGTGCTGCGCGGGGCGTACAGGCGCTGTATCTGCAACCTCTTGCCCCAACAATAGCCCGCCTACATGTGCAAAGAGGGAGCCTATGCTCTCAGCCGTGCGGGAGCGCAAAAACAAAATGACCTGCCTCGGCTGCATACCTTCGCGCAGGTTGTGCGCGGCTCACTGGTGAGCGTGTACCAGGGTAGTTGCCCCTAAAACAAACTTCAAGCTGAGGCTCTTCAGCGCCAATTCGCCCGCTGGCAACTTCTTCCCGGCAGCACTCAAACGCCGCAAGGGTGTACTTGATCACTCCTGGGAGGAGATCTAGCTGCACTAGCGGCAAGAAGGTGCTGTGACCTCCCGCCGCTGGCGCAGCAGGACGCAGCAGGGCGGCGAACGGCTGCTTGCGGTGACCGTTTCTCAGCACACCCTGAAACTGCACATAGTGAAACCGCAAGTATGTTGTTATCGTGGGAGGGACGGACGTAAGTATTGCACCGCAAGTATGAGCAGGGTCTATTGGTGGGGGCGGGCAGTACAAGGGCGGCCTAGGTGCGCAGGGCCAACCCGACAAAGTGTGGCCACCCTGCTTCTGTCCAAGTGGTAGCGTGGCCTGCAGACACTTGAGTTGGGGACGCGTTGATTGAATGCTGGGTGTTGGACCTCTGCCCAATGTGTGGGACTGCTAGCTCAATTGTCCAACTCCAAGGTCTCACTGTCACCCCTCATGCTGCCCTTTTCCAGCCGTCATGTGCAGCCTCACCATGAACTCCGGAATGCCTCAGTGCTTATATCAAACCCCACATCACACCTGGCCATGTCATGAAAAACCAGGATGGGTTCCTGCTGCGCCATCCTCTGGGGGCGTTGTAGGGTCACCCGATGGGTTCCGACTGGGCTACGCACTGGTTTACAAGACGTGTATGATGAGGCGTGGTCAAAACACATGGTCAGCAAGTCAAAGCTGGAAGCACAGAAGGGCGAGCAAGAGCCGAAAGCAACAAAAAACTGGAAACGTAGAAGTAAAAAACAAGGCAAAATGGAACGGCCACAAACCTGCAAACCAACGGTAAAGAAGACATTTGCCCTGCGCACCGTGTAATGAAGCCATGGATTCCGCAGGCTGTCTGTGCCCCCCCTGCCTTGCATGGCACGGTTCACCCTACGTCTGTTAGGCAACCAACACAACTGCCTGCCCGCTTTGCCCACCCTTTGCTCTCTGTTCGGCTGCAGAAGGCGAGGCGGCAGCAGCCGCTTTGGGTCAGCCCCCGCCTGCCTGCTACTTTCCAGCTCACTTTGAGGCGCAAGCCGCCGCCCCTGGTAGCGCAGGAGCAGGCGCTGCTGGGAGCATGCACGCCTGTTCAGCCGCCCAGCGTGACCCGAGATCCGCTGCAGGTTGTCAGGCAACAAGGAGTGGTGCAGCAGGTAGGGGACCAGGGCAGGGGTAAGCGGAGTGGATGAGGTGACGGCCGCGTGTATGAGACCAGCTCCAGCCCGACGAGATGCGTCAGGGTGGCACCGCTTGGGGGGCTATAAATGGATTGACATCAGCTCTTCCCGCTTGTTCTCAACCAAGCCCGTGATCACTGCCTCCCTTGCACACAATGGTGGCATAGACTCGTGACCATGCACGCTTGCCTGCCCACGCTGTGGCAGTGACATGCGGCAGTGCGAAGAAGTGGGACGAGAAGCAGGGCAGCGGGAGATGGCGGGACACAACCCAACAGTGATTCAGGCAACCAACAAGGACCGGGCGGTGGTGGCTAAGTCAGGGTGTGCTGCCCACCCTGAACATCAACAGCCTCAAAAGCCGGCAATGCGGCGTCAGCCGTCGCGCCAGCAGCTGCACATGAAGCCCCTCCTCCTCCTCCTCCTCCTCCTCCGCTGCTGCCGCTGCTGCTCCTGCCACTGCAGAACTGTCGCCCCCGCCTGCACGGCCGCGTGGTCAGCACCGGTCCGGCGCCAGACGGCAGCGCTAGCGCCCGCTCTTGCTGCTCGCCGCCGCCCGCCTCGCCCTCCGCGGCTGCTGCTGCTGCCCTCCTCATCCCACCATATAATTCTCGGCGCTCTCATACACGGCATTATGCATGGCTGTGTTTAGGACAGGGAGGAAGGGTGCTGGGGAGGGGAGGGGGAGGGGCAAGACTGAGCGGGACAGAGGAGGGGCTCGAGGGCACTTTTTGGACCGGCTGCAAAATAGAGGGGTGAAGGGTGAGAAAGAATTTGGGGGTGGGGCTGATAGGTGTGAGAGGAGCTCACTTTTGGCACAGCCCTCCCCCTCTTCCACCACCAAAACGAGGAATTGTGTGCCAGTCAGAGAGACCCACCGTGGTCCGGTAGCACTTGTGGAAAGCCGCGAGCCCCTCCTGCCACCACATCTGTGTTGCGCAGTCCAGCAGGTTCTTGCCGGGGGGGTGCCGCACCTGCAGGACAAAGTGTAACGAGCAGGCGGGGGGCCTGAGAAGAGCAAGAACGAGGCTAGACACCTGAAGGACCCTTGGCTATTGCATCACCTCACTCCCGCATCCGCATGCGCCAACACCTGCACTGCACATCCCCACCCACCCCACCCATCCTGCCAGCTGGCATCAATGCACGTACGTCAGGAACCGGGTAAGGCTCACACCCGCACACCTGCATGCACGGCTGTGCAACATCCCTGCACCACACGTCCCTGCCCAACCGCCCTGCCTGCCAGCTGGCATTACAACCCGCGCACTTGCGTGCGCTGCTACGACAAGAAGGCGGGTGTGCGGAGGGCAGGAGGGCGGGGGCAGGTTTCCAGCAGGCAGATGCACAGGGTTCAGAAGCCGCACAGGGTTCAGAAAATGGACAGGTTTTGGGAGGGAGGCAGGCGCAGCGAGAGTTAGCTAGCTGCCGCCGCATGCGGCGGATGCCGTCCGGTGCCGCCGCTGGGGGAGTTGTTGTGGTCGACCAATGGGTTCCGACTGAGTTACGCACTGCTTTACAAGGCGTGTGCGAATGAGGCGTGGTCAAACATAAGGTGAGCAAGTCAAAGCTGGAAGCAAGGAAGGGCGAGCAAGAGCCAAAAGCAGCAGAGTTGAAAAAGGGGAATGTGAAGGAAACAAGGCAAAATGGACGGAGGAGCATGTTGAAAGCTGAAAGGAGGCAGGCTTCCCAGTTGAAGCAGAGAGCACATGGTTTCTCCTCTACTCCTCGTCGTCACCCTCGTCGTCCGAAACCGCTGCGTACTTCCCAATCACCGCCTCCTCCACATTGCCCAGGCCGTCCTTCTTGCTCAGGTCCGCCTGCAACCAGGAAACGCCATGGATGTAACAATGCGGAAGCAGGCCAGACCTTGCACAAACGGCTGCACAAACCGCTGCATGAGGCCAAGCACCCAGCTACACAACATGCAGCTCTCAGCTACCCAACAAGCAACCAACAATCAGCTATACAGCATGCAGCTCTCAGCTACACAACAGCACAGTCCCAGGGCAGCACACCCAAGCTGCTTTCCCCCATGCTGGCCACGCACCTGCGGCGCGTCCTTCTGCTGTGCCATCTGCGCCCGCAGGTTCCCATCCAGCCGGAACACGACACGGACCACCCGGCTCAGCAGTGCCACCAGCGGCTGCCACAGCGTGAGTGCCCCCAGCACAGCGCCAAACATCACGATTGTGGCAATGGTCTTGAACAGGCTGGACATGCTGCGCTTGAAGTTGTCGCCCCACTCGTTGAAATCAAAGTTGAAGCCGCCGCCGCCGCCACCGCCGCCGCCGCCGCCGCCGTCGCCACCTGCAGGATCGGGAGGAGGGCAAGGCAACGAGGACATGCAAGCTCAGGCAGCAGGGTAGGGCCATTGGCTTGGGCTAGATTTGGCAGAGGTCGGATGAAAGCAGGAGCAGGTCCCTGGCACAGCACGCTGCTACGCCTGCCCTGCTAAGCAGAGAGGCACGCAGCTGCTCACCGCCGCCGCTGCCGCCGCCGCCGCGCTTCTTGGCACGCTCTTCAGCTGCAGCAAAGGGGTCCTTCTTGCCCTGCACGCAGGAATGAGCGAGATTGGGCTGCCCGATGATCGCTTGCACACAACAACACATTCCCAGCACCACCTCTTCCTCCTGCCAAGTCCCTGACCTTTTCCGGGGGGCAGGGCGGCTGGGCTCGCACATCCCACTGCATGTGCAACCCTTTGTTCACTAGCTTGCATGTCTGTCATGTCCGTGACCCTGCCATGCCTGACCCTGCCTCTGCCATTTCCGTGACCCTGCCTCTGCCATTTCCGTGACCCTGCCATGTCTGACCCGGCCTCTGCCAGCAGGCACCACGCACCTTGAACATTTCCTGGAGTGCTTTTTTTGCAGCATCCTGCATGGTGGTTGCGGATGTGGGCAGAGGGCAGTGGCGAAGGTGGCAGGCTACAACAGCGGCAGCGGCAAGTGGCAGGGCCAACCCGCCTTGAGTGGCGGCAGTGGACCCCGCCTTTGTGTGGGAGGCCAACCCCGGCAACAAGGACACCCGCTGCTTCCTTGGGAAAGCGTACCTCTTTGTCGCCGCCCGCCCGAGCCACCACGCTCCTGCTGCTACGCCGGCTGGCCACGAGACGGGGCACCGGGCGCGCTGGCCTGCTGCCGAGCACCGCCCGGCAGTTAATACCGGCTGAAAGTTGCAGCATGACTCCGACAGTTGCTGGCGCGATACGAAGGAAGAGAGACACCGAGAAGGATGGCACAAGCTATGTGCAGCTAAACCGGCAATGTGCTATGCTCAGCAAACGGGGTAGAGCTGGTCGTGAGCACGTTGCGGGCGCATGCACTGGCGCTCACCTGCCTCATCTGCGCGCACGGTGGCGCGCAGCACGACAGTTCACGACTTCTCTCGCAAGCTTCTGTTGCAAGCTGCCGGTGGATCACACATTTTGTGTCAGTCTGACCAATGCGCGCCTCGTCCCTTCTACACCAGCTGTGCCCTGCCGCTCTCTGGCGAGGCCCTGCACTTGCAGCAACACGCTCAGCACCTCACCGAAACTTTAGGAGGATGGCGGCAGCCGAGTGCAGTGCGGCCGGAGCAGCAGGAGCAGCAGGGCCAATGGCAGCAGCGGCGGCAGCAGCGCCGCCTGCCGCCAGCTTTCAGGCCGCCATCCCGAGCCTGCTGGCCTTTGTTGAGTTCTGCAACAGCGGCGCAGAAGCTGCAGCCGCAGGGGATTTTTTGCCGCTCACCGTGGAGGGCCGGGCGGTGGGCTACTTGAAGCCCAGGTGCGGCGCACGCGTCAGGGTGCTGCTTACAAGTGTAGCTTAAAGAATGGCATGCAAGAGTAGCGGAGAATGGGAATCAATAATCATGAGCACTTGTGGTCAGCGCAAGTGCTCACCTGTGTTGCCTTGCTTAGCGCACCTCCAAAGGGACGTCCCAATCCTAATAATTTTCTAATGCCCGTCGTGCTGCCCATGCTGCAGCTTTGCTCAGCGGCTGCTGCTGTTCCCCGATGTCTTCCAACACGGCAGCAGCAGCAGCAGCGGCGGCGGTGGCAGCAGTGACAGCAGCAGCGCCGCCTCTTTGGCAGTTCACCCGCGCCTGGCCACGCAGCAGCAGCGCACAGCAGCCATTGCAGGCGTGCTGGAGGTGCTGCGAGAGGAGGGGCTCATAGAGGGATGGCGCAACGAGCTGTACCCAGCGGTGCAGGCATTCCATGACACGCCCGCCTTCCTCATTGAGCGTGCTGCAGCGCCGCACTTTGGCATCAAGGCCTATGGTGCGTGATGTGAGGGTGCAGTCATCGGCTTGAGGCTCCCCTGCTTCCCAGGCTTCGCCCATGCCTGCTGCTTCTTGAGCGCCCACACATGCAGGGCATGGCACAAGGCCGTCGATTGCTGCCTTTATTGCCCCGTCCGCCAGCCCTGGCCCGATCCATCCCCTTCCCGCCTCACCCGCAGCCTCAGTTTGTCCTCCACCTCGACTGCACGCCAACAGGCCTGCCACACCTTCCAGCCCACACCATGTGTCGCTCACCCACCCTGCCTGCAGGCGTGCACATCAACGGTTTTGTGACGCTGCCCGACGGCAGCAAAGAGCTGTGGGTGGCCAAGCGCAGCGCCACCAAGCCCACCTGGCCTGGAAAACTGGACCACATTGCGGCAGGGGGGCAGCCTCACGGGCTCAGGTGCGGGGCGGGGCAGGGCAGCACTGGAGGAAGGCTGGGAGTCGCAGCACAGGCGTCCCAGCAGCGGCTCCCATTATGCTGCTAGAATTTGATGATTTGAAACGTGTTTCTGCCTCTGGTGTGAAAGCATCCAGCCAGCTTCCATGCCTTCCTGCACATGCATGCCTCCACTGCCCCACGTGCGTTGCTTGTGCCGCCACCTGCAGCTGCACTGAAAGTATCCATTTGGATTACCTGGTTCCCATTGCCCCCGTTTTGTCGTGCCGTCACCTGCAGCTGCATGGACAACGTGGTCAAGGAGTGCCAGGAGGAGGCCAGCATACCGGCTGAGCTGGCAGCACGGGCCAAACCCGTTGGCGCCGTGAGCTACACCGCGCTGCAGGTGTGCAGGGCAGCTGCCGCCTGCAGCTCCTCTGCGTTAATATCTGCATTAGCTGCTCTGCCGCAAATCCACGGTGCTGGGCAGCACACTGTTCTTGGCATGCTGCCCACTTGCTTGTTTGGGGTTACAAGCTCACCCACTGCTTGGGCGACCGCCCTCGGGCGTCTGCAGGCTTCCACATGCCCGCTTGCCCTTCAGTTCTCGTGTTCACTCTGTGTTCTGAACCGTGTGTGCAGCCGGCGGGGCTGAAGCGTGACGTGCTCTTCTGTTTCGACCTGGAGCTCCCATCAGACTTTGTGCCGCAGCCCCTGGTGAGAAGGGCCGAGTGTGGGTCTAATAGAGGGGCGGTGAGCAGAGGTGAGGCCGTGAAGTGAGGGTTTGTTGCAGGCTTGATGTCAGGCAGGCACGGTAAGCACGACACGCCTGGATTACCGGAAGTACGGCGCCGCCCTGACGTCCCATCCTGTCCATCAATATCGACTGCCGACCTGATGCCCGACTTCTGCCACAACCCTGCTCCCTCCTTGTTTCCAGGACGGCGAGGTGGAGAGCTTCATGCGAGTGCCCGTGCCCCGGCTGTGTGAGCTGCTGGCCAGCTCGCAGGGTCTGTGGAAAGAGAACTGCACGTTGGTCATTGCCGGCTGGCTGCTGAGGCACGGGTACCTCTCGCCAGACCAGCCGGGCTACCTGGACCTTGTGCGGGGGTTGCAGAGCGGCGACTGCAGCTGAGACCAGGCCACCCGGTGCCTCGTGCTTGGCTGCGGCAGGCAAGGGCCTGTGCTGTGCTGTATCACAATTGTTGTGCTGATGTAACGCTAATGATCGTGTTTTGCTGGTAATGCTTCCCAGCCGCACAGTCATACTTCCACAGTCATACATACTGGAAGTATGACTGTACCAAGAGCCGTTACCGTTGGAAGTATGACTGTACCAAGAGCCGTTACCGTTGGAAGTATGACTGTACCAAGAGCCGTTACCTTGGTAAATTACGGTAAGAGCCGTAATTAATTACGGCTCTTGGTTTGGCTGACGGGGCGTGCGCTGCGTCAGAGAGCGGCGGCGCGGCGGCGCAGCGGTGGTTCAGTGGAAGTGGCGCACCTTGTTACCCTTCGTCACACACGTTTTGCAAGTCTATGACCACCTAGAGGTAGCCAGGTAGTCTCAGCCCACTCGACTGCAGTCCACCGAGCGCGGCGGAAGCTCTTGGAGGCTGCGAGACTGCGCAGGCGCCGCTCGTGAGTTCCGGTGATCCCCGCTGCTTGGAACGCCCTGGGCCCTACTTCAAGACGGTCGAACACCTCGCGCGCCGGAACTGCACTGGCCGTTTTTAGCCGGTGAGCGATTTTTGGCCGGTGCTACGTGTTGACAGCCCTTTGCGAGCCACTTGCTGCTCTTGCCAGCACCCGCCAGGGCTGCTCAGTTCACCCGCTCACCCGCCGCCCGCCCGGCACCGACTGCAGGCACCGCCAAGCCAGCCAGACCTTTGTGAGCGCTCACAGACCCGTGCTGTGTATTTTCTGCTGTGTGGTTACCTGCAGGCACCACACCTCTGATCTGGCCGGCGCTGCCAGGGCGCACCGCGCTCTTTGCTGCGGATGAGAGGATGAGCCGCAAGCCGCTGGTCTCCCTCCTGGGATTTGCTTTCAACCAGGACGGGGGATGCTTCTCCGCTGGCACACAGCACGGCTTCAGGGTCTACAACTGCGAGCCATACAAGGAGCAGGTGTGTGCGCTTGGTTGCTTCACTTCACTGGCGTGTGGGCAGCATCAAGAGTGCTGCCACAGCCATCACTATTCCCTTAGCTTGTGCGCCGCACACCCACACAAAGCTCCGACTCCCTGGCCTTGGCCTGCAGTTTCGCCGGGAGTTTGATAATGGGGGCATCGCGATTGTTGAGATGCTCTTCCGCTGGTGAGACTGCTTCTCTGTTTGGGTTTGAAGGCACACTGCAGTGGCCACCACATATAACCGAGCTCAAGGGTCTGCTGTTGCGGGGCGGTGGGGCCTTGCAAGCTTGGCGGGCTTGGCGGGCATGCAAGACACACAGCTGGCCGTTGCTGCTGAGTGGCCAATGTCAGCATGACAGATTGCTGGATGCTCATGTTAGCGTGTGCTGCCACCCCGTGCCCTGTTGTGGCAGCGCAGCAGGCTGCAGCCAGCCTGCCATCCTCGTGGCTACCCGCCCCCACTCTGCTCGTTGCTGCCACTCCTTTCACTTTCCGCACAACGGGCTGAATGAACACCCAAGCACTCCACCGCACTTCGCAGCGTCAAGCACGCACTACACTCTGTTCCTGTGTCCCCCCCCCTGCAGCAACATCCTGGCCCTGGTGGGTGGCGGCACCTCGCCCAAGTACCCGCCAAACAAAGTGATGATCTGGGACGACCACCAGGGACGCGCCATTGGCGAGCTGTCCTTCCGCAACAGCGTAAGCTGCCACATGAGGCCCGCCTGCCGTATGTCCCCAGCTCCCCTCACATTCTGGCTGCCCCCCTGCCCGCTGCTCCGCAGCCAGGTGGCCCCACAGCCGGCACCCCTGCTATTTTGGCCGTGGCGCCGCGCCACCAGCCACCGTGCTGCCACTGCTCCTCCATCCGCCACTCTCATGCCTGCACGCCCCCCCTGATTCCGTGCCCCTGCCCCTCCCTTGCCCCTGCGCCTGCACCGGGCTGCAGGTGCGTGCGGTGCGGCTGCGCAAGGACCGCATTGCCGTGGCGCTGGAGCACAAGGTGTTGGTCTACAATTTTGCCGACCTCCGCCTGCTGCACGCCATTGAGACGCTGTCCAACCCGGCGGGCCTGCTGGCGCTGTCGCCCAGTGCCGACTCAGCGATTCTGGCCTGCCCTGGGCTGAACAGCGGACAGGTCGGTGGGGGTGTGCGGTTTGGAGGGCAGGGGGTGTCAGGAACAGACGTCAGTGCTGACTCAGCGGTGCTGGCCTGCCCGGGCAGAACCTCGGCCAGATGTGTGGGTGAGACTGCAACAGGGGGTGCCAGCCTGTGGAAAGCAGGCAGGGGTTTGTGTTGGGCCTGACCCTCACTTCATAAAGGGGCGCCACGATGTGCAGCTGAAGTGGGTCCCCTGAAACTCGAAACAAGTTGCTTGCGTGGGGCCCGGGGCCCCTCCGCGTCCAGAGTTGTGTGTCCTCTGCATGTGGCCGCAAATGTTGCTGCCCACCCGCTGCACCTGCCCTGTGAGCTCAGCCGCCCTGGTCAGTCCCCATGCATTGAGCCAGCCCATCTCACCAGCAGCACCGGACCCCTGTCCTGTTGTACCGCCTGTACCGCGTCAAAACGTGTTTTCTGCAGGTGCGGGTGGAGCTATACGACACGCGCCGCACCAAGTTCATCTCAGCCCACAACTCCTCGCTGTCGGCGCTGGCGCTGAGCAGCAACGGCAAGCTGCTGGCAACCTCAAGCGAGAAGGGGACGCTGGTGAGGGGCAGGGAGAGCACACTGGACGGCTTGCTGGGGCAGTGCACAGAAGCTTGCGGCGCTGAAGCGCCTCAAACAGTTGTTTGCAGGCCAGCCAGAGGGGGTAGATGAAGAGAAGAGTGTGAGCGTGTTTCGCCCTGCTTTGCTCTCAGCCCTCCGCCGTGCACGCCATGGCCGTCTCTTGGGGAGTTTTGAAAACGTGCTCTTGAGCTCACACAGTTGGTTGGTTGGCCTTCCTGCTGCGCTTTGCCTGCTGCTGTGAGCAGCGTTGATGTCACGGCCCGTCAGCAGCAAAGCTGGAGGGCGCGTGCGCAGACACGCCCGTGCGGCTTGCCCTGGGCTCTGTTCTTCCCTTGTGATGTACTGCCATTGACTTAAGTTTTTTCTTTGCTTGGCCATGCATCGCAGGTGCGCATCTTCTCAACGGCAGATGGCACCAAGCTGCGAGAGCTGCGCCGAGGCTCCGATCCAGCTGTCGTCTACAGCCTAGCATTCAGCAGAGGCGACCAGCCAGCCTGGATAGCAGTGACCAGCGACAAGGGCACCGCGCACGTGTTCAGCCTATCGGCCAGCAAGCAGCAGCAGCAGCAGCAGCAGCATGGGGGAGGAGGAGGAGGCGGAGGGGACAGCAGCAGGAGCGGCAGCGGCAGCGGGGGAACAGGGCTAGCGCGAGTCAGCGGCGGCGCGGAGGGCGAGACCTCCCCCACCCGAGGCAACCCGCTGTCAGCGCTGTCGTTTGTCAGCGTGAGTTGAGTCAGCACATCCAGGTGTTGGCTGTGCTGCTGTGGGAGGACTTGGTGCAGGGGTGTGGGTGTGGGTGTGGGTGGTGTTGCGTGCGGCAGCTGCCCTATTAAGCACCGACACGAGGCAGTGTACGGGCAGTCCTGCGGTGAGGCACCACCTCGCTCCCTCCCTCTCTGCACCCTTGCACCGTGCACCCTTGCGCAACTCGCCGCTGCCCGCAGCCCTGCCTGCAATTGGGCGCTTCCATCGTCTGTCCTCATCCTCTCGTCCCCCCACCCTGACAGGCTCCCGTCCCTTTGCCCTTCCCTGCCCGCACCGCAGTCTTACCTTCCCGTGGGCGCCTCTTACTTTTCCTCGGAGCGCTCTTTCGCCCAGCTCCGCCTCCCCGACTCACACCGCGCGCTGGTAGGATTTGGCAAGGAGCCCACCACGCTTTTGGTGGTGTCTGCCACGGGAGGGTTCTACAAGGCGCGATTTGACCCAGAGCGGGGCGGCATGTGCGAGCAGCAGTCCTTTGTGCAGTTCCTGGACGACGGCTGCTGAGTAGCATGCCTCCGTTGTCAGGACACCCTCGGCCATGCACTGTACCCCCCGACCTACCTGACCTGTACCCTGCTGTATGGCACCCGTGTACCAACTCACCTTTTGCGTCTCACAACCTGTGATCTGACTGTGGACTGGCACGGTGTCTAGCGCGCAAGCAAAACAGAGCACGATGTCTCACAGAGCCACGGCATGTCGGCACGGGCAGTGTCTGACAGCACCCTTTGAAAGCGCTTTGGTCCTGCCCGCAGCAGGAGCGCAGCAGCAGACAGTGCTGCACCGCCCCCACTGCCTGCTGCGTTGTTGGCATGGGGTGGTGACTGCCTTCAGCTGGGTGGCAGTCTCCTCATTGCTTTGAGGCAGCGTACTTGCATTACCTGCCATACCTGTATTGTGCAGGAAACAGCCAAGCGGGATGCGTTTGGCTGCAGTTCACTGCTTGCGGTTGCCCTACCTGCTCTTCAAGAGTCTTGCCGACCCGGCCGTGCCGTCCTGGAGCACAATTTGTCCAAGCTGTATTTAACGCCTGACTACGCAGGTGCATTCTTTCAAACAGGCCGATGGTGTAATATCTACTCTCACTACATATCGTTCACCCTTAGAATCTTACCTTAGCTGGAGGGCTGCCAGCGTGTCCAAGTTGAATCGCGCTCTGTTTCGTAGAGGTGCTGTGCACGATCGGCCCTCGGAAGCAGCAGTGGCTTGCTGCGCACAGCCCACGCCCAACAAAGAGAGGGGCACCATGGCAACTTTCACAGCGCTGCCTAGCCGGCCGCTGGCCGTCCGGGCCGTCTCCCTGCGGCCCAGCGTCACCATCGCAGCCCGCCCGAGCGGCCTGCATGGTCTGCACGCCCCTGTGAAGCGGGCCCTGCACTTGGCGGTGCCCACCCAGCGCATCGTCAAGGCGCAGGCTGCCGCGACGCCTCCTGCTGCCCCAGCTCCGGCGCAAGGTGGGTTTCGTGCTGCGGGCGGCGGCATGCTGCATGCCCGTGTTTGCTTGCTCCTCCCAGGGAAGTCGGCAGCGCCGCGTGCGCCGTCAAGCCCAGCGCTCCGGTCCATTGCAACTGCTGCGCACTTCCACATCCGTGGTCATTCATTGAGCCGTATCACCTGGAACATGCATGGAGGTCCCCTCATCACCACCTCTTGCCTGCATCCGCGTGCCATGCAGGCATCAAGTGGGGCGCCGACATGAAGAAGCTCGGTACGCTGCCTGGCCAATTGTGTGCATCGCTGGGGACCCCCGCCTGTCGACAGCGCCACATGCTCCGCCAAAAGCTCCACATGCGCCCCCTGCCCTTCCTTGTGCCAAGTTCACAGCCTCACCGCCTTCTGCCTGCACCCCTCTCCACCCCTCGCAGGCATTTGCGTGGGCCTGGGCACGGCGCTGTGGTTTGTGCCGCCCCCCGCGGGCGTCACGATGCCCGCCTGGCACCTGCTGTCCATCTTCCTGGCCACCATTGCTGGCATCATCACCACGCCCCTGCCGCTGGGCGCTGTGGCCATGCTGGGCCTGGGCGTCAGCATGATGACCGGCACGCTCTCCTTTGCCGCCGCCTTCTCCGCGTTTGCCAGCGAGATTCCCTGGCTCATCGCCATCGCCTTCTGGCTGTCTGGAGGCTTCATCCGCTCCGGCCTGGGCGCACGCATCGCCTACAGCATCGTCTCCCTGTTTGGCAAGACCACGCTGGGTCTGACCTACTCTCTGGTGGCGGCAGAGGCGCTGCTGGCTCCCGCCATCCCCTCTGTGGCCGCCCGCGCCGGCGGCCTCTTCCTGCCCCTGGCCAAGGCGCTGTGCCTCGCGTGCGGTGAGTCGAGTTGGCGGCATTGTGGCTTTCAGGGTGCAAGGGCGGCCATGCTGGGGAACAGCTCTTTCTTTGCGGGGCCAAGGCCTGATCGCGGTGGGCCTGTGTGCTGATCAGCTGTGTGCTGATCAGCGTGATTAGTACGGCTTGGGCTGCGCCCGTTCGTGCGCGAGCTGCATGCAGCCGCGAGCACGCAGCATGGCATGCCTCCTCTGCTGCCCATCCCCCATCTTGGTGCCACTCTACCAGTGCGCCACCCTTGCTGCCCTCCCCTCCCCGCGCGGCTCTGACCCCGCCCAAAGCACCTCGCGCAGGGTGCACTGTTTCTTCGTGATGATATGTCACTGCCTCCTCACTGCACCTCGCCCCTCTGCTTGCCCCTGCCTGCTCTTGCAGGCTCCGACCCCGCCAACGGCACCGAGCGCAAGATGGGCTCCTTCCTCATGATGACCTGCTTCCTGTGCACCACCATCTCCTCCTCCATGTTCATCACCGCCATGGCAGCAAACCCGCTGGCTGTCAACCTGGCAGCCGAGGCGCTGGGCTACACCATCTCCTGGGGTGCGTGCGTGTGCGAGCGTGCGTGCGTGTGTGCGCGCGTGGGCTGACAGATTTGCAGCCTGGCAGCCGAGGCGCTGGGGGGCACCATCTCCTGGGGTGCGTGCTTGCGCGCGTGTGTGCACATGCGCTGGCAGCGTTGTCCCTTTGTATATCTGGGCTTGTTTACGTCCTTGCTGGGATACACCATCTCCTGGGGTGCGTGTGCATGCGTGTGTGTGGGGGCCACATGCGCTGGCAGCGTCGCAACCCGGCTAACGTGTGCTGGGGCACATTATCTCCTGGCTGCCATGCTGTCCTGGGGTTGTGGGTGCAGGGGGCGCCGAAATCGAGGTTGCAGTCCTGAATGGCTCGTGATGACGTCAAGGCCGAGCGCTTTCAGCTTGCTGGGCAAGCAGGAGGGCTGCTGTGTCACCTGCCCTCTGCAGAGCCCCTCATGCTCCACCCCTCCCCTGCATGCGCCTGCCCATGCGTGCAGGCACCTGGGCCAAGGCCGGCCTGGTGCCCGGGTTGGTCTGCCTGCTGCTGACCCCCGCCCTGATGTACGTGCTCTACCCACCGGAGGTCAAGGACACCCCTGACGCTCCCGCCAAGGTGAGGGTTTGAGCTGCGCGAAGAGCTGCAGGGGTCGTGCACGTGCACGAGCGGTGCGCATGGGTGGGGGCTGGGGAGGAGAAGGCGGGGGCTTTCATGTTGTGCCCTCTCAAGGTCAAGCACACACCTGCTGGTCCCAGCACGTGTTGAAGCATGCGCACAGCACGCCTGAAGGCGGCGCGCGCAGGCGCATCCCAGTACAGTTTGAGTGGCGGGCTAGTGTTGCGCAGCTCACGTGGCGCGTGCTTGTGTAAGGCCATGAAACACAAAGTGTTGTGCTTTGGGAACTGTTACGTGACGGGCTGCTGGCATCGACCAGCCGTTGGTACCAGTACATGTGTTTGTAAAGATTGACCAGCCGTTGGTACCAGTACATGTGTTTGTAAAGATTGCTCCCTGCTGCTTCCTCGGTGTTTCTGTTTTCCATTCGTTGCGCGTTGCGCCGTGGCTTTCGCTGGCCAAAGGGTCCTGGCCAAGCTGTGCCCCGCAAGCACCCCTTGAGCATCCTGTCTGTCATGCTTGCATCATTGTGTGGCCATCCCCACGCGCGGGGCAGCCCAGAATAGATCTGGCCCCCATGAGCCCTCTGTGAGCACACCTTCCCATCATTCCATCACTTTGTATGCCTGTCACTCATGCCTGTTCTCCTCTCTGCGCCGCCCTGCTGGCAGGCCAAGGAGGAGCTGGCCAAGCTGGGGCCCATGAGCACCGACGAGAAGCTGACTGCCTTTGCCTTTGCCATCACCGTGGGCCTGTGGATCTTTGGCGGCGCTTTCGGGGTCAACGCTGTGGCTGCAGCCCTCACAGGCCTCACCATCCTGCTCGTCACCGGTGCGAACACGCCGCATGCTGTGCTGCACCCACTGCACTGCGCTGCTCTTACTTGCAATAAAGTGGCAGCGCAGCGGGCGGCACGCCGCGCTGTCAACCCGCCCCGGAGCCATGCACACGCTGCTTGCCGCGAGTGTCGCTCCAGTTCCAGCGCCTCACTGCTGCCGCTCCTGCCCTGCTGCATCGACTTGCCTGCTCCCTCTGTTGCGCGGCTGCCGACTTCCTGCACTGCCCGATGTCCACACGATTGCCTGTATGAGTATCCCCGCAGGCGTGGTGAGCTGGAAGCAGTGCCTGAGCGACAACCAGGCGTGGGACACGCTCACCTGGTTTGCCGCCCTCATCGCCATGGCCTCGTACCTCAACAAGTACGGCTTCATCTCCTGGTTCTCCGACAAGGTCAGGAGGCGGGGAGTTAATTCTTTTGGGCGGCCACGGCGTGGGAGCGCACAGACAGATGGGGCATGGCGTCCACAGTTGGTGGACGGGGGTGCCCTGCAGCCGTCCCCGTCGGGCAGGGCAGGGCAGGGCTATGCTGTACTGCACCCCGACTGTACTGCACCCCGGCTGGCACCCACCCAAGGTGCAGGTTTGCCACAGCCATTGCCCAGGCTGGGCGTGCCAGTGGCTGAGCTTGCTTGCTTTGGTGCCTCCATGCCGCCCCCTGCAGGTGGTGGGCATGGTGAGCGGTCTGGGCCTCAGCTGGCAGGCAACCTTTGGCCTCATCTGCACCCTCTACTTCTACTCCCACTACTTCTTCGCCTCGGGTGAGTGGAGCGGAGCCAGTGCCGCAGTGTGGGTAAAGAGTTGGCAAGCGTTTGAGCCAGTGGAGCGGAGCCAGGCTGCCGCAATTTAAGTAAAGAGTTGGCAAGCGTTATGAGCCAGTGGAGCGGAGCCAGGCTGCCGCAAGTTAAGTAAAGAGTTGGCAAGCGTTTGAGCCAGTGGAGCGGAGCCAGGCTGCCGCAAGTTAAGTAGAGAGTTGGCAAGCGTTATGAGCCAGTGGAGCGGAGCCAGGCTGCCGCAAGTTAAGTA
>JTEE01000114.1:460740-477847 GCA_002896455.3 Chlorella sp. ArM0029B | reverse complement strand
GAGCCAGGCTGCCGCAAGTTAAGTAAAGAGTTGGCAAGCGTGATGAGCCAGTGGAGCGGAGCCAGGATGCTACAGGTTGGGAAAGAGTTGGCAAGGGTTATGAGCCAGTGGAGCGGAGCCAGGCTGCCGCAAGTTAAGTAAAGAGTTGGCAAGCGTGATGAGCCAGTGCAGCGGAGCCAGGATGCTACAGGTTGGGAAAGAGTTGGCAAGGGTTATGAGCCAGTGGAGCGGAGCCAGGCTGCCGCAGTTTGAATAAAGAATTGGCAAGCGTTTGAGCCAGTGGAGCGGAGCCAGGCTGCCGCACTTTGGGTAAAGAGTTGGAGCTGCCGCAGTTATGAGGCCCCTGCTGCGGTCTTTAATGGTGACAACAAGGATGAAACGAAGGCAGGGGAAGCCGCCAGAACGCCAGAGAGACTGCGGAAGGGAATGCAGGACATACAGCCGCGATGCACCGGTGCAACCAAAGCTGCAGGGTCGCACTGCTACATGCCAGCCGCGCTCTCGCTTGCCTCTCCCAGCTCTCCGTCAGTGAGTCCTGCCCTGTCCTGCTCTCACCATCCTTGCATTTCCCGCCTCCCCTGGTGACCGCCTGCAGGCGCCGCGCACATTGGCGCCATGTACACCGCCTTCCTGTCGGTGGCCCTGGCCTGCGGCACCCCCGGCCTCATGGCGGCGCTGGCCCTGGGTGCGTGCTGACAGGGCCAGCCAGGCCAGCCAGTGCTAGCGCATGTGCTTGTGTGCATGCCCGCGTGTGGCGCACCCCCTGCCGGCCTCCTCCCATGCCGGCATCCCAGCCGCACGTGTGTACAATCTTCTGGCTTGGTTGTTCCCACTGCAGGCCAGCTGTCCAACGTGATGGGCTGCCTCACCACCTACGGCATCGGCTCTGCCCCGCCCTTCTACGGCACCGGATACGTGCCCCAGGTGCGGCGCGCTGCTGGCCATGCTTTGTGCTCATGCTTTGTGCGCATGGCATGACGACTGCACACGCCTGTATGTGTCTGCTATCTTCCCGCTTGTGGTTGCACTTTGTGCTGAGCCCGCAGTGGACTTGTGCAAGGAGCAAAGATATATGAGTCAGCCTTGGCCACCCCTCGTGGCACTCTCACGACCCTGACCTGCTTCCCTCTACACATGCTCTCGACTCCATGGCCGCTGCAGGCCAAGTGGTACCAGCTGGGCTTCATGTTCTCAGTGCTGTGAGGAACCGGGGGGATTCGAGGGAGAGTTGTTGGGGGCTGCTGGCTGCAGCCACGCACTTGCATTGCTGCTTGCTGGCTGTAGCAATCTGACCATGTGGCTGGGAGCAGAGGCAGCGGCGTGCATCAGCCGCCACCACCTGCTGGCCCAATGCCTGCAAGCAGTCTGCCGCCAAATTTGTGTTGCCGGTGTGTGCTGTGCGTCTGTGTCACGCTGTGCTGTGCTGTGACCGTGGGCTGGGCTGCACTTTGTGGCCTGTCGACATCACTTGCCTTGCCCGCTCATGCACCACCACCTCATGTTGCCCCACTGCGCAGGTACCTGGCCGTCTGGATCTTCATTGGCGGCGCCTGGTGGAAGGCCATCGGCATCTTCTAAGCATCTGTCGTATGGCCAAGCCATCTTGCTAGCCCAGGCACACCTCTTGCCGCCTGGGTCTGCACTGGCGACGTGTGTCGCAAAAGCAATGTGCTCCTTCCGAGTAGAGCGACGGAAGGGTGTGTTTGGCTGGGCACTCCGGTCAACGTGTGCAGCTTCCGCTCAATGACTCAATTCAACAAAAACCTGCTGCAAGTCGAGCTGCACCAAAACAACAAACAAATCAATGCCTCCTGGCAAGTGAACACATTCGGGGTGGTAGCCATGGCGGTTCGTTGGTGCCGCCATCGCTGTTCTGAGCTCTCTGCTGCGTTTCTTTCCACCCGTCTGACCCTAATCCCACTCTGATCTCATGTATGTTCCTCCAATGCACTCCTGTGTCCATGTTCTGCTGTCTGCAAAATGCCAACATGTAAACTGACCATCCATGCACACGACAGCGCAACAAGGGAGCGGTGGGCTTACCCAAAGCACACCTGTATGGACCTGATGAATGACCTGCAACCTGAAGGCTCAACGAAACAAGTAGTACTGCCACCAGAAAAGGACGCTCTACACACTGCGTGTGCGGCAACACCTGCACTGACGCCACCGTGCATGGCTGTTACAAACAGGCTGTGCCTGATTCCATGGGCCTGGGGACACGTACGTTGGTGGGACAAAAACGTAGAGACACTGGAAGCAGGGCTGGCTGGCTGCTGCACGAGAGAACAAGCCGCGAGCCAAACAGCGGGGAGGGCATCGCGGGGATAGGGCACGAGCAGTGAAAAGACAGGTAGCACGCAAGGGAGGGGCAAGCTTGGAACCACGGGGAGGGAAGTGCTGGCTGACCGGTGGGTCCAAACGGAATATAGATGACGTGCAGCGGGGAACAGGCCACAAGGTACTGCACGATGGCATGCTTTTGCTTTGCTTTTGAAAACATTGAATGAAAACATTGAATGAATACATTGAATGAAAAGGCACCTGCCAGGGCCAAAGCAGCGAGCCAGGGCGGCAACGGATGCCGCAAGCGTCCAACACGAGCAGGTGCGGCAGTGGCGCAAGCAGGCAAGACAAGAGGGGACAAAGGCGAGCGCAACACGCCAGGTGGAGACCTTGCCTGGGACAGAATGGCAGGGCAGGCATAGCCACGGGCAGGGAATCAAGACTGGTGGCATCTTTTCCCTCCGAGGCGCGCACAGGCCTAGGCACATGCCTGCAAGTGTCCGCTGCATGCCCGCCGTTGCGGCATGTGCAAGGGATGGGAGGCGGAGTGGAGGACGGAGTAGGGGGTCAGGAGCACAATTAGGGGGGGGGACAGCGGGTGGAGGGGTAGCGTGGGGAGGGGAAGGACAACCGGCAGAGGGGGCACGGGCGGGAGGAGGACATGGGCGGGAGGAGGACATGGGCACGCATGGAAGAAGCAGCATTCAAGAGTTCAAGTCACAGGTAAACGATGCAGCAAAGGTGAGGAATGCGAGAAATCAGGGTGAATGTTAAAGGTGCTGGGGCTAGGTGGCGTTGCCGGCAGGGGGAACTTGCCAGTCATGCGTTACAGGTAGCTGGCACATTTACACGGCACGAGCGGGCGCGCAAGCGCCCACACGCATGTGCAGCACGACGCGCACTCGTCGCGGGGCTCGTGCCGCTGCTGTTGCTCCTGCCGTCCGAGCGCCATGTCCATCAGCTTGCCTACGGGTGGGCAAGCTGATGGATATGGCGTTAGGGCGGCAGGAGCAACAGCGGCGGCGCGAGCCCCGTGACGAGTGACTCACATGGCGTTGTCCTCCAGCACGCGCGCTGCGCCATACATCTGCTCCATTCTGTCGTCGTGGTTGTGTACATACGCAAGTGCGCAAGGCGGTGAGTGTGTACATAGGCAACCGCGACGACAGAATGGAGCAGATGTATGGCGCAGCGCGCGTGCTGGAGGGCAACGTGGCGTCACCCAGCTTGTTGAAGCGGCCGCGCATCTCGGTGCGCAGCGCGTCTATCTTGCTGTCGAACTTGCTGCCCAGCGCGTCAATCTTGCTGTCGAAGTTTGTTAGGAAAAACCAGGAGCCAGCCAGAATACCGCCCATAACAGTGAGGACCAAGCCAGCTGTGAAGCCGGCCGTGCGCAGGTCGAGGCGCGCTGCGGGGCGGGACGGGGTGGGAGGAAGGCGGGTGGGGGAGTGGGAGGCCGTTGCGAAGCGGCGCAGCGGGGGTGAAGCGAGAGGCTGGGGGGAAGACGCGCAGCGCAGTTGGAGTGAGAGGCTGTGGGGAACCTGGATGCGGGCGCCAGCTGCTGCCCGGGCGCCCATCCCTACCGCCGCACCCACCTGTGGGTGTGACGGCGGCGGTGAGCGCCAAGAAGGTGCGGGCGCCTGCCTTCGCAGGGTCGGCGGCGCCTGTCTGGGGGTGGGGGGGCGTGGTGAGGGCGTGGAGGTGAGCCAGCCGTGAGGCTTTGCGCGGAGGAGGTGGGGCAGAACCTCCAGGCGTGGCGGGGCGGCGAGGTGTGGGTCGGGGCGGCGGCGGTGAGGGCGGCGGGGCGGAACCATAAGCTGCTCCAACGCAAACGAGGCGCGCCAGCACGCGCCCAAAGCCCAAGCCCACGGCATACCGAGAACACGCGGGCGCGGACGAGCCCACAACGGGAGACTCGGGATGGGAGACTAGGGAGCGGCGCTTGGGGCTGGAAGGGGCCTGAGGGAGCTCTCGAGACCCTCTAGGGTTTAGGGGTTAGGGTTAGGATAGAGGCTCTGCCGCGGCATGCCGCCCCTGTTGCAGCAGCGGGGGTGCCCATCTGTGCATGGGCTGCTGTTGGGTGCTGCCTTTGCACACAGATGCCAAGCATGCAAGTAAGCAAGCAAACAAACACGCTGCGCATGTCGTCCGGGCGCACCACTTCTCAGCAGCCAGACACGACAGCCTAAGAAAGCAGCATGGGCGGCGGCAGCTCGTCCCCGGGACATGCTACCGCTGTCGCCCTGCCCTGCCAGGCTGGCAGTGGCTACCATTGACCTAGCTAGCTGGCGCGTGTCTGCCACCTCTGCTCCCTGTGCATAATCCTTGGCAAGAAA
The DNA here is from genome assembly GCA_002896455.3 of Chlorella sp. ArM0029B. NCBI lineage: Eukaryota > Viridiplantae > Chlorophyta > Trebouxiophyceae > Chlorellales > Chlorellaceae > Chlorella > Chlorella sp. ArM0029B. The sequence continues at coordinate 473,225 of JTEE01000114.1, read as the reverse complement.
CGGGGCCGCTAGAAACAAACCCAGAACTGGACTACTCAGCACACCGCCGACACTGCCCAACCCGCACCTGCTTGCCCCAACCACCCCAACAAATCTCCTGTCTCGTGAGACCGCTCCTGGCTCCATATGGATATTAAGTGTGCAACTAACTAACAAGACCATGCCTGGATTTTGCTGGGTGCTGGCAGGCAACCAGCTGCTAGCATTTAAGTGTGTGCGCCCGTGTCAGGCAGCAGGGGGGCACTAGGTAATGGCAGTTGGCAGCTGAAGACAGAAAAGAAGGTAGGCAGGCGAGCATGGGTAACCGCGAGAATGTGCCACCGGAGAGCAGCGATGCACCGCAACAGGCAACACTGGAACGCCCGAATTTCACACAACACAGCGAAGTGCTCAAAATGTTGGCAGCCAGCGGGGCCTCTCAGACCTGGGCAATGTCAGCGCGCAGCATGAAAGAAAGGTCAGGCAGGCGGGCCTGCAGCACTTCGGCTGGCCTTGGAGCAGCAAGGGCCGCGGCTGCCGCAGCCCATTCTGCGGTTGCCGCAGCTGCTCCTGCCTGCACTGCTGCTGCTGGCAAAAGGTCAGCAGGGGGCTCAGCCTCCGCAAAATCTGTGAAATCGTCCTCCTCTTCTTCTTGTGGGCCCCGGATCTGGCCCTCGCCTCCCCAGCCGCTCTCCAGCCCTGCCTGGCCCTCGTCATCCCAGCCGCTCGGCATAGGTGCCAAAGCCCCATTAGCGCCACCAACCACAACGCCATCCTCCGCCACCGCGCTTCCGCGTTCTGCAGAGGGCTGCTGCTGCGCCTGCTGCTGCTGTGCTGGCGCTGGCGGCCAGTCAGCGACTACCAGCACTGCTGGCGCCAGGTCTGAGCTGGCAAAAGGGTCGATGACGGCAGGTGGTGGTGCTGCTGGTGCAGGAGGTGGCGGCAGCGGCGGGGCGGCTGTGAAGTCTGCAAAGCCACCATCGTCCCAGTCAGAAGCCGAGGCCGAGGCAGCAGGGGTGGGCGCTGCCGGGAAGGTGGCAAATCTGCCTGCGGTACCTGGAGCTGCTGAGGGAGCGTCAGGCGTTGGCGCTGCAGGGAAATCTGCAAGGCTGCTGCCGGCGTCGTCCCAACCGGCGCCAAACTGTGCCTGTGCTGTGGGCGGGGCAGGCGAGGCGGGAGCTCCCCAGCTAGCTGCAGCTGCTTCAGCGGTGACTGAGGCCGATGCTGCCGGCACTGCAATCGCCGCATCGCTGCTCTGCTGCCCTGCTGATGCCATTGCTGCAAAGTCAGCACCCCAGTTTTCTTGCTGCGCTGCCGCTGGGGCCTGCTGCGGCAGTTGTTGCTCAAGAGGGACGCTGCCTGCTGCAGCTGCAATGGTCGCGGCTGCACGAGCGCCCTGCTGCTGCTCCCTAAGCTGCTGCTCCTTGAGACCCTGCTCCTTAAGCTGCTGCTCCTTGAGACCCCGCTCCTTAAGCTGCTGCTCCTTGTGACCCACACGTGGCAGCCCAGCAGGGTGTCCCTGCGGGCCAATCGCCTCAGGGCTGGCCGAGCTGGCCTTGCGGGCAACACGCGGTGCGGCTGGGAACGCGGTGTCGCTGCTGCTTGGCGGCGCCTGCATCGAATGCATGCAAAGCGGCGATGCCAGAGTTTTCTCAGCAGGCAATCACATGTTTCGCCCATGCTAATCCCGGACTCTCTGCAGGTGCCAGCTGTCTGGGCACCATCGGACGCTCGCCCCGTAGGCCGATACCTTACGCAGGCACAGACCACCCAACACACTCTGCTGCCCTCACACCTGCCGAGCGGGGCTTCTGCTTGCGATGCAAGGGCCGCTGCGCTGGCTGACAGTCAGGCCCTGCACACGACAAGGACGGGGAGCGTAGGGAGACGCAGCAATCAAGGACATTGAAGGCGTGCAGATCAGAAGTGGAGCAAGCACACTTGGGGGCAGGTTGCTGAGTGACTTTCAGCTGCATTCTGTTGGCCGCCCACCCGCTCCCCCTCCCCGCGCAAAACAGCACCGCCGCATGTTCACAGCTGCACTCACCATTCGGGCCAGTAGCCTGGATTCTACGCTAGAATCGCGCCATGCCACCGCCGCTGCGCTACTGCCTGCCGCTGCTGCAGCTGCCGGTGCAGACAGCATGGGAAACTGTGCTGCCAGGTCACCAGCAGTGGGCAGCACGGCAACCAGGCCGCCCCCGCTGCTACTGCCCCCACTGCCCAGCTGCGCCGGCAGCAGAAGCCCCAGAAGCAGCGAGGCTGCTGCCGCCTTGAAAGCATCGGGAGGAAGCTCCAGCAGGGATGTGCTGCTGTCAACGCTACAGCTTGGCATCGCCTCCCTGCTGCTGGCATCTGGTAGCACCAGTGGCGGGGCTGCTTCTGCCGTTGCTTCTACTGCTGTTGTCGGCACTGCTGCTGCTTCTGCTGCTGCTTCTGGCGCTGCTGCTGCTTCTGCTGCTTCTGAAAAGGCCTCAAACTCGTCCTCGCTGTCGCCGGTGGAGGCTGCAATTGCCATGGCCAAGGGCATTGCTGGAACCGACGGCAGGGCCGCTTCTGCTGCCTCTGAGAATGCCTGGAAATCGTCTTCGCTGTCACTGACACTGACTTCCGCCGCTGCCGGCACGGCCGTCCCCAGCGCCACCCCTGCTGGCAGCGGTGAGGCCGCCTCTGGCTCGGCTGCTGCTGCCACAAACGAGGCCGTTGCCACTTCTGCCAACTCTGGGAATGCGTGGAATTCGTGCTCACTGCCGTCGGCGGAGGCAGCAACCGTAGCCGGCATTAGCGAGGCTGCCTGTGCCTCCGCCAGCGCTGCAGATGATGAGGCTGCCTCTGCTGCCGCAAGCGCTGCCGCTGGCGAGGCTGCCTCTGCCTCCGCCACCGCTGCAGATGGCGAGGCTGCCTCTGCCTCCTCCAGTGCTGCAGACGGCGAGGCTGCCTCTGCTGCCGCCAGCGCTGCAGATGGCGAGGCTGCCTGTGCCTCCGCCAGCGCTGCCGCTGGTGAGGCTGCCTCTGCCTCCTCCTCTGCTCCCGCTGGTGGGACCGCGATCATCACTGCCTCGGCTTCCGTTTCTGAGGAGGGCTGGAAGTCGTCCTCACTGCTGCTTGCAGACGCAGTGACCGCCGCTGGCAAGGGCAGGGCCGCTTCGGGTTCCGCTGCTGCTGCTGCTGCGACTGCTGCCATGGCTGCCTCTGCCTCTGGCTCTGCCGCTGCCCAGGCTGCAGCTGCCGTTGCTGCCACTGGCAGCGCCACCTCCTGCACCACCTCTGCTGCCACTGGCAGCGCCTCTGGAGCCGCATCTGCTGCTACCTCTGAGAAAGGCTGAAAGTCGTCCTCGCTGTCACCGACAGATGCAGCAACTCCCACCGTCGCCTGCAAGGCTGCCCAGGGGTCCGCTGCTGCTGCCGCTGCCGTGGACCCGCCGCCTTCAAGCTCTGCCGCTGCCGCTGCCTCCCGCAATGCCACCGCCGGCCCCACCTCTGCTGCGCATGAGAACTGCTGGAGGCTGTCCTCGCTGCCGCTGGCAGAGGCATTGCTAGCCGCCTGGAGGAGAGCAGCCGCTCCTGCAGCTTTGTTGGAAGCTTCAAACTGAGGCGCGGTCCCAGATGCACCAAAGCCGTCTTCGCTGCTACTGCTGCTGCGAACCTGCTCATCGGCCGGTTCCTCTGCTAAACTGGCGGCAGTGGCTGCTCCGGCTGCGCCCTCACCGCCGCTGCTGCCCCTCAAACTCTTGCCTGGCCCATCAGTCAGTGCCTCCTGCTCTGCATTCACATATCCATCCACTGCTTGCATCGTTGCCTGCAATAAGCCTCGGCTAAGTGGAAGGTGTGGTTCAACCGAACGGTTCAACCCCGCTTCCGCAAGGGGCGGGAGCGGTGGCGGCAGGGCTCCCAGCGCCTGCTGCCAGACCGTCTGGCTGGGGCACAAAAGGCCATTGAATCTGGGCTAAGTTGCTCCAAGCTGCCCCTCGTCCGGCAGGAGCAGGACACACGCGGGTGAAGGCCTAGCGCTTTGGCTGGCCAACTTCTTGGCTGGCCACCGAGCTTGTGTCCGACAAGTGCTGAGAAGTGATCGCGCACCTGCTCCTCCAAGTCTCACTTGCGCCCTACTAGCAGCCTCCCACAGTGACCCCTCGATATCGCCTTAACGAGTGCGCTCTTCAAACTCGGATTGTGGAGTTGATGAATCAATGAAGCGCCACGGCCTGCCAGAAGTGAGGCCCGGGGGGGTGGCACCCTGGCCGCCGCCTGGCGGCGCCTGGCACGGTGCCCCTGGCGGTGCTACAAACGAGGACTGCTGGCGGCCTGGAGCAGCCATGAAGAGCAAAAGGCATGCACCGCACAAATTGCAAAGTGCAGGCGCAACCTCAGGCCACGCAAAACAGCACGCTGTAGCGGCAAGGCCACCTTGCGGAGGTCGCTGGCGGACCCGGCCTGGCGTGATGCAGCTGTGAACAGCTCTGCCCACGCGGTGTTCTTTGCACCCGACTGGTGTCCTTTCAATCATTCACACGTAAAATTGGGTTTCCTGACGTACGCATACACATTCAGCCCTCTTTCCTTGGAGCACGGTGGTGAATTGCCGCACCGGCGCGCGCAAGGGGCGCCACCGCTGCTGCCAACTAGGCAGCCAAGTCAAAGCAAAAGGTGAGAGGCGCATGTGTTGGGTCCGCCATATTCATCAGAATCACGCTCTATGCCGTGCTAAAGGCGCATCTCCTCGTGCGCGCGGAATGAGTTCCGTCCCGGCGCCTGGCGCGACTTGGCATTGATCGATATAATTGTTAGAGCTACCGTGAGTGCCTGAGGCACAGGCTGACGCGTTGGCGCGGAGGGTGAGCGCCGACGTGCTGGCAGCGAGTGTTTGTGTTGTGGCCACCGTGTTTGTAAACTAACGGTGCAGTGTTGCGCTCGAAACACAGCCGCGATGGCCTACGTCAGGCCCAGCGTGATCGGCCGGCCGGTTCTTTGCAGCCTGAGCAGCTCAACGCCTGCCCGATGGCTGATAGCGGCGCCCCGAGATGATCAGATCGTGGGCAGTCAGCTACCAGTTGCATTTACCTTGCCACCTGTGGCGGCGCCGCCGCCGCCGCCCATCCGCTGCTGCCACCGCCTGCCACCGCTTGGTGGTGTGGTGTTGCGCTGTGCACGGGTGCCAAGGTTGATATGACGGCTCAATGGCAGGCTCTCCAGTTGCTGTCTATGTTTGAGCGACCGTTGTGTACCTTGAACCACACCAATGAATGATCTCCACAGGGCGATGGAGGAGGAGCAACCGGCCCCATTGGTGGGGTTCCTCTTTGGCAATGTGAACGAGAAGGGTGGCGTGGAAGCTCCATATCTGGACGAGGTGAGACAGCACGCCGCCTGAGGCCAGCTGAAGCCAGCTCTGTGTGCCGCTTTTGGAGGCCTCTGTCGATTAGCACAGTGGGGCGGCACTTTAACAAATTCCTGACGTGGCGAGGACACCACTTGTGTGCAACTTATGTGCCACTTGTGTGCAACTTATGTGCCACCTGAATGCAGGATGCAAAGGAGCACTTGGGGGGACTGGCGCGGGTGCAAGGCGGCGCACTTGACTTGCAGGTGAACAGATTCTGCTGCCGCTGGCGGCGGGCGGCCTCAAGTCAGTCTGGGAGTGGCCTCTGATGTTCCTGTGGCACTGTTCCTCTGCCGGTGGCCTCTGCTGTTCCTTCTGTGCTGCTTTTCTGTGCTGTTCCTTCTGTGCTGGTTTTTCTGTGCTGTTCCTTCTGTGCTGGGGGCTGGGGCCACAGCAGGCCTGACCCGCAGTTGCCCTCCCCTCCACATACTTCCCCATCTCCTCCACCTCCGCCTTCCGTCCCTTAGGCTGAGCTGCAAGACGGCGAGCAGCCAGAGGACGCTGCGGCGGTTGCGGGTGCTGCCGTGCGGCCCGCCGCCGACGCTCAGGACTATGCTGACGAGGCGGAACTCATCGAGGATGCCGAGGCAGCAGCAGCTGCAGCAGCTGAGCAGCAGCGCAGGCTGGGCATGGTGGCCGCGGCGCTGCAAGCGGGTGGTGCAGCAGAGGATGAAGACTACGATTTTGACGAAGACAAAGCACCCGCAGCAGCTGGTGCAGCAGCGGCAGCACCCGCCATGCCAGCTCACCCAGCTGCCGCGCCGGGTTACGCCGCTGCCGCGCCAGCACAGCTGGGTGCTGCACAAGCGGCAGCTGCCCCACCGGCAGTGCTGCCTGGCGGGGTGCCTGCCCTGCTTGGCACGCAGCTGGCGGCGACACAGCAGCGCCACGTGCGCCTGCCCGTGCTGGGCCGCTCGGTGGATGGAGAGACGGTGCTGCGCTTTTCTGAGCTGTATGGCTATCAGGGGGTGATGGCGGGGCATGTGGCCTCAGCGAATGAGCTGCGCCCCCCACCGCTGCTGCCACGTGGGCAGCGCCGCGGCGTGACGGCACTGCAGCGGCAGCAGCTGGCCGAGGTAGTCGATGAGGAGGATGAGGAGGCGATGCTCTTGGGTGCAGACTTTGAGGTGCCGCCAGGTGAGTTCTTGCTGCTGCTGATGCTGCTGCTGCTGCTGTCGCCGCTGCTGCTGCTGTCGCTGCTCCAGCTGCTGCAGCTGGCGATGGTAAGCTGTAGGCTGGTGCCCTGCTACCCATCTGTGTTTGGCCTGCTAGCCGGTCTGCAGGCACGCGCGGTACGCCGACCTGCCAGCGTGCGTGATTGCAGTTGCACAATGATTGCAGTTGCATTGCAGTTGCATTTCACACAAACAAGAAGGTAGCGATATGAGCAAGCCCGTATGCTTCCATGCTGCCCTGTAGACGAAGAGGAGGAGGAGGAGGAACAGCAGCAGCAGCGACAGCGACAGCAGCAGCAGCAGCGACAGCAGCAGCAGCAGCAGCGGCAGCAGCAGCGACAGCAGCAGCAGCAGCAGCGGCAGCAGCAGCAGCAGCAGCGGCAGCAGCAGCAACAGCAGCAGCGCAGGGCGCCTGAGGCAGCGGCGGCGCAGGCAACCGTGCCAGCTTCCCAGGCAAACCATGGCGGCCAGCCACAGCGCGCCAGGTGCGCAGCTGTGTTTGTTGTGGGGTTGATACCCTATGTGTCCGCTGTTGGACAGGCATCCATTTCCTGCCCTGGAGGGTTTGCTTTGGTGCATGTGTAGTTGCTGCCTCTTGCATGCGGCATAATGTCTCGTGCCTTCCCTGCTGCCTTCAGGAGCGGGCGCCTGCCAGAGCCAAATGGCAACGAGGCGGCACAGGAGGCGGGCGCTGCAGACAGTGGGGATGGCACGGCCGGTGAGGGCGCCCCAGGCGGCGATGCCAGCTCTTCTGACATGACCTTTGCCCCGGTCAACACGCTGGCTTGGGAGGACAAAGTGCGCTGGCAGGGCGCAGGCAGCGCGGGTGCTGGGGCTGGCTCGGGGCGCGATTCAGACGATGAGCAGCATGCAGCTGGCACCGCTGCTGGTGAGCAAGAGCCGATGCAGCAAGATGCAGGCGCATCCCAGCAACCAGGCGGAGAGCAGCAGCAGGCCTCGCAATCGCAATGGGAGCAGCCGCCGGAAGAGGCACAGCATGTGGCGCATGCTGACATTGCAGCCATGTTTCAGCAGCAGCAGGCACAGCAGGCGCAGCAGGCACCAGCAGTGGAGCAGCCATCAGCGCCAGTGCCGGCGGCCACGCAGTTTGCTGGCGGGCTGCCAGTGGTGCTGATGCCTGCGGCACCCGATGGGCTCCCGATGGTGCAACAGCAGCAGCAAGGAGGACAGCCGGACTGGCAGCAGCAGCAGCAGCAGCAGCAGCAGCAGCAGCAGGAGCAGCAGCAGTTTGGGGCGTACGCAGCAGCTGCTCTGCCCAGCTTTGAAGAGCCCTGGGCAGAGCTTCCAGGGCTTACCAGTGCATCGGCAGAAGCAGCAGCAGCCAGGGCAGCAGTCGAGAGTGACGAGGAGGAATACCTCACACTGCCCACCGCCCCGCTGCTGCGTCTGGAGCTCATTGCTTTGGCAGGCGGGGCAGAGGCGCGCAGCCTGCGTCTGCAGCCTGCACCCGACATGCTGCCAGGTGCGCTCTTGGCTGCGTGTTGCATCTGACCCCCACTTGCATGCACAACAGCACCTTCTGGTGCGCTGGTCTTGCAGCCCTGCAAGATGCTGGGCACCGTCAGCTGCATTCACCTGCTGCTGTGTCGTGGGGTTTGTGTCGCGAGTTTCTTTGCGGATAAACAGACTGTAAGCCCGAAAAAGCAAAGCAAAGCTGCCCATTTCTCTGCCCTCTGCAGTGCACCGCATCGCCTGGGAGGACCGCATTGCGTGGGAAGGCACCTCCAACGCAAAGAGCATCAGGTGGGGTGCAAGAGTGCGCACAATCTGCGTGCAATACTGCGCTGGCCCAGGCTTGTGATTGCCAATGTCTCTTTCGTTGCTGTACGTGAATGGCTTGCCTCACCCCCTTCCCTGCAGGGTGAAGGGGTCTAGATTCGAACGACGCCGGCCAGGCTTTCACCATCGTAAGCCCGCCTCATTCCCTTACCCCTGCCTGCAGGATGAAAGGCGCTGCGTATGATTTGAACGACGCCGGCCAGGCCTTTGAGCTGATCCAGCCGCTGCAGCCGCCAGCTGGGGCGGCAGCAGCAGCAGGGCGTGCAGGCAGCGCTTTCCCAGATCTGGCAGCCCTGGTGTCACAGGCAGCTGCCCTCATCATCCAACCGCAGGCCGTGGTGAGTGCCGCTGCCTTTCAGCTTGCCATGTGTTCCTCCTGGACCTACCCCTTTTTGTTTGTTTGTTTGTGTTTTTTAGCAACATGCACACTGTCTTGCACAACGCCGCTGACGGAGCAATGCTATGCGCCACTTGCCACGTTGAGTTGAATGCAGGCCCTGCCGCTGCCGCCCAAGGGCTCCGGCTTTGACCCGGGCCAGCCCGAGGAAGTGGAGCTGTGGCAGCTGCAGCAGGGGCTGGCACGCGAGCGGGAATACCACCAGCAAGCAAAACGCAAAGCAGGTGCGTGAGGAATGGGGTGGCTCATGACCGAGAGGGAGCGGAGCGGTGGCCGGCGCTGCCAAACGGCAGCACTGCCGGATGATCCAGCGGAAAGCAGGCACATGATGAGAACGACATGAAGCGGGTGTGTGTCTATATGCGAGAGCAGTACCACCAGCAGGCCATGCGAGAAGCTGGCTTGCTCGAAAGTATGTATCTGCAATCAAGGCGCGTGTGCCACTAGCAGTTCCAGTGCCAAGCAGGCACACCGGAGGTTAAGTGCGCGATGAGGCTACCAAGAAGTTTCAGCAAGCCCCATGTTCAGGGTCCGTTCGGTCTCCCATCGCTGAATGGGGGTTGTGCTCGACACGTGCGTGCAGGTACTGCGGCCACTGTGCGTGTGCTTCATGCCAAGCTGGCCAACGACCTAGCCACCATCCCCATCCTGAACCCCACCCCTTACACCCAGGTGTGCTCCTCTGCATTACGGCCAGCGCGTGTTGCCTCCTCTATCCGGCTCTCTGTGGGCACGTTGTGCCTCATCGTCCGCATGTTCAGCAGTGGTTTACTGTATGAAACAAAACCTCGTTGACTCTGTTTTAACTGTGGAACTTGCAGGAGGAGCTGCTCGCATTGTCCCTGTGGCACACGCCACGTGGCAAGTGGTGGCCACTGGAGGTGAGCGCTGGCGTTGATTTTGCTTGTGGGGGTTTTACATCTGATTTCCGCGGAAAAACGTGCGACACAGACGCCTGGACAGTGGGGGACCACCAGGATTGCAAGCAGGGAGGAGGGGCAGGGGGAAACGGCAGGCTGAACCGATGCAGCGGGCTGATATGAGGCATGCCACGCAGAGCGACAGTGCATCTGTCTTGTGCTTCCGGAGAGTTGACAGTTGGGCAGATGCAAGCAGCACCGTGCATGCTTGGCCTGAACAGCACTCGTTTGCTTGTGCAGGCTGGCTGCGTGGCGCTTGGCGGCAGCAAGAAGGGCAAGGCCGGGTCGTCAGGCCCAGTGTCAATCACCATTTCTAGCCTGCCAGGGCTCAGGTCTGTAGAAGAAAGGGTCTCGTGGTCACTTGCTCCACTTGCCCCCCTGCCTGCTTGAGCCAGGCTTTGGTGCGCACCAGGGCTAGGTGCGCTGCCTTTTTTAGCAACTCTGTGGCTGATTTGCTCTGCCTCCCCCCTGTTGCTCACCACCTTTCCACACACACTGTGCAGCAAGGTGTTCCAGGCTGGGCTGGAATCGCGGCTGCAGGACCTGTGGAAGCATGTAAGGGCTGGCAGCTGTGTCACTTGCCCTCTCGCTTGCCCTGCCACCATGTCCGTGGCATCTGCTGCATCATGTGTGGTGTGGTCTTGCTGTGAGAATGTCGTCCCGACTATGCCCCTGCTCCCCTGACTCGGATCTTGCACCTTATCCCTGGCTACAGTTGGTTGACAACACCCCCACGTTCAAGCCAGCTGAGCACAAGCAGCCGCTGATGCTGCTGCCAGGACGCCCGCCGGTGGCTCTTCCCCTGGATCAGCCACTCAAGTCAATGGGAGTGGTCAAGGAGGGGCAGAAGCAGGTGGGAACGCGCGACACAGATGACGCCTGGGGTTTCAGCATGTTTGGGGGTTTTAAAACCTTGCATAGTCTTCCCCAATTATTCTGGCAAGTTGCCAAAATTTCCAGCACGCGTCTGCTCAGTGTTCTAATACATATCATTCTATCTGCTTGTGCAGATCAAGCTGGCAGTCGCGTTCCAAGACATCGAGCTACTGCCTACTGCTGTGGTGGGTGCTGTGGCAGCCAACGACAACCCCGCACTCCTCAGGTCAGTGCATTGCTGCTGCACGCTCCTTATGTAAAGTGCACATGCGCCCTTGGTGGATAAAGCGGTTGGCATTGGCCCTGGCACATTTGGCTGTGCTCGGCCAACGTTCAATCTAGTACCTGTTCTTCTGCCTGTCCCACAGGCCGCCAAATGCGTTCACCCGCAAGCGCGACTACTCTGCGGCGGAGCCGGGGCATGTGGTGCTTCTAGAGTACATGGAGCAGCAGGCAAGCAGGGGCAGCAGGCCTGCCTGGGTGGTTTGGCTGTGCAAGGACTGTAGCGCCTGGGTAGGCATCTGTAGCGCGGAAACTTGACGTCTGCTAGGGCAGCCATGCAGGCCAGGAGTGTGGAGTGTTCCGCTGAGTGTATGCTGCTCCATCTGATTGATGCCAGCGCAAACGACCCCTCTCGTCGTATGTGCAGCCCCCGCTGCTGAATCGGCCCGGCATGGGCGCCAAGCTGGTGACGTACTATCGCAAGGAGGATGCAGCAGACACGAAGCACCAGAAGCTGAAGCAGGGTGAGACGAGGACCGGGCAGCCTGCGAGTTGTGACAAACCCCTAATTATGTTTTAGCTGTTTTCGCTTCTTTTTGTCTCTTGTGTTGAAACTTGTAATTTTGAAGTTGATGACGAATTTAGGTGCCCCTTTGAATGCGCATGCTTTGGCTCTGGAATGTGGGCTTTGTCCAAGAATGCAAAGTCCCCCTTGCATTGGTCGGTATGTTTGATGTCTGATTATGCCTTGAAATATGTCTGCAGAGACGCCGCGGTGGCGAGTGGGCACTGTGCAGCCGCTGGGGGACGATGACGACTCGCCCTTCCTGGGTAGGAATTGAGCATTGCTTTGCTCCTGGGCCCTGGGCCTTGCACATGCAACATGGAGGCTCTGCGCTTAGCAAAGACCGCGGACCCTGGAACGCCTGAGCATGAACAACCATTTGTGCACACAGCTGTGTGTATGCGCACTGCCATCTTGGGCCAGCGGACCTGCAATGCCACGTGAAGTTCAATATTCGACTCCGTGGTGTCCTGTATGTGTGTTTGTGTGCTTGTGCAGGCCAGCTGGCCAAGGGCAGCAGCAGCCTGAGTGTGGAAAGCGGCCTGTTCCGCTCGCTGGCATTTCCCTACGTCCCTCCCCACACCGACTTCCTGCTCCTGCGCACGCCGGTACGTCGGCAGCAGTGTGCCTGCTTCGTACCATGGCCACCGCCCCTGTGTGTGTTGCACTATTGTTGAACGACTTGCGGCAGTTATGTCAGCATTTTGGCCACACAACGTGCACTGTACATGTCTTGCATTTGCCTGTGTGCAGGCCGGCACCATGCAGCTGCGCGAGCTGAATGGCACTTTGGTGGTGGGCCAGCAGCTGCCCATGATGCGCGTTCCCGCCCCCACGGCGCGTGAAGTCAAGTGAGCAGCACCAATTGATGAGGAATTCTGCCAGAAGCGTTGTGCCAGAAGGGACAAGAAGCAGCAACCTGATGAGCATGAGAGCATGGGACATGTGGACCACTCAGTTGGTGCGCTTTGGGCTGGAGAAGGTTATTGAGGCTGGCACTTGCGTGCTTATGGGTACATGTCATGCCTGTGCTTTTGTCTTCCTGCAGGGACCTGGAAGAGCGGCGCATCTATGTGCACGTTTTCAAGCACCTGCGGCGGCAGCAGGCCAAGCTGGACAAAGACCAAACCAAGCAGGTATGGCCCTTATTGCTTGCTTGTATTTGCTGGAG
>JTEE01000114.1:439279-455297 GCA_002896455.3 Chlorella sp. ArM0029B | reverse complement strand
GATGGGGATGTGGCAACTTTGGCCAGCACGGATTCTGCACATCGGACAATGCATCCTCACATAGGATTCGTCATCCTTTTTTTTTTAATGCCAGCATTGCGTACTGCATTTTGTGTGGTTTGCTGTGGTTTGCAGATGAGGATGCAGATACTTTGGATGATGATGATGACGATGCTGGCACCAGCGACGAGGCGGCCACGCCTGCGCCTGGCAGCAGATCACGCCCAGCAGCCGGCCCTGGCGGCGCCGGTGCAGCAGCAGGTGCGCAGTTGGCACAGCATTTCCCCCCTCTCCCCTTTGTGCAGTCGCACACTACGACATGATGTAGTTTGCGATATTTGCCATGTTGGCCGGTTTTCATGCAATGCGAGTCTTGGAGGAAACGGTTTACCCCCAACCTCTTGATGCTCTTTACGGCACGATCGCAGATTTTGTCAGTTTGAAACGGCCCGGTGTTTCCCTATTAGATCTGTGCGATCCAGCTCGGCATGGGGCGCGTCTGGGCACTGTTCTGAGCATACGCCTCCTTTCGTAGGTTTTCATTCGCTTTGTAGGCAAGCTGGGCGTGGGTTGGGGTGCCGCTGGGCACGCATCTGAGAACAATTATCCTTTCGTCAATTTCCTTTTGCTATGCAGGCCAGCTGGGCGTGGTTGGGCGCCAGCTGGGCACGATCCTGGGCAGCATAGTGCAGCAGCTGCGTAACATGAAGAAGAACTTTGGATACCCAGCCAAAATGACGCGGGTGTACGAGCTGGTGTTTGGCAAAGTGGTGAGTGTTTGGTGGCGCATTTGCGTTTCCGCAACGCAATTCAAGACAGGCACAGCAAACATGCAGTGCATTGGGGAAACGCAATGCATGTTAGCTGTTTCCTTTCTTGAATGCATGTATCTGCACCCTGCGGCAGACAATAGTGCTTTTTGAAGTGGAGCATGCCTGGCACACTTGTCCGGCATATTCATGAGGTGCAGTGCCAGGCCAGCAGTGTCAAATGACACCATGTGTCTGCAGACGAAACTTGCTGTCCTCACTGACCGACCACCGCCATTCCTCCCTCTGCCCGCTCCCTTCTCGACATGCCTCCCCCGCTTTGCAGCCCAGCATCAAGCACACGCCCGACTACCATACCTGGGTGCCCAAGCCCCAAGTGATCATCCTGCCGGAGTGCCAGAAGAAGGCCAAGTCAGGGCGCTACCTCACACTGGAGCAGTTCAGGTGGGGCTGGCCTCAATGCACATGATGTGTATGACAATGTCACACAATAAGACAGTGTCACAATGTCACACTGTATGACAGTGTCACTGTATGACAGTCACACTGTATGACAGTGTCACATTGTATGACAATGTCACATACATTATGTCATGACAACTGGGGGTACTCCTCATTCCAACCGCTCATACAGGCGCATTGCATGCAGATGGACACGCTGCATGACTGACTTCAAAGCGATTGATGTGGGGCCATTGTGTTCTCCAACAGCACACAGTTGTATCGCCTGCATGCAGAAGGACAAACCGCAGTTTGTACTGGCATATTTCGGCAGCATGTGGTGCTGGCAGCCTGTCCCAGGTCACGAGCGCTGACAGTGCGCCCTCCGCTTTGGCGCTGCGCTGGCTGGGCCAGAAACACTTGCTGACGTGTACCTTTGGTGCTTGTGCTCCCCGTGTGCTCACCATCCTGCCTGCAGGGCGGACTTTCAGCAGCTGTACCAGAACGCAGTGGCTTACAACACCCCAGGACACGGCATCCAAGGCGACCCATGTGAGCTGCCCTTGCTGCCCTTCACGATGGCTGCGCTGGCATTCTGCTCTTCCAACTGTTCACCCGCATGGGTGTGTCGAGCTCTCCTGCCTGCCCTCTCGCCTGCCTCCTCCTTTGTTGCTCTCTGCGCATGCCTCTAATGCACCTCATAATGCTTTCTTCCTGTACCTCGTAAATGTCTTCAGACTTCATCAGCATTGCGAGCGAACTTCTGGAAGACTCGGAGGCGCTGATTGCGCAACACCTTGATGAGATCGAGGCAGCAGAGGTGTTCCATGCGTGTGCTTGCTGCGCACTGTTTGTGCACCCAATTGCTCGAGGGAGGGCCTGGGCTGCTGTCAGCCCTGGGGGCATGTGGGTCAAGGCTGCCACAATTGCTGGCTCCAGCTCTACCGTTTTATTGTATTGTTCTCTCTGTGTCTGCTCTGCAGGCGGGGCAGCAGTATGGGACGTACCAGCAGCAGCAGCAGCAGCAGTTTGGGCAGCCAATGCCTCCAGGATTCTAAATCGGCCACACCGTCGGCGGCACGGGGTGTGATGTACGCGTCGGTAGTGCTCTGCCGGCCACTTTGAATAGACATACCACTGCGTGGCTTGTCCTGCCTTGTAGTGAACACAGCTTTCCCTTTAAACCGTGTGAGTTTGCGTGAGTGTGTGACGAGAGTTTGTAAGCAAGGGAACAGACAAACTCGCAGGTGCTCCCAGGGGCTCCTGCGCCTGCGTAACTGCAACCCTCATGTTGGTGCGGCCGCATGGGCAGGATTGTCATGGTGTGGGCAGCCAGCTCGGTAGGAGTGTGCAGACGCGCCCCTGTGCAGCCACTAATCACCCCTCTCGGTATGCGGTGGCCCAGTGAGGTTGTTCCTTGGTGCATTCGGTGCCTTCTACCACAGGAATTGCAGGCAGATCAGTTGGGAGGTGTCGGTGCTGTTCTGACGTCAGCTATAGCCATGCAGTGGCAGCGCTGAATGCGAAGTGCTCAATTGTAGAGAGAGATATGCACACTGGTCCCAGGTTCAAGAAAACTCGTGCACTTTGGCAACCCAACCCAACGGCAGGAGCACCAGCGCCAGCGTCGGCAGCAGCTGGGCATGCCAGGGCAGCAGCTGTGGTGACTGCCACCCCAGCAGCAGCAGCAGCAACACCGGCGGCGGTGCCTCGGCAACCAAGCACAGTGAGTCGCGGCATTCTGGATCGCCGCAGCAGCGGCGGCGGCGGCGCCAGCAAGTGGCACAAGTATGTGCGGTCATCAGGCACAGCAGGATCAGGCGGAGCAGGAGGAGCAGCAGCAGCAGCGGCACAGGCCCTCGGGTCGTCGATACAGCAGCTGTCCAGCGGCGGCAGCAGGCGCAGTAGCCTGGCGGCCGGCAGAAGAGTTGGTGCTGGCAGGGGCGGCAAGCTGCTGAGGCTGGGGGGAAGCGTGTACAAGGTGATGGCGGGTGTGCGTGCCTTTGTTTTGTTGTTTCTAAAGCAGAAGAGTAGTGACCTCCACACATGAGTTACTCTGGGGGCGGCAGAAAGGCTGGGCTGGGCGGGGGGCAGGGGAGCGGGCGCTACAGCAAGGACAGGGGGGCATCAAGCAGCGCAGAAAGCATGGTTGTGGGGGTTGTGGGAGCAGTGGTGAAAAGACGGGACGGTGCTGACGGCAACGACAGAAAGGCTGGGCTGGGCGGGAGGGCAGGGGAGCGGGCACTTGAAACCAAGGTGAACAGGGGCCTGAGTAGGAGGCAAAAACTTGGGGCAGGGAAGGGAGCAGGGTGCAAGGGGAAGGACAGTGCCTGTGCTGCGTCAAGCAGGCCTGAACACCGCACTGGCAGGACTGGCAGGCTGAGACAGCCAATGCCAGCGACCAAGCTAACCTAAAACCACAATTGCTGGTCCTCCTCTTCCTCCTGCGCGCTCTGCGCGATGTTCTCCATCAAACGGACGGTGGTGTTCACGAGGCGGTAGCAAGCCGACAGAATGAGCACCGGCGGTGCCGGCAGCAGCGGCGGCGGATCGAACACAGCCGGCGGCAGTGCTGCTGCCTGCTGCTGTGCAACTGCCTGCATCTCCACTTCAGGCTGTGGGGCCCCCTCCGGTGCCTGCTGCGGCAGCGCCACTGCCGGCGGCAGGCCGCCCGCCGCCGCCTGCATCGCAGCTGCCTGGTCATCCTGCACCCCCCCCATCAGCGCCTGCACAGCAGCTGCTACACCTTCCTGAAGCGGGCCGCCTGCCGGCAACTGCTGCGCAAGTTCCTGCAGCTGCTGCGCATGTTCCTGGACCTGCTGCACACCTGCCTGCTGCTGGCCGTCCCCCAGTGCCTGCTGCCGCTGCCCCGCAATCGCCTGCTGCAGCGTCACTGCCTTGGCATGGTTCTTCTGCAGCTGTTCGCGGTCCTTGCTTCGCTTCTCACTAACGTCCTTTTGATACGCCGCAATCGCTGTTACCAGTGCAGCGACGGCCACCAACGCCACCCGAAACGAGGTCAGCCCAGTGGTTGTACCCAGCCAAGGCCAGCCAAGGACCACAAGGGCCCATAAAGTGGCGGCCCATGCGAAGCGCAGCGGCGGCTGCACAAAGTTGCCGTACGTGGATATGCCCAGAAGGCAGCGGAACAGGACCGTGTACAGGTTGGTGAACACGCTCCAAATGAACCAAAGGCCACCCTGCAGTCAGACAAAGAGTAGGATAGAGGGGAGGTGGAGGTCAGTTTAGTATCAAGCCGCAAGACAGGGCAGCGACGTGTGCAACGTGCGCAGTGTGCGCCACAGATCAATCAATTACATTTCAAGTCCAGCGGGGAGCCAGCAACGGTCTCATGGGACCGGTCGGGGTGTGAGTCAATCCGAATGTAGTTTGTAGCAAAGGAAAAGGAGATGCACCCTCCAGTCAAGGCGCAGCGCGCAAGCAGCTCTGCAATCTTGCAGATGCAGCTGCACCCACCGGGTACAAATTCAAGCGGCCTTGGACAGTCTTGCAAAATTTCTCCGAGATCACGAGCTCAAACAGGGCACCAACGATGTCTTTTGCAGCGTCTACGTCCCGCTCTGCACGCACGAAGCAGCAACCATAAAGTTACAGATGCAGTTGCATCACAGCCCAGTCAGTTTTTGGGGGACACATGTGCGGATGCAGGGAGCCAGCGGTGCACCCTGCCTGCTGGCCCCTGCTTTTCACAGCAGCGATTGTACTGCATGTCATGCAGGCGCCTCTGAAGGGCACCGCGCCCCAACAGGCCTTGGCATGTCTCACCTGCCAGCTGTGCAATGTCCTGGCCGTCAGAAGGGGCGCCGTCTGGCACCGGCAATCCTGCGCGCAACACAGAAAAAACGCCAGGGTGATGGATGCCAGAGGGTGTGCATGCGACAGGCGCACAGCACCGGCGGGAAGCATGGGCTGCCCATGCTGGTCTGTACAACAGTAACAGTGGGGCCTGAGGTTGCGCAACACCACCAAGCGCTTGCTCTTGGTTCCCCCGCCCACCTCCAAAAATCAGATTGGTGTACCTAGACACCACCCCACTCGAGGAACACTCGCGGAAATCTCACTCCACAGGCCTCCTTTCTATCTGGCCTTTGCCCCTCTGCTGCTGTTCTTTTGCTGCAAAAAGAGGCGCCTTACCCAGCATTCTAAAAGTATCCACCACGTAGACATTGAACTTGGTGGCCATCGCATCTCTGTCCGCTTGCTGTGGTCCAAATTGCACCACGCTTGCGTGGTACACCAGCAGCAGCTCAATCAGTAAGGCAATCAGTAAGGCATTCACTCGCCGCAGCTTCCGCAACCGCCAGCGTGAGAACATCCCTCCGTTGAGATGCAGGCTTCCTGCGGGGCCGGCAGGATGAACAGAAGGCTACTAGCAGTATATCACTATACAGAGGAGGCTGCGCAGTGCGGAAAGAGATGAGGGTTGTGAGGGCTGGCGCGTCCTGCGCCGCAAGCATACCAACTGAACTCGGCTCAGCTCCCAATAATGATGCGCCGCGCCCATACACACCCGGCGGTCCAGGCGACCCCGCCGCCCACATGCCCACCCGCTGCAGTATCTGTATCCCGTGCTGGGGCCGCCCGATTATGTGCCAATAGGGAAAATGTACTTTCGAGGGACGCAGCGCTGAGTGGTGCCACTCTCCAGCACTGCCAGCACTCTCACCTGACTGGCGGTGGCTGCCAACTTCAGCGGCAGCGCTGCAAAGGTGTAGAAATGGCACTGAGTCGTGAACGCCTGACCTTGCGAGCGGTCTGCGAATGTGCGAAGCCCCCGCGAGAGGCGCCAGGAACAAGAATAGCCTGCTGCGCCCGCGCTGCTTTCAGAATCGCCACCTGTGCTTCGGCGCTCTGGTCCTCTGCCCCGACAGCATAGGCTGCATAGGCTGCTTTGTGTCTCCTGGGGCAGCCCAGTACAGAGCTTGCGCGTCGGCACCCCGCAGCCTCCTTGCAGCGCCCGCAGACAGCAACCACTCCCCTCGGCCACCCGGCCCTACCCCACAGAGCAGCCCGTGGCGTGCGCGGGCGTGGTGCGCGCCTACACCGAAGCACGCCGCCGGCTTCCGCCGGCCGACTTCGCTGCACAGGGCCGCCCTTCTCAGCTCCCTGCGCACGCCTGCTTCGGCATGGGTCTGCCGAACAGCAAGCAGGAAGCACGGCTGGACGAGATCCTGATCCTGATCAAGAGCACAGACGAGGTGGTGTATAGCCTCCGTGCCGCCCGGAAAAGAGATGCAGAGCGCGCGGCAGCCGGGGCCCTTCCGTCTGCGCCCGGCTGTGACCAGGCACTCTTGAATGCCGTTCATGATCACCACGGACGCTTGGTAGCCGAGTATTTCGCCATCTTGGACCATCAGGGTGAGTGGCGCTTCGTGCAGCCAGCCCGCAGGGTGGAGGATCACAGTTGACCCTGTGTTTGTGTTACGTGTACTGCCTGGCTGGCATCCCCCAAGCGCCTGCCTGCTTTCACGAGCACTGAGCTGAGCTGTCCCTGATTGCCCGCATGGCTGTGCTTCGTGCGCTGTGACACCCCCCGCTTTCTCCCTGAGCCCCACCTCTCCCGCCGCAGGTGCGTTGTGGGAGGGCCGCTTCGTGCCCATGCCCAAACCCACCCCTCTGTTCAACCTGACACCGCCACCGGAGCCACAAGGCGAGCGAGGCCTGCTGGCAACCTTGCATCTCTGGTGGCAGCGTGCAGCGGTGCCTTGAGCCGGCTGGCTGGCTGTCTGGCTGTCTGGCTGTCCGGCCGGCTTGTCTTTGCCCCACCGGTGGCGGTGGCGGTGGCTTTGGCATTGGTCGCCTGACCTCCCTACAAACGCCACCCTTCCTGTCCTGCAGTGGGCGCCACACCGGCGCTGGCGGCAGGCCCCGGCACACCAATGGGCAGGGCTGGCGCAGGGCGAGGGCGCAGCAGCAGTAGCGAGGAGCAAGGGATCAGCAGCAGCAGGGAGGAGCGAAAGCGGCGCAGCAGCAGCAGCAGGGAGGAGCGAGGGCGCAGCAGCAGCAGCAGGGAGGAGCGAGGGCGCAGCAGCAGCGAGGAGGAGCGAGGGCGCAGCAGCAGCGAGGAGGAGCGAGGGCGCAGCAGCAGCAGCAGGGAGGAGGGTGCTCCCGCCCGCAGTGGCAAGGGCAGCAGCGAAACTGTGCCCCTACTTGGGATTGGGACTGGCAGGTTGCCTCCGGGCCTTCGGCAGCGCCATGGCCACGGTGACGTAAGCTGAGCCACTTGTTCGCTGCCTGCTGACATCAGCCCTGCCTGTGCTACGCCCCCCTACTCCGCTTTCCTCGCTTCACCTCCTTACTGACCAATGTCTGCTACACACAGGTGTATTGCAAGCACCCATCGCATCCCCTGATGCACCCATCGTTTGTTTCTCAGTGCGCTTTGCCGCCACGTCAGCTGCTGTCAGGGCTGTCCAGTGGCCGGCGCCTTTTGCAGCACTGGCAGACCTTGTTGAGCAGCGCTCCACAGCCCTGCCCCTTTGGAACGGGCCATGCATTTTTGTCGTTCAATAAACATCTTGAGAGCTTCTGTGCTTCTAACCCCTCACATCCGAGCGTTTCTCGCCTACCTAGCGCGGGCACTTGTCAAGCTTTGAGTTCAACCTGACCACAAACACGCACAGAGAGGGTGTATGCCTCTTGTCCTCAGTGAGAAGCAGCAGCTGGGTGCTGGCGCCTCAGTCAATCAACCAATATCTTACACCTGTGGTTCCAGGGAGCCAGCAGGGCTCGTGGGAAGGAGAAGGCAAAGTTGATCTTGGTGGTGCTGGCCAGCAGAGCGGCGCCATCTTGGCGGAGGACGGGCAGTAGCATGTGCCCTTGCTGTTGGGGATTTGCAGCACGGTTTCCGCAGGCAAGTACGACACAAGACCCCCGCACAGGGGACACCGCCGGTTTTGAAAGCAGGGAGGGGGAGCAGGGGAAGCTCAGCAGGATGAAGCGATGCAGCTGATATGAAGGAAGGGCTTGCTGCGTGCTGCAAGGGCAGTTACAGTTCGTCAGCTTGCAATCCACTCCCGCTGCCCTGCTCCAGCTGCACCACTTGCGCTGACCACTGCCACAGGAGACGAATTCGTTTACCCAGCGGCTGAGCTACCTGTGTGCACCGCATGCGGGGTTGGCCCCTTGGGTACCGAGCTGTCGTGTGGGCCTTCGTTATGCGCGGGCCTGGGTGCATATGTGTTAAAACTTGGTAAATGGTCAGGCTCAGGCGCATCACACACGTTTGTGTCATTGCATGGATGAGGCACGGCGCCACACTTGTGCATGACCTCAGCTTTGACTGCTGCCCTACCTGCCCCGCCGTAGGAGACACAGACTCGCTTGCAGCTGGGTTGACGAGTGCCAAACACAGCTAGCCTGCCAATCCCCACAGTTCTAGTGTGTAATGTTCACATGTTCTGGAAGTCAGTTTTCCGGTCAGCAAGCACGAGTTGTGTTTGACACCAGCTACTGTTAGGGGGGCCAGACCCAGAAATCAAGTGGCACCGATGGCAGGGCTAGGAATGTAACTGAACTGTATAGAGTCACAGAAGAAGGATGCAATTTCTAGAGTGGGAATTGAGTACATATTGGGCCCGCTGTGGCTAGGGGCAGGGGGCTCACCTGGGTGCCTTTTCCCCCAACCGTCCCCTGCCGGGACGGCATGCGGCGGCGGCACCACTCCTTTCCTCCCCGCCGCCCGTCGCCAATTCGCAACCGATTGCTGCCGCGACTCAATATATGGCTTCCGGGCACCCAAGTGCGTTGTTTGAAACGCCAGCCAGCGTCGGCCGACGCGCGCCACTGGCGTGATGTTGGGTCAGCCTCCGGCCGTTTGGGAAAGTGCGAGTGTGGGCCCTGCAGCGTGCCGGCGACCGCCCGGTCTCCTTCCCTGACCTGACACCGCAGTTTAAACGGGATACAGGGCGCTATGTCCAGCGAGGGCGGCCTGTGCGCGAAAACAGGGATCGCAGCGGGGCGCACAGAGCGGCCTGTTGACTGCTGCGCGCTCACAAGCTCGTGAAATGTACTGGGAATGGCGATGGAGGGGGCGCGCTGCGATCTGCCTGCCAGGATGGGCGTGCTGGGTGCGCCGCCACCTGCCGTGAGTGCTGCCCTCATAGCCCTCCCCAGGGCCACTAGCCACTGGTGCCAACCGAGTGCGCTGAGCCTTACAATAACAACAAGGCATCAAGCAGACCGATGCATGTTGGTACACAGGCGAGAACAGCGGGCGCGCGCGGCCAAAACGCCAGCCGCCCCCCCGGGCGGTGGCAATGAGCTCAACAGTGCTAGTGCCAGCAGCTCAGGTCTCACTGCTGTGCGCCGCCATCACCCGCTCCGCATTGAGATGCCACCGCACCGGAACCTTGACATGCATCCCCTCGCCGTCTGCCTTGTTCTTGCTGTGGCCAGAAGTTGTGTGGTTCCAACCCGCCGTTGCCGCTGCAGCCGCCAGTGACCCCTGCTCGGCCCGTCTATCCTCTTCTGGCTCCCCTGCCAGCTCCTGTTGGTTAGATGCATGTGCACAGGGCGAGGATGGGGCAGCCCTGCCGCTATGATCAGCATCGTGGCGCTCACGGCAAGTGCCCGCTCGTCTGCGTACCAGGTGACGCACCCCGCGCACCGCGGTGTCCGCTCCCCTGCTGCCCGCCCCGCCTCTGCCCTAAGTCACCCCTGTCATTGTGCCACACCTTACCCGCCTGCTGCTGTCCTGCTGCGTGTTCACAAGCATCACTCAGCGGCTGCAGCGTGGAGGGTGGGCCGCTGCCGCTTGCCAGTAGCGGCAAAGGCGGCCTGCCGCCGCCCCCTCCCCTGCCTTCCATGTGTGCTCGTCAACACTGTAGGTTCCTAGCAGTGCTGCAACACGTGGTTTACGTGCTCTGGCGCTCTCCTAGGTTCAGTGCAAAGCAGGGTGAGAACCACAAAGTTTGGCGGCTTGTTGCTCACACCATGGCAGGCATGGCTGGGGTGGGGTGCTCAGGAGGACTCTCAGACCCCCTGGAGAGCCTCTTTGCACCTTCCGCGGTTTCTTGCTGGCAACACCTGGCACTGCTGAGTGTGTTTGCCGCCTGGTGGCCACCGTTTCACCTACTTTTTGCCCTGCTCCGCCCCCGTTGTCACCCCTTTGCGGCCCAAGCAGCCGCCAAGCGCCTGGCACAACCTGCTGCATCGTTCCTTGAGCAGATAGCACTTTACAGCGCTTGAAACGGTGGTGGATCGAGCCCAGTCTCGCACTCGGCCCACATTTCCACAATTTGGCAGGGGGCGCCGGAGGCTGACCCAACATCACGCCCACTTCGCGCCCCTCGCCGCGCCAAAACCGGGCCCTTCGGCGTCTGTGCACTTGCCCACATCATCATAGGTGCAATCCGGTTTTATTTGCGGAGTTACAGCGCGCACAGGGGTAGCCATGATCAGGCTATGATCAGGCCATGATCAGGCCATGATCGCTATGACAGGCCATGATCAGGCCATGATCAGGCTGCCCCACATGCAGGGGGAGTGCTGTGTGCAGACAATAACATGATATGATGCATACTACTATAGCCACAATGCTGTCAGCGGGCTGGGTGGTGCTGTGCAAGATATTCTCCCATGGCCTGGCCGCCGCTGGCGGTGGCCACCTTGAAGCTCTGCTTCCACTTCTTGCTGCTGCCCTTGCCTGCCGCTGCCTCGAAGCTGGAAGGTGTGGTGACGCCCTGCTTGCCGCCGCTGTGGTAAAACAGCACAGCCTGCCGCTCCATCATCAGAATGCCGCTGATACATTGCCGCCCTGTGCCGCAGGTGAAGCGGACTTGCGTCATGCCCGCCGCCTCGCGCCGCTGCCGCTCTTCCCACGCCTCCTCCCCTGGCTCTGCCGCCCTGGTGAGGAAGGGCAGGCTGCTGGCAGCGATAGGAACTGCCTGCCCAGCAGGAAGGGACTCCATCCCGGTGTGGAAAGACAGAAGATCAGGCTGCCGCGGCCCGCCGGCTGCCCGCTTGGGAGCCTTGGGCAGCCGGCCGCCTGCTCGCGGCTCTGCACCCGCAGCAGCCTGCGCCGGATCAGCTGTGGCTGCCCTGACGCGCTTCCGACCTCTTTGCCCCTGCTGCTGGGGTGCCTGCTGCTTCTCCTGCTGCCGCTGTGCCTGCCCAGCGTTGGGGTCCATCTGCTCCTGTCCGCCTCGCTGGCGCTGTGCAGGCGTGGGTACCGACACGTGGCGCCGCCGGGCGGGAGCTCCCGCCATCACCTCGCCATCGACAGCCATGAGCTCAACGCTGGCAGTTGCCTGCAGGTGTGCACGGTGGCGAGGGCAGTGGCATAAGTGGTGAGCTGGTGCAGGCTTGTCTGTCTCAGCTTGGCAGGGTAGGCCCATGGCAGCAACGGCCTACTGTGCCACCCGCTTGGCCTGCCCAGCTGCGGTTGCCGCTGCTGGCGCAGTTGGGCAGGCGGCGCCAGCTGCTTGAAGTGCGCACGCAAACTCTTGTTGAGCGTGCCGCGCTGCTTCTGCTGCTGCACCCGCTGCCGCTGAAGTGCCCTGCCCTGAGCGACTGCCTGTGTCACAGCGCTGGCCCACACTCCGCGGAGGCAGGGCGCCAGCTCGCTCTCAGCGCGGCGCCCAAGCAGCGCAGCCAGGGCCGCGTCATGCTCTGCGCTGCCGCGGGCAGTACGCTGTACAGCCACCGGTGCGCCGGCGGCCTCCGCCGCCTGCTGCTGCTCCTTGGCTGCTGCGTGCGCAGGGTAGCTGCGAGCCATCTCCCGCAAGTTCTCCAGCACTGTCTCCAGTGCCAGCGCCTTGCCGCCTGCAGACCGCCGTGCCTCGTTGCCGGTCGGGCCAGTGTACAGCTTCCCCAGCCGCCAGAGGCGCAGCTGGAGCACCACCGCTGCCCGCTGCGGCCCCTTGCCCTTGATCTGCAGGAAAGGGGGTGTACCTCAGCATGAGGCGAGCAGCCGGGCAATTGCACCCAGACTTTGTTAACTGCCTGTTGCCTCTCTTCCTCATCCCGTCCCTGCCCAGGCCCCGTCACCCGTCACCTGTGCAACGGCTTCATCCACCTTGGCTGGTGAGTCCCAAAAGCCGCCCACTCCTGCCTCCACCTCGGTGGCTAGGCTGGCCAGCTTCTCGTCCCGCTCCGCCTCCCTGCTGGCTGCTGCGATGACAGCTGCCTCCCGTGCTTCCTCCTCAGCTGCCGCCGCCTGTGCCTCCCGCCGCTTCTCCTGCTGTCGCTGCTTGACTGACTGCCCTCGTGCCATCTTCAACAACGCTGCCCGCTGCCCCTCCTCCAGCTGCGCCAGCCACCGGCCTGCAGGTGGATTTGACTCGGTGGGTCAGCATATTGAGCGAGGTGGCGCCCAGGTGAGGGCAGCTGCATTAAGCTCACCATATAAGCACCTTTAGCATAGCCTACCGTCTGGTTCTGGTGGAACCCAAGCTGCCCCTCGAGTGCTTGTGGCCGGATGCTGTGCATCTGCCCGCGGCAGCAGGCCAAGCTGGACAAAGACCAAACCAAGCAGGTATGGCCCTTATTGCTTGCTTGTATTTGCTGGAGTGTTCGGTGTCGATGTGTCAGCAGTCTTTGCGATGCTCCCAACACTTCAACTCCGCTTGCTCTTGGCCATACTGTACTTACAGCCGGTCCTGTGTGCTTTCTCAACCCTGCAGGGCCAGCACGCGTTCATCACGCTCAAGGCACTGGCGGAGGCCTTCCCATCGCGCTGTGCGGGTAAGCAAGCAGAACAGTCTGTGGACATTCGAGTCTGCCTGTTCACTGTTCACTGTCAGAGTCTGTTTTATTGTTTGTTGTTAAGTACTATGTGCCTCTTGGTGTGACTTTGCCTGTCCACTGCAGCCCTAYGGGGAGACCGAGGTGTTCAGCTTGAAGGAGAATGCCCGCCCACCCAGCGAGGCGGAACTGCGGAAGAAGCTCACCCCAGGTCTGCTGCATGTGCAACATTCTGTCATTCATGTATTCATTCATTCACAGCGCTGCAGCAACAAAAAGGTGTGCCACTACATGCGACTGGGAAGCATATTGCAGTCACAATCGACGCGAGCTGGCTCCAGTGGTTGTGCACCTTGCTCCGCTGCTACAGTGTACTTGCTACTGTGAGGGCCTGAAGCATGTGCAGGGTGCACAGCCACCTGGCAGCGACCCGAAGTCCCCATGTGCTTGTTGGCATGCAGAGGAGACGTGCACGCTGGAGGCGTGCTACGTGGCTGCCTTCCGGATGAAGCAGCGTGGCCTGGTGATGCACGAGAAGCTGGACAAGGCGGCGGTACGAGGGAGTCGATTGTTCTTGCTTTGCTCGCTTGTACTGCTAGGTTTGGTCAGAATTGAGAGGGTGTCAAGGCGGCGCGTCAAACTGCCTGGCTCGCGGTTCTGTGCTGGCTTGCATGCAGCTTCCTGAACAAGGCATGCAAGCACCTACCTCCCTTGCTCGCCATACTGCATCGAAATAAGCGTTCTGTTTTGCTTTTTCGTTGCATGCAGATTGAGAAGCTGCGGCTGGCCGCAGAGATGCTGCCGCCCGATGACAGCTACCAAAAGGCCGCACGGCTGGTGGAGCAGGCCATGCAGGTGCAGGACATCAATGATTGCATTGAAGCAAAGTGCAGGACTGGTAATATAGTAACTGTGCAGAAAGAACAAACGCGGCGAATGGTGGGGCACGGCTGGTAGTGCATGCCATGATGCATTGCGCACCAAGGACTTCTCTCCACGCTAATGGTCTGTGGCTGCTTCAATCATGCTGCAGTCGGCTCCATGGACCCTCACTGATGCCTTTGTCACCCACTTTAGGTGCGGGCCACACTGACTTGGGTGCTGTTGTTGATACCTGCGTGAAGGAGGGGTCCCACTTACTCCCCACCAAAGGTGGTGCTGGTTCACAGCTGTGCACATCTGCAGTGCGAGTACGCTGCTATTCTGGCTCACAATTGTGCATGTTTAATCTGGTTCATTATTTTTGCATATTCGCAGTGCCAGTACAAGTATGCCACTCCAAGTATGCCAGTCGCATTATGACGTCGCATTAAGACATTGGCAATCAAATGATTTAGACAATAATAAATGACAATAATAAATGACAATGTATGGACACCGGTCACGTCTATCACCCCGCTGCAGGGAGGGCAAGGCGCAGCTGCAGCTGGCGGGCTCGGCCGATCCCACGGGCCGCGGTTTCGGGTACAGCTTTGTCCGGGATGTGCGCCACAAGGTACGACAAGTTTTCAAGGACTAAAAACGTACCCTGCTAAACCGGTAATACTAGTGCAGTGCCTGTGTACTGGGCTTTGCGGCAACACGGGAGCTGCTTGTGTGACTTGTTGAACACAGCAGGAAGCTCGGTGCTTGCAAGCAACTGCTTGAAGACTGGCCGCGGGACTCCTTCTTTCGTGCCTGCAGCATGCAAACTCTGACGACGTCACCAAGCAGATGGCCAAGAAGCAGGCCGGCAAGGTGCAGGGCACAGATGCGGATCTTCGCCGCATGACCACGGCACAGGCGCGGGAGCGGCTGAGGTGCGTGCATGCTCTGTGCCCTTGCCACGCATGTAGTGAGGCATGCTCTCAAATTTCATGCCCTCAGTAATATCGTCGTCTGACAACTGATAGAAACACATTTGTTTGATTAACCTAATAAGCTCCGCAATCTGTTGTTTCCAGATTCAACTGACTGCAATCGGYTCGTGGTACTTTGCTGCAGAAACTACGGGCTGACAGAGGAAGACATCCAGGGGATGGGCAGATGGACCATGATCGACATGGTGCGCTTGCAGTGGGGGGCACATACTTACCTGAGCTAAGCATGTACATGCAATGCATGAGTGTGTGCATCCTGCTGCAGTGAGTCTGCACTAGTTTTYGTTTTTGTTTAGTGCACTTAGTGATGCACAATGGAGGTCATCTTATTTGGCATTGCATGCCACCTTATCTTCTGCCTCATAACCTCACACTCTCGACTTGCGTGCCACCTTTTCTTCTGTCCATCACGATCTGACGCTGCAGGTGCGCCAGCTGGCCAGCGCAGCGGCGCAGGACGGCACGGTGGACGCTGCTGCCGTCAAGTTTGTGCGCCACCAGAAGACGACCCTGATTGAGCTGCAACGGCGGGCGGCGGAGAGGGCGCAGCAGATCCTGGAGAAGCAGGCAAGCACAGCACACAGTGCACAGCGCAGCGCACAGCCGCTCGGTCAGCTGCCTGCAAACCCTGCACACTTCGAGTTGGCATGAACACTCATTTGCAGTCAACGTGTGCAACGGAAAGTTGCTTGATCGATAACACTACAASTCCCTCACTTGGCCCTGTGCATGGTTGCTTTCGAGGAGGACCTGGGAGATCATCATGCGCTGACGCTCCATGGATGCTTCCGAGGACCTGGGAAATATTGTGCACTGATGCGCCRTGGTTGCTTAGAAAGATCAACCATGGCCACAACATTCAATCTCTTGTCCTTGCAGGTTCTTAACAACAAGGTTCTGACATTCGCAACCTGGACCCATCTGATGCTCAAATGTCATATAASAGTACAACACTTGATGCTCAATGTCATGTAACCGTGCTATCCTCCTCCTGTACTTGTTTCCATCTACGCAGATGGCRGTGCTGAACAACACTGCTGAAGAGGATCTGGGAGACCAGGATGAGCTGGAGGCTAAGCTGGAGCGTGAGCTGGCGGCTGCCGARGCGGCAGAAGAGGGCGCTCCCACCCCACAGGGCAAGAAGGTGCGTCGAGCAGGCGCATTGTCCAGTACCTGCGATGCCAGTCAAGGGCGCGTATTTTCTGCAAAAGTGCGGCAATGCATTGTGGCGATCAGCCTGGG
>JTEE01000114.1:388968-435684 GCA_002896455.3 Chlorella sp. ArM0029B | reverse complement strand
ATGTGCACAGAAGTGTCTTTTGCATGAATGGCACAAAGGAATTTGCAGCTGCCTGCAATGGAACTGCAGCTGTGCTGTGCCCTCCGTGCTGTCCACGCTGTGCCGCCCAGAAGAAGGGGYCTCCATTGACTGCATGCATGYTCATCAAGCTTTTTTGCACAGTTYCTTGCCATGGCTGCCTGCTTTAYGATGGGGATGTGGCAACTTTGGCCAGCACGGATTCTGCACATCGGACAATGCATCCTCACATAGGATTCGTCATCCTTTTTTTTTTAATGCCAGCATTGCGTACTGCATTTTGTGTGGTTTGCTGTGGTTTGCAGATGAGGATGCAGATACTTTGGATGATGATGATGACGATGCTGGCACCAGCGACGAGGCGGCCACGCCTGCGCCTGGCAGCAGATCACGCCCAGCAGCCGGCCCTGGCGGCGCCGGTGCAGCAGCAGGTGCGCAGTTGGCACAGCATTTCCCCCCTCTCCCCTTTGTGCAGTCGCACACTACGACATGATGTAGTTTGCGATATTTGCCATGTTGGCCGGTTTTCATGCAATGCGAGTCTTGGAGGAAACGGTTTACCCCCAACCTCTTGATGCTCTTTACGGCACGATCGCAGATTTTGTCAGTTTGAAACGGCCCGGTGTTTCCCTATTAGATCTGTGCGATCCAGCTCGGCATGGGGCGCGTCTGGGCACTGTTCTGAGCATACGCCTCCTTTCGTAGGTTTTCATTCGCTTTGTAGGCAAGCTGGGCGTGGGTTGGGGTGCCGCTGGGCACGCATCTGAGAACAATTATCCTTTCGTCAATTTCCTTTTGCTATGCAGGCCAGCTGGGCGTGGTTGGGCGCCAGCTGGGCACGATCCTGGGCAGCATAGTGCAGCAGCTGCGTAACATGAAGAAGAACTTTGGATACCCAGCCAAAATGACGCGGGTGTACGAGCTGGTGTTTGGCAAAGTGGTGAGTGTTTGGTGGCGCATTTGCGTTTCCGCAACGCAATTCAAGACAGGCACAGCAAACATGCAGTGCATTGGGGAAACGCAATGCATGTTAGCTGTTTCCTTTCTTGAATGCATGTATCTGCACCCTGCGGCAGACAATAGTGCTTTTTGAAGTGGAGCATGCCTGGCACACTTGTCCGGCATATTCATGAGGTGCAGTGCCAGGCCAGCAGTGTCAAATGACACCATGTGTCTGCAGACGAAACTTGCTGTCCTCACTGACCGACCACCGCCATTCCTCCCTCTGCCCGCTCCCTTCTCGACATGCCTCCCCCGCTTTGCAGCCCAGCATCAAGCACACGCCCGACTACCATACCTGGGTGCCCAAGCCCCAAGTGATCATCCTGCCGGAGTGCCAGAAGAAGGCCAAGTCAGGGCGCTACCTCACACTGGAGCAGTTCAGGTGGGGCTGGCCTCAATGCACATGATGTGTATGACAATGTCACACAATAAGACAGTGTCACAATGTCACACTGTATGACAGTGTCACTGTATGACAGTCACACTGTATGACAGTGTCACATTGTATGACAATGTCACATACATTATGTCATGACAACTGGGGGTACTCCTCATTCCAACCGCTCATACAGGCGCATTGCATGCAGATGGACACGCTGCATGACTGACTTCAAAGCGATTGATGTGGGGCCATTGTGTTCTCCAACAGCACACAGTTGTATCGCCTGCATGCAGAAGGACAAACCGCAGTTTGTACTGGCATATTTCGGCAGCATGTGGTGCTGGCAGCCTGTCCCAGGTCACGAGCGCTGACAGTGCGCCCTCCGCTTTGGCGCTGCGCTGGCTGGGCCAGAAACACTTGCTGACGTGTACCTTTGGTGCTTGTGCTCCCCGTGTGCTCACCGTCCTGCCTGCAGGGCGGACTTTCAGCAGCTGTACCAGAACGCAGTGGCTTACAACACCCCAGGACACGGCATCCAAGGCGACCCATGTGAGCTGCCCTTGCTGCCCTCCACGATGGCTGCGCTTGGCATTCTGCTCTTCAAATTCTTCACCTGCATGGGTGTCTCGAGCTCTCCTGCCTGCCCTCTCGCCTGCCTCCTCCTTTGTTGCTCTCTGCGCATGCCTCTAATGCACCTCATAATGCTTTCTTCCTGTACCTCGTAAATGTCTTCAGACTTCATCAGCATTGCGAGCGAACTTCTGGAAGACTCGGAGGCGCTGATTGCGCAACACCTTGATGAGATCGAGGCAGCAGAGGTGTGCCATGCGTGCTTGCTGCGCACCGGTTTGTGCACCCACATGCTCGAGGGAGGGCCTGGGCTGCTGTCAGCCCTGGGGGGCATGTGGGTCAAGGCTGCCACAATTGCTGGCTCCAGCTCTACCGTTTCATTGTGCTGCTCTCTCTTTGTCTGCTCTGCAGGCGGGGCAGCAGTATGGGACGTACCAGCAGCAGCAGCAGCAGCAGCAGCAGCAGCAGTTTGGGCAACCAATGCCTCCAGGATTCTAAATCGGCCACACCGTCGGCGGCACGGGGTGTGATGTACGCGCCGGTAGTGCTCTGCCGGCCACTTTGAATAGACATACCACTGCGTTGCTTGTCCTGCCTTATAGTGAACACAGCTTTCCCTTTAGGCCGTGTGATTTGCGTGAGTGTGTGACGAGAGTTTGTAAGCAAGGGAACAGACAAACCCGCAGGTGCCCCTGCGCCTGCCTAACTGCAACCTTAATGTTGGTGCGGCCGCATGGAGAGGAAAGTCATAATGTGGGCAGCCAGCTCGGTAGGAGTGTGCAGACGCGCCCCTGTGCAGCCACTACTCACCCGACTCAGTATGCGGTGGCCCAGCGAGGTTGTTCCTTGGTGCAGTCGATGTCTTCTACCACAGCATGCAGCTGCACATGCTGCCTCGCACCAAGCTAATCGCCACCATGGCTTGGTCAGGTCCAAAATAGAGGTGGCTAGTGGAATTGCAGGCAGATCAATTGGGAGGTATCGGCGCTGTTCTGACGTCAGCTATAGCCATGCCGTGGCAGCGCTGAATGCCAAGTGCGCAATTGTAGACAGAGATATGCACACTGGTTTCAGGCTCACGAGCGTGCCCTTCGGCGACTGCACGCTCTGACTGAGCACTGGGCGAGACTGCGCGTGAATACGCAAGCTGTACAATCAAGCCCCAAGAGCTACAGAACTGCCTGCACCTGCCTGCGGGTGTGCGCACCTTATAGGCACATACCTAATTCTGTGAAATTTCATCAACGAGTGTGAATTCTGACCAACGAGTGCATGCGATGAGAGCTTGTAAGTAGCGAGCAGAGGAGAGCAGGTGAAGGCAGCATAAAATACAGAGGGTACAATGCATGCGTTTGTGATCGCCAAAGTCAAGCAAGTTGGGCAGCCGCTGCTGTAGATGGTGACATGGTGACATGTTGATATGATGAAGACATCACCTCTTGCGCTCGCTCTTCCATCGGTACACGCCGCTGGAGCCACCCGCCTCCTCTGGCCGCAGCTTCCGTTTGCGCCCGTTTCCCATCACCTGCTTGTCATACGACATCTGCTGCGCCATGGCCCCCAGCTTCTGCTGCCGCTGCTGCCGCTGCACCAGCTCCCGATACGCGCCTGCCCGCTTCCTGCAGCAACAAAAGGGCCGAAACGAGGAGAACAACAAAGGTTCAACAACAGTGGGGGATGGGTGGAGAGTCACATGCTGAGGGAGGCAGTTGAGGATCGCTGCAGCAGCTTGCAGTGCACGTCCCTCTGCAGAGTGACCGTCAGGCAAAGGAAGCAAGGCACTCTGATCAAGCCCACGGGAACAACCAGGTATGGCATGCATTTATGATGCAGGGCACAGAAAGTGAGAGCGCCTGCCGGCTTGCACGCCCCATCTTGCCCCTGGCACACCACAACCTGCACCGCTCACTGCTCACTTTTCTATGCGCGCCACCGCCGCCGCCGCCCCCTCGCCCGCCGACACCGCCCGTGCATCCGTCAGCTGCGCGATTGTGGGGCGGTTGTATGCTCGCTCCAGCAGCTCCGGCGCTGTGTCAAAGTGGCGTGCGGGGTCAAAAGCCTCGGCCTCCTCCTCATCGTCAACAAACACCACGTGCTGGTTGACAGAGGGGGCACCAATCAGGTGCAGAGACTCCTTCATGCGCTCCACTTTCTGCGTGCGGAGGAAACAGAGGGAGCAAGAGGGGGAGAAGCGACAAGGGTGTGATAAGGGTGAAGGGGTGAATTCAGGGCGGAGGCAGTAGGCATATTGGTCCAGGCACATATATAGATCATAGTGAAAACAATAATACCTAAAAACGCGATTTTGGCAGTCAGGAGGTCAAAGTTATTGTTGACCGTTTTTCGCACCTGCCTTGGGCATCAGGTGCTGTGTCGCACCTTGTGGCCACATCCACACATCCGACCCCACCCGGCCCGATAACGCGCATCCAACCAACCTTGACCCACCTTGGCTGCACCTGCGCCTCGAGTGCCAAAAACTCGACCTTTCCCTGCCTCCCTGCCCCAATCCTTGACCCCAATCTTGACGCACCATAGCCTCCGCCCTGCTACAATCTCACTTCATGTGCCCTCGTCAGCCCCCTCTGACCCCACGTCCGCCTGAGAAACCAAGGCCACGCCACCTTACTGCTCACAGTTGCCCTCCACCTGCAACTTGCGTGCCTCACACCCTGTGCCCTCACCAGCCCCCTTGTCTTCTGTCACCCCAGCTCAGCACCACTGCCGGCACGCAGCAGCCCACCTTGGCCTCGGCCTGCGACTTGAGTGTGAGGTAGTTGACATCTTGTGTCTTCATCAGCCGCAGCTCCTCCTGGCTGTACTTGTTGGCCTCTGTGGACGCCTGCTGGTGCACGCCATCCTTGGTGCGAGCCTTCTCCATGCCAAAGTAAAACTCATCCGGGTTGCGCTCCTCCGCTTTGCGCCGCAGTTGCTGCAGGGGGAGCAGGCGTAGGCGGGGCGGTGTGGACAAGACCAGCGGGTGAGCCATGGGTGGGCACAGCAGGTGCAGGCAGGGAGGGCGGGGAGGCAACTCGGGGGGCTCTGCAGGAGACCTCGGATGCCAGCAGCCAGCAGCCAGCCATCAGCTGCAACCATCCACCCCAGGCCGGATCTCTGACGGGGCCAAAGATGCGCTGCGCTCGAGCGCTGCAGCGCACCTTGATGGTGGCCTCCTTCTTGTGGAAGTCTTTGGCACGCAGCACATAGTCCTTCTTCTTCTCAAGCAGTCCATGGCGGGAGATGCGCGCAGCCCTGCACAATCATTGCAGAAAGGTAGATGGAAGGGAGCGGGCACGGCAGGCATGGCACGTCACTGCACGGCAGACCACGCACTGGCGGCTGAACAACAGCCGGCTGCCGGCAAGCACCAGCGGTTGCACAGCACCAAACCGTCGGCAAGCATCAGATGTGAGAGGTCTTGACGTCAACGCTTTGAGCAGACCAGGCGACAGACTCACGGCTGGGAGCGCTCCTTGTGCTCCTTGCGCTTGGCGGCGTTACGTAGCGACGACATGCTGCCCCAGGCGAGGTCGCCCCCAAGCTAGGGAGGGAGCGAGCAGAACCAGCCGGCACCTGCACGCGGCACGAGAACAGCAGAAGGACAGCAGGTGTGGTCTGTCACTGCAGCTGCATCCTTTGGTAGAGCACAAGAGGAGTGCCACAACCGAATACAGCGCTGGAGGGCAGGCGACAGCGGCGGCAGGCGGCGGTGGCGGCTGGCGGCGGCGGCAGGCAAGAGCGGCGGCTGCCCCGCCGCTGCAGCCGGTGAGACGCCTGCTGCGTGGCAACGCATCCACAAAGGCCCAGAGGGACGCAGAAAGCTTCTGCAGAGAGCATGTCACAGACTTGGGCACCTTTTGCTGTTGGGGCGTATGCGTTGCTCGTGCTAGCTTTGTGAAAACTGCTAGAACCGAAACAGTAGAACCCACATGCATGTTGTTTGGTGCTGTCCTGCGTGCTGTGGACGTGGGGTGAGGCTCACGGGCATGGCCTGCTCTCCATCGGTGCGGTCTGGCGTGCGCAGGAGTCCTCAGTGCACCAATCGGGCAGCGAGGAGAACCCTCTGCCGCTGCATGCTATCATCCAGCCAGCGGGACCTTACCCACAGCTCTCTCTAGTAAGGCGGCCTTGCTTGGCATAACCAAGAGCATCGGGAGTCGAGGCCTCATCATGGCCAGCCTGACAGGCGTGGGCCGGCCGACACTGCTGAGCGCCTCAGCCTCACAGCAGAGGCTCACCGCCCGTCGAGCACCCTCGCAGCAGCAACGGCAGCAACCTCGGCGGCAATGCGCTAGCAGCGTGCGCGTGTTGGCGGCAGCACAGCCAGGGGAGCCAGCGCCGGCGTCTTCTGTGGCGGGCGGGTCTGGGCAGCTCCGCCCGTCTTGGGCCAGCGCCTGGCCTGCCCCCGCCGTGGGCCTGGGCCTGTTTGCAGCAGCACCGTTCACACTACCGCTGTGCCTAGGTGGCGGCAGCGGCAATGGCGGTGCTAACAGCAGCGGCGGCGGTGGCGACGGCGGCGGCGGCGGTGCAGGAGCAAACGAGGTGTTTGCCGTAGCAGAGGGCAGCGAAGGTGAGACGTGTACCAGAGGGCAACAGCGGTGTGTGGCATTGCTGACATGCCTTCGTGGCAACTACTTCAATTGGGGGAGGGGGTGTAGGGCTGCAAAACGTGCCCGCTCTCAAGGGCCTGTGCGCGCGACAGGTTGCTTGCCTGGCTCTGGGCGGGTGCCCGACGGTGTCTGACAGTGTATCAACGCTTTACCCAACTTTGTCTATTCTTGGGTGCAGAGGAGGACGAGGAGGAGGAAGAGGAGGAGTCTGAGGAGGAGGGCGAGGTCGAGGGTGAGTTGGCCTGCCTGCCGCCACTGTTGGCGAGGGCCTATCCGGCTACGCGTTCAGCCGGCTACTCATTCAGCCAGTTACTCGTTCAGCCAGCTACTCGTTCAGCCAGCGGGGCCAGCCCGCAGCCCGCCACGCGCTACATGCCAGCCTCAGCCTTCACCTTGTTGCAGACCATCAGCCTCCAGGCCCTCACTGACACGCACCTGTGTTCACTTCACCTTACCGGATTTTGCGCCCCCTGCGGGCCTCCCTCGGGCCTCCCTCGTGCCTGCTCTCGTGCCTCCCATCTGTTGCCCGACCCCTTATTTCTTCCCTCCACACCTGCCTGCTTGTCTGCAGAGGAGGAGTATGAGGAGCGTGCCGCCTCTGTGGGCGCTGACGGCACTTTCTTTTGCGGCGAGGTGGAGGCTTCGGGCCTGCCCGTGGGCGAGGGTATCCCCCTGGAGGATGATCTCTTTGCAGGCCTCAACTGCCAGAAAGGTGAGCCAGCCTGAGTGGGCCCAGGAGGGTGTGTGGGGTTGTGTTCAAAGGGCTTTGGTGTGGTTGCCAGCACAGCAGCACGAGCAGCACGCCACACAAACCCGGCCGCGCCGAGGCGTCCCTGCCCCTGCCTTGCCCCTCTTCTTCAGCCCGCAAGGACGTCGAACCTCTTGAACCTGAGCCTGTCTTGTCCTGTTTACGTGCATCACATGGTCCGACATCACCCTCACTTTGCAGGATTCCCCTGCCCCTGAACCACTTTTTTTTTAACTCCCCTCACGTTGCAGGGTTCACCTGCTCCCGTGCCGACCTGAGCGAGGACATCAAGTCGCTCTACAACCTGGGGCTCTTTGACTCGGTCAACACACGCGTGGTGCCCATCGGCAAGAGCAGCAAGTTCAAGGTGAGGGGAGAAGCAGTGGGAATGTTATACTTCTTCAGAAGGTGTGCCAGCCTTGGGACGCATGTTGAGCTTTCTGCAGCAGGAGGGGCCATGCTTGGGATAGCCTAGGGTGGCTGAGGTGGATGTTGAGCTGGCACGGCACTTTCTGGCCTGGAATTGGAGACGCACGCATTGCGTGGCGCCCATCGGCAAGAACAAGAGGTTCAAGTTGTGGGGCTGGGGCGTAGGATTAATCTGTTTGTAGGGCTTGTGGAGCCAAAGGAGTAGGACAGAGTACTCTGGCCGAGGCGTGCACGGTGTTGAAAGACGCACTTTGATATGGATGCAAGCCATGTAGAGGGCAGGCCTGTTGAGGCGCCCCTTCTGCTGCTGCCTGCCTGCAAGGGGTGGTGCAGCAGCTGCGGCGGCGCCTGAGCCTGTTGGCCCCTTGTTTTCCCAACAACCGAAGCTGTGCAGTTAACCTTCTTGCCCTTTCGCCTGTCAGTTGCTTTGTGCCTGACTGCTGTCCCTCTCCCCATTCACATACACTGCGCGCAGGTTGTGTTTGACTTTGTGGAGAAGCGCTACCCGGAGCTGCTGACGTTCAATGTGGAGGGTGCCAAGGCGCTGCCGGAGTCGGTGGTAAAGCAGGTGGGGTGCAAGTGTTAACAGTGTGGGGCAGAAGGACAACGTGGTGGGAAGACGTGAGCTCTGAAGACACTGTTGGGCAGTTGTTGGTCGACAGAGTGGGGCAGCACACCGGAGGTATGAATTACGGGACATGTGTAAGGGCAGATTCAGCATAGTCGGCCATGTACGCACGCTGCGAGGCAAGGGGCAAGCGCGCACCCTGCGTGCCTTGCCTGGCTCTATGCAGTTTGTGATTTGCAGAGAATGCCCCATGGTGGTATGGCCGAACATTAGCGCCGTGCCGCCTGGTCTGCAAGTGCGCGAGAAGCTGCAGGAGAGCCAGCGGGAGCCTTGTATCACCTTACTGTACCAACCTTCTTGCTAACCCACACCTGTATTCACGCGCTGCCTGTTGCCACCGGCAGGTGCGGGAGAAGCTGACGCAGAGCCAGGGGGAGCCCTTCACGATGCGCACCATGTCCATGATCAAGAACATGATTGAGGGCTGGTGAGCAGGCTGGAATGGGGGGGAGGGGGAGGGGGATTACAGGCGAGTGGTGGTGCGTACTGAAAAGGGTGCAACAATCAGCCGTGCCAGGCAATTCTGCTCAGCTCTGTGTTTTTGGCGTCACCCAAGCAGCCGATCGCTATGCCGCCCAAGTTCCCCATATCACCGTTACCACATTGTCTTCCGAGGCGCCTCACTGCAACCGGCTCACAATGCCATTTTTCCCATGCGCAGGTACGGCTCCCGCGGTTTTGGCCTCTCCTACATTGGCCACTTCACGGGCATGCCCACCGGCGACGTGGTGGCACACATTGTTGAGGGCCGGACCGCAAAGATCAACGTGGTAAGGAAGAGGAAGAGCAGTGTTTGCATAAGCAATGTTTTTGTATGGTGGCATGGAGGCAGCAGGAGTGCACGGCGCGCCTGCTTGGGTATACACAGCAATGTCATGTCCATACAACAGTGAGATCATTGAGAGGCAACCCCAGAGAGCAGCGCCAGAAGTGGTGTACGTTTCAAGACATTACATCCTGTGTGACTCTCTCTTTTCCGGTAACTTGCGCATGTTCAACTGGTGGTGGACAAGAAGCAGCACTGCAAGTCTGGCAGCTATCACGTGTCCCCGCGAGTTGACCTACCTAGCACCTGTGTTTGCAGGTGCAAGTGGACGAGGACGGCAACCCCACCAAGAAGCAGGGGGCGATTTCGTCGGCCTTCATCCTGAAGCACTCGCCCATCGAGGTCGGCACGCTGTACAGCATGAAGGAGGGGCAGAAGACGCTGCAGAACGTGTTCGCCCTCGACCTCTTTGACAACGTTCAGGTAGGTGGGGAGGGTGGGGCTGGGCAGGTGGTCAGTAAATCATGCATTCACACAATCATTGGCAGCTCCGCAGCAACACAAACACAAGGTGGGGAATAATGAAGAAGATGTGATGCTGCACACATTTTGTGCTGCGACGACTTGCACGTGCGTATGCAATCGGGGAGTGTGCAGCCAGTGGCTGCATACAGTTGGCCGCCGCAGCGGTTTTGCAAGTTGTTTTCTACCCTTTTGCACGGCTGACTTTTCAGACACGGTACTTTAGTTAAACAAAAGCCTGCATCGTCAGGACTAGAAGGGCCCCTTCCTAAATCTTCACCCATGCTCCCTTCTTCCCTGCAGATCCTGCCCCGCCAGAACGAGAAGGACCTGTCTCGTATCGAAGTGGATGTGATGGTGCGGGAGAAGCCGATGCAGACAGCGGATGTGGAGACTGAGTGGAGCATTGCCCCCGGTGAGCTTACCTTCTCAAAGCAACCTGTGCAGCTCCCAGCAAGGGCTTGCGGTGCCTCCTTGCTTTGTTTGCGTGCTTGCCTGGTGGACTGAGGCGTATTATCACTCTGCAGCAGGGGCTTCGGTGGTAAACTGGCAGGGGCAAACTGGCTCTTTTCAGGGACATCCGAACTCTCCTGCCGCGTCTTCAGGGCTCTTCCCTTTTGCTGCTGTAAACCATGCTTTCAAGTACTGCAGGCAACAGTGTTTGCATGGCCACGGACAGGCGGGGCCCTTTCACGGCCTGTTGTAATTGGGTCAAGATTACTTAGTTACCCGACTGCTGTTGCGCTGTGCAGGTGACAATGGCCGCCCCGGCCTGGTGAGCCTGGTTCCCGGCGGCACCATCACTTACGAGAACCGCAACCTGTTTGGCAAGGCCGCCAGCATCGGTGCCAGCGTGACCACCAAGAACTTCCTGGCGCCCGCAGACGACCTCTCCTTCCGCGTGCAGTACAACGAGGTGAGGGGGAGGGCAGTACAGGTGCAGCAAGGGCTGTCGCGGTACATCGAAACGAGCAAGGGCGCTGATTGATCTGGTGCTGGAGATTCGGCGCATTGCACAATTGCAGGCTGTTGAGCACGCCCCGCACACTTTCCTGGCGCCTCAAATCCTCACGCCACTCACTTGCTTTCTAGCCTACGCTGCCGCCTCAGCTTACGATACGTCTCCTTGACCCCCTGCACCACTGTGCCTCTGCAGCCCTTCCTGAACGGCCTGGACGACCCCAAGCGCACCCGCCTGAACGCTGCCATCTTCAACGGACGCAAGATCTGCGGCGTGTTCACCCCAGGTGGGCTGGGAGATCAGATGATGGACGTGACGATGAAGCCGTTCTTTCTCTGGACATTGGCCTTGTGCGCTGGCGGTGCAGGCCGTGCTGAGCCACGCTGTGTTCTGCAACAAGCGCTTGGCTGGCTTTGCGCTGCGACTTTTAAGCATGGTAATAAGGCTGGTTCCCGCTCCTCCTGCAGGCCCCGGCGGCGAGGAGGTGCCTGCTGTGTGGGTTGACCGTATGGGCGCCAAGGTTGGCGTGACCGAGCAGTACAGCCGCAGCTCAAAGGGCAGCCTGGCGCTGGTGGCGCAGGTGAGAGGCGTGCACTGCTCTGTCCATTCTGCCTTGTTTCCCAGGCCGCTTTGTTGCGCACGCCTGGGAAAACCCCCAAGTGCGCTGATCGTGCAATTGAGAGGGGCGCGCAGTTGCCTTCTTTGCTCTGCTGTTTGGTTGGCGACACCCTTGGGATAATTTGGCGCTTGGAGAGGCGCGCTGCCCAGCACACCTCAAGTCTTGCTTTTCCGAAAGCAGCTCATTGCTGCGTTGCTGCTGCGATGTACAAAGAATGCATGAATGCATGCTGCCCAGCACTCCTCTGCCTGAACCATCCGCCTGGCCTCTGGTTGTTGCGCAGGAGATCACCTGCCGCGACGAGACCGGCGCGCCCTGCAGCCGTGGTATGCGCACGACGCCCTTTGGCCAGTTTGTCGCCGATGGACCGCCCACCTGCCTCTCAGGCACGAACACAGTCGGCTGGTTGCACACGCCGTGTGGCACGCGTGCTGCAATGCACACTTTGCCTGGGCCCCTGCGGTGCAATGCTTTGCCTTTCCCACAGTATGTCTCATCCCTGACATCCTTATTTTGACTCGGTTCTCTGCCACTGCCCCGCCCTGCCCTGCCCCTGCCCCCTGCAGACAAGGGCATTGACCGCGTGCTGTCTGCCCAGGGCGCCCTCACCCGCGACACGATCTACCTGGTCAACGGCGCCCAGGTCGGCGCACGAGACATCCTCACGGTGCGTCCCTCTTTTATTGGGCTCTACATCTTCTGGCTTCTTCTTCTGTGTGCTACTACTTCTGTATATTATCTAAATGCCCTGTCCCGCTCGCACCATGTGATGCCTGTGCTGTCCCTGCCCGCTTGCCTGCCATACCCACCTGCTGCCTGCGGCCCGGTCTTGTCAGCGCAGCCCTGCCTGCATCTGCACGTTGCACACCCATGTCCCCCTGCGCGGGTGAGGAGAATTACAAGTTGCTCGAGGCCCAGGCCGCTGTGAGATTTACAACAAACCCAAAAACTTTGCTGACGCGCACACCCTGCATACCTGCACCACTGCTCCACTCGCACCTTAGCTTGCTGCATGGAACTCTCCCCTGTCCATCTAGCAAACTCTGGTCCGCCCCTGGGCACACTTGTCTTCCCGCTGCGCAAATGAGGAGCCAAACTCTGTTGCTCGAGGCCCAGGCCGTTGTGATTTCCAACAAACCCAAAAACTTTGCTGATGCGAGCACCCTGCATGACTGCGCCGCCGCACGACTCATAGTTCTCTGCGTGGCACTCTCCCTTGTCGAAGAAACTCTGGTCCCCCCGCCCCCTGCTGCACACCTTCCTGCCCGCTGCGCAAATGAGGAGCCGAACTCTGTTGCTCGAGGCCCAGGCCGCTGTGATTTTCAACAAACCCAAAAACTTTGCTGATGCGAGCACCCTGCATGACTGCACCACCGCTCCACCCACTGTTCTCTGCGTGGTACCCTCCCCTGCCAAACAAACACTGGTCCGCCCCTGCTGCACACCTGCCTGCCCGCTGCGCGAATGAGGAGCCGAACTCTGTTGCTCGAGGCCCAGGCCGCTGTGATTTTCAACAAACCCAAAAACTTTGCTGACGCGCACACCCTCCCTGCACACTCCCCACCGCACACAGCTCCCCGGCAACCCTGTCTGCCTCGGCCTGACACCCCTCTTGCCTGCCCCCCACCCTGCCTCTATTCCCTTCATCCCCTGCAGGTGGAGCAAGGGCTGGGCGTCGGCACAAAAGCTCCCTTCTTCAACCGCATGGAGGCCCAGAGCACGCGGTTCTTCAAGCTGAACACGCCCACCGGCAAGAGCGCACCCATCACTCTGGTTGCGCACGCCAAAGTGGGCAACACCCTGGGAGACCTGCCCGCCTACGACGCATTCCTGCTGGGCGGACCCTACTCGGGTGAGCAGGCCAGGGGGCTCCGCTGCGTGCACTGACAGCAGGCGTTTGTTTTGCCACTGACGACTAGCAGATCAAGATCAAGCTGCTTGCTGCCTAAGCTAACTCCACAGGGAGGGCGCTTGGGAAGGCCCGGCTTGCGCCTTGCCTCGGCCTGACCTCTCCCGCAAGCACGCTCCTGCCTGAATTGTGCTCCCTCTTTGCCATGACCTCGCACCACCCCTGCAGTGCGCGGCTACAACGTGGGAGAGCTGGCGGCGTGCCGGCGGTACGCAGAGGGCGCTGTGGAGCTGCGCGTGCCGGTGCTGGGCCAGCAGGCCTACACCTTTGCAGAGTATGGAAGCGACCTGGGCAGCTCAGGTGGGTCCAAGTTTCTGGCCAGGAGCATGAGCTGGCGGCCAAAAAAGCGGGTCAGCGTGTTGCGCGGGCGAGCGAGGCCGGGTTCCAGTCGGGTGAATGATGCTCTGTCTCAGAGATGGCCGGCACGTTGGCTTTGGTAAGCACCGCACCAGCTGGCGCAACATCTGTGCACCGACATGCATGCTGCTCTTTGCAAACTTCCGTGGGTGCAGGCGAGGTGCGCGGCAACCCCACAGAGTACTACCGCCGCTCCGGCAAGGGCAGCAGCTATGGGGCGGGCGTCAAGGTGGGCGCCCTGCGCGCCGAGGCGATTCGGGACAACAACTCGGGCCGCTGGCACGCATTCCTGGCCTATGGCGAGCGCTTCTGAGCGGGCGGGGCGGTGGACGACGGCAGGCCTACGGCAGTTGCAGCCCTTTTGCTGCCCCGCCTTTTCACCCACCCTGCCTTGCACTCCCACCCTTGCCTTGGCTCTCGTCAACAACTAACTCAACAACTAACCCTCTGTCTCAGTTGTACGCACTCTCATTCTTTCTCCCCACTCCTTCTCTGGACATTGTAAGCCAAGGCAAGGGCTGCGGGTGACAACTTGTGCACACAGTGGCCTGAGGGGGGAAAAGACGCAGCGCTGTTGAAGTTTACCTCACTGATGAGGCCCTGGCAGCTGGGCTGGTGAGGCGCTCGCGGCTGCAAAGCAAACGGAATGAAGGGGTTGTGCCTTGCTTCACCCGTGCATCGATGTGTGAGCCACCGGCCTGCGCCGCCCTTTGCTGGAGGCGGTACAACCAATAGCCGAAGTACACAGGGCTTTGGCAACGCACAGCGAC
Source organism: Chlorella sp. ArM0029B (assembly GCA_002896455.3). NCBI lineage: Eukaryota > Viridiplantae > Chlorophyta > Trebouxiophyceae > Chlorellales > Chlorellaceae > Chlorella > Chlorella sp. ArM0029B. The sequence continues at coordinate 421,393 of JTEE01000114.1, read as the reverse complement.
AGGTGAACTTGCATATTGCACCTTATCACTTGGCTGATACCTCTTCCCACGGAGACCGGGAAGGTATGGCGCCGGTGCGAGCGTGCGGGCTCTTCTGGAAGAGTTCACCTTGTGTGCTGTATGCATGTTTCTAACGCACATGCATGCACTTCCTGTGATGCAGATGGCTTCTGTCACGAGCTCAGTGGCGGCCATTAGCGGTGAGCCGTGCGTGCAGCGATGCAGCCTTGCCGCAGCAGCCGTAGGCCCGAAATCAGGGCAGAAGGAACAACAAGAAGGCTGAGAGTGAGGCAACGCCAGGGCGTAGCCCAGGCAGCGGGCGCTGCCGCCCCCGCCGCTGCCGCCCGCAGGTGCCTCCGCCCTCGGCGCCAGCCGTCAGCGGAGCGCGCCGCGCAGCCGCGCCACCTCCCTGCGCACCTATGCCGCCAAGCAGCTGCACTTCAACACCAATGGCGAGGCGCTGAAGCGCATGCAGGTGAGCGCAGCAGCAGCAGCGGGTGCGAGACGCCACACCACAGCCCGCCGCAGCCGCCGCTTCTAGAGACCGCCCGCTGTGCACCCGGCACGCCCCTTCCTCCCCCCCCCCACCCAGCGCGTACTCGTCCCACCCACCCCTGCAGGCGGGCGTGGACAAGCTGGCCAGCGTGGTTGGCGTGACCCTGGGACCCAAGGGGCGCAACGTTGTGCTCGAGTCCAAGTACGGCTCCCCCAAGATTGTGAACGACGGTGTCACCGTGAGTGCCGCGGCTGCGAGCGCCACGGCCGGCGGCCCGCTGCAGCCGCCACTTGCGCTGGACACACTCGCTCCTGCCCCGCTTTCTGCGTCGCTTGTAACCAACGAGAGCTTTTTCACATGTGTGCGCTTGCAGGTGGCTCGCGAGGTTGAGCTGGAGGACCCGGTGGAGAACATTGGCGCCAAGCTCGTGCGCCAGGTGCGTGCCGCCCTGCTCCTGCTGCTCGCAAGGGGCACAATCTGCTTGGCCAGCACCTTCCCACCCTCCATCCCGTCCCGTTCACATGACGTCCCCGCCAGCAAGCCTGCTAGCTGCTGCCTGCACCAATGACCTCGTTGGCCCGAACTCTGACCTTTTCTTGCTTGCTTGCCTGCTCCTCACCGCAGGCCGCTGCCCGCACCAACGACCTTGCTGGCGACGGCACCACCACCGCCACCATCCTTTCTGCGGCCATGATTGCCGAGGGCATGAAGATTGTGGCGGCAGGCGCCAACCCCGTGCAGGTGGGCAGCTGGGACAGATGCAAGGGCTGGGGATGTTGCGCCGCCCGTACGTGCAAGCGCTGCCTGGCTGCCGCCACAATGGCCGCTGCCTGCCTGCAGCGCTCACACTGTCCGACACGTGTGCTCTCTTGTGCTTGTGGACGTGCATTGCATCGGCATGCGCTGCAAACCTGTTGCTGCCCACTGTTTTCTCTCCCTTCATACTCGCTTCCTTTCTATACAGTAGACTAGTGGAACCGCTCTCCTTCCCAGGCTGTGGCTGCTAGACCACGCAGTACGTGGCGCCCCCCGCCCGTTTCCCAGTACCCTTGTCTAATTTCTGTACCCTCCCTTCCCCCCCTGCAGCTGATTCGCGGCATGGACAAGACTGTGGAGTTCCTGGTGGGCGAGCTGAAGACGCTGGCGCAGCCTGTGACCGATGAGGAGCTCAAGGATGTGGCCACCGTGTCTGCCGGAGGCAACGAGAAGGTGCGGTCTCCTTGTTTGTCAAAAGTAGCCTAGCCAGCAACTCTATTAGCCTAGCGAATGTTGGACGGGGCAGGCCTGGCTGGGCTGGGCTGGGTGGGTTCATGGTAGGAGGTCAAATGATGAGCGCAAGGGTGCGGCCACCGTGGCCACCTGCCCAGGCAAGGATGAGATGTGCCTGGGCAAGGATCAGATGTGTGCCTTGTGAGCCTGACCTGGGCCCTGACTGCTTTCTTGTGTCTGGCACACCTTGCAGCAGTTTGTGAAAACCTGCTTTTTACTTCCTTCCTTGGCTCACCGCCCTGCCGCCCGCGCACCGCCCTCTCCCCGCTGCAGATTGGCCAGCTGATCAGCGACGCAATGATGCGGGTGGGCCGCGCCGGCGTGGTGACCATGGAGGAGAGCAAGACGGCAGAGGACAGCCTGCACGTGGTGGAGGGCATGCAGTTTGACCGCGGCTACATCTCCCCATACTTTGTCACTGACCCCGAGCGCATGGTGAGGCCTGCACGGCAGCCGGGTACCCTCTGTAGTGCTCTGTACTGCTACGCCTTGAACTTGCCGCATACTGCTCTCCTACTTGGTCACCGACGTAATTAACATATGTATATCTCAGCAATCTCTTATCTCTGCTGCGCACCCGCATCACTCGTTTGCGTTTCCCCTCGTTGTTTCCACCCTGAAGGTTGCCGAGTACGACAACTGCAAGCTGCTGCTGGTTGACAAGAAGATCAGCACTGCGCGCGACATGATTGGCATCCTGGAGGGCTCCATCCGCTCCGGCAACCCGCTGCTCATCATGGCAGAGGACATTGAGCAGGTGCGGTGGGGCTGCTGCTGGGCACGCTGGGCGGTGTGCTGTGCTTGATGTGGCAGGCCCACACTCACAGGTTCCCGGCTATTGTGCACAAGGATTGCATGTGTGTTGACACGACTGAAAATTCCTCGTCGCCCGCGTGCCGCCAGGGACACACAGTCACCTGCAAGATGGTGCTGCTGCAATTGAACCGCGGTCACTGCTCCCTTTTAACCTCGCCCCTCATCTGCTCTTGCTCTTGCCCCGCCCGCAGGAGGCTCTGGCCACCCTTGTTGTGAACAAGCTGCGCGGCACCTTGAAGGTGGTGGCCGTCAAGGCACCCGGCTTTGGCGAGCGCAAGTCTTCATACCTCGAGGACATTGCCATCCTGACTGGTGAGCTGGGGAAAGGCAGTATTTGCAAGGGCCAAGGGTGGGGTACAAGAGGACCCATTGCACAAACCTTAAAGCCCATCCTCTGCTGTTAGCCTTCCAAAGAGGATTGGACAAACGTCAGAGTGCGGTGCAGGTGGGCCCGACATGTGCACTTGCTGAGGCCTCATGTCCATGCCACCGGCCGCCAGCTCACAAGTGCAAGCATCACCCCTCCTGGCCCCCGCCCCTGCAGGTGGCCAGCTGGTCAAGGACGAGCTGGGCATCAGCCTGGACAAGGCCGACGACAGCATCCTGGGCATGGCCGCCAAGGTGGGTGAACAGAAAAGAAAAAAGAAAAGAAAAAAACGGTTTGGAGTCGATCAGCGTGCGCATACCAACGTGGAGCCGCTTGTTGCTGGCAGCTTGCAGGCAGATCCGCCTGTGTCCAGCCCCCTTGCCTGCCGTTTTTTGTCGAGTGCATGGCCCAACCTTGCTGCCAACAGCGTTGCTATTGCTCCCTCCTCCCCCTTCTCCCCGCCCCCCGCGCAGGTGGTTGTGAGCAAGGAGCACATCACCATTGTGGGTGACGGCAGCACGCAGGCGGATGTGGAGGCGCGCGTGAAGCAGATCAAGAACATGGTGGCCGAGGTGAGGGAGGGGTGGAAGGCTGGAGGGATGCGAGGCACATGGCACGCTTGGGGCCTGTGGCCCGGAAGAGACACCCTTCCTTGAGGTATCCCATGTCGCATTGTGCCTCCTACGCGCCTCGCGCCATTGCAAGGTGTCCGTGAATGGGCTGCTTACCTTCGTGAGCCTTCAGGCGCCAACTGTTGTTTGTTTGTTTGTTTGTTTTATCGACCAACCCGTGCCGCAGACTGAGGCTGAGTACGAGAAGGAGAAGCTGAACGAGCGCATTGCGCGCCTCAGCGGCGGCGTGGCGGTCATCCAGGTGCGCGCCCCGGCCCTGCTGTGCCCATCGCCGGCGGCGCTTGCCCCTGCCCTGCTGTGCCTATCGCCGGCGGCACTTGCCCTGCTTTGCTTACCGGCAGGCACATGCGCAGCCCCGCACGGGTGCAGCGCGCTTGTGCGCTTGCCATGCCTGTGCGCTTCTGGCCTGTCGCGCTTCTGGCCTGTTGCGCTTCTGGCCTGTCGCGCTTCTGGCCTGTTGCGCTTCTGGCCTGTCGCGCTTCTGGCCTGTTGCGCTTCTGGCCTCCCTGTGCTGAACCCACAGTCTCACTGTGCCTGCACTGGTTTGTGGTACCGCACTTTGTGGTGCTGCAGGTGGGCGCCCAGACGGAGACTGAGCTCAAGGAGAAGAAGCTGCGTGTTGAGGATGCGTTGAACGCCACCAAGGCGGCGGTGGAGGAGGGCATTGTCACCGGCGGCGGCTGCACCCTGCTGCGCCTCTCCCACATGGTGGACGCCTTCAAGGCCACCCTGACCGACGAGGAGCAGAAGGTGGGTGGGCTTTTCTGGCGGGCTGGTGATGTCAATACCACTGCACAAGGGCATGGGGCTGTGGCATGCTGGCGAGACTTCCCACATGGTGGAGGGTGTTTCACCAAAGCCAGTCTGGCCGATGAAGAGCAGGAAGTGTGCTGCTGGCTGTGCACTTGCCCAAAGAGGCAGAGAAAGCAGGAATGGGGTTCACGGGGGTGGGGTGGCACCTTGTGCGTGCGGTGCTATGCCAGAGCCCCCCCGTGGGTGGCCCCACGCCCGACGCAGCCAAACGTGCTTGCCACCCTGTCAGCGCATTGGTTACTGGCCTTCACGCGCCCTTTTCTCTCTGTCGCTTGTGCCTTACCGCTGCCCTACTCCTTCTGCTGCCTTTTGCAGGTTGGCGCTGACATTGTCAAGCGCGCGCTGCCCTACAGCCTGAAGCTGATTGCCAACAACGCAGGCGACAACGGCAGCGTTGTCATGCAGGTGCGTTCCGTGCAGACAGGTGGCTTTTTTCTTTTTTTTTTCTTGCTGTCATCTGTGTCGCATCTCTTTGCTTACGTTGTACATACATTGCAGCAAGCAGGCCAGCAGCGGCCTGCTCTCTGCTGCACGCCCACCTGCCTGCTTGAGGCCCCCTCGCACCCTTCACAATGTACCGCCCTAGCCGTCAGTTGCCCCGCATCGCCCCGCATACATGTGCGCCTGCTGGTGGCGCCAAGCAGCTGCTTTGCTTGTGTTGAACTCGTCCGTTTTGCTTGGGTTCACTGCCTGCAGCGGGTGCTTGAGGACGGCAACCCCAACTTTGGGTACAACGCGGCCACCGGCAAGTACGAGGACCTCATGAAGGCCGGCATCATCGACCCCGCCAAGGTGGGTGCCTCTCAACTCCGATGTCCAGCTTGCTCTGATGTCCAGCTTGCTGGACCTTATTTTTGGTGGGCGTGGCTACTGCAGGGGCTGGGTACAGGGGTGCAAGGCCAGCTGGACAGTGTGTGCAACTCGCAGTCTTTCTTGACTGTGTGTCGTCCCAGCGCTCGTTTCGCCGCTGCCTGCAAATGCTGAGCAGCGTTTCGTTGTGTGTTCCGTGCAGGTGGTCCGCTGCTCGCTGGAGAACGCTGCGTCCGTGGCCAAGACCTTCTTGACCAGCGACGTAAGCACACACTGCTGCCTGCCCCGCTGTGCTGCGTTACACCCACCCTCTGCCAGCTGCCCGGCCTGCCCTGCTGCACTGGTCTGGGGCCACCAGCAGCAGCACTGTTCTGTCGCATGGCACACACCCGTCCCGCTTGTGTTGCTCACTCGCTTGTTTCTGTGTCGATTCCATTCATTGCTTTTCGCAGGTTATTGTGACTATGATCCCCGAGCCTGAGGGTGCTGGTGCGGGCGCTGACATGGGAGGCATGGGCGGCTACTAAGCAGCTGCCGGGGGTGGCTACTAAGCTGCTGCCTGCAGGCACACACATGCTGCTGCGTGTGGGCGGCGCATTGGCTCCCACTCAGCACACGATAGATTTCATTTCTGCTCTCCTCTCCGCACCACTCCCTGCCTCCTTCTGCTAAACCCTTTCCCCGCCCTCTGAAACACAATCAACGAACCGTGCCTGCTGTGTAAGGCTCGCAAACCTCACACACACGACATGTGCAACACACACTGGGACGGGGGACACTGCATTGGCTGGCACTGTGCAGCAGTCTGCTGGGCTTCGCGTGTGCCGTCTCGTGCGGGAGGGCATCCTAGTGACGGCACGATGGTGGAGAGCAGCCACGGCGGGAGAGCAGGCACTGGCGGCAAGGGTTCTGCAGCGGTGCGCACAAAAGAAGCTCTGCGAGCAGCACTCCAGCAACATAATAGTAAATTGGCTCCGAAAGAGCGGCCCAAACTGGCTGCAAGGACCGGGCTTGCAGGGCTGCTACACCATACCCCACCCCGTGCCTAGCGCGTGCAGCGCCCACCGCGGTTGTGGGGAGCGGGCTTGCTGTGACGTCGACCAATTTGCGGTGACGCACAGCAGGGGCGCAGCAGGCAGCGGCAAGATAACGATGGGGATAGAGATGAATGATTGGAGTGCTAGGTGCCTGCATAATTACCAGAACAGCTGCGTGTGTTTGCTGCATACTCTATCCCGCTCCCGCAACGCGTGCAGTAGAAACAAGCAGAATGCAGGCCACCCTCGCCTCCGCGCAGCCGCGCGCTGTCCAGTGGAGCAGCAGGTGCAGCATGGGCCTTTGGGAGTGCCGAGGGGGGCCGCATTGCAGGGGTTGGGGCTAGTGACTTGGGGTTGGCTTGTCGGGAGCAGCGCAAGGGAGACGCGTTCAAACGCGAAGGCACAGAGGCACAAGAAGGCGGTAGGGAGAGCGCGACAGCGCTCGGAGGCGTTGGCCTGCCCACCTGCCGCCAGCCCGCCCCGCTCCCGCCAGGCGCCCAGGCGCCGCAACACGCCGGCAGCAGCCCTCCTGATGGCCTCCCTTGCTTGTTCCCGACCGTCCGGGGTGCAGCAAGATGAACCGCGGCATGGCGGTGCAGCACATCGCGGCGGTGGCGCCTCGCTCCGCCCGCTGCTCTGTCTACACCGTGGCCTCTGCCGCTGTGGCCACTAAGACCCTGAAGATTGGCACCCGCGGCTCACCCCTGGCCCTGGCCCAGGCCTACCTCACCCGCGACCTGCTCAAGGCAAGCAAGCACCGCTTTTGAGAAGCGTGGGTTTGTAAGCGTGCTTTGTGCTCACCGCCGCCTCGTGTCGCCGCTCTTCCCGCACCCCCTCTCAATTGTGACTTTCAACCGGCCCTCGACTTGCACACCTCGTCAACCCTGTGGCTCATCCTCCCGGCTGGCTTAGCAAGGCCTACACTCTTGTCATCATCCTGTCCAGATCATGCCTCTTCTCTCTTTGCACTTCCTTTGAGCACTAGTTCACCTCTGCAGGCCACGCATCCCGAGATACCGAGGAGGGCGCCCTAGAGACCTTTGACCTCAAGGCCATGCCTTTTGATCTCTCTCTGACTTCCCCAGCCCACTCCCGTCTTCACCACTGCAGGCCACCTTTCCCGAGCTGAAGGAGGAGGGCGCCCTGGAGATCATCATCATCAAGACCACGGGCGACAAGATCCTGAACCAGCCGCTGTCCGACATTGGCGGCAAGGGCCTGTTCACCAAGGAGATTGATGATGCCCTGCTGGACGGGCGCATCGACATTGCCGTGCACTCCATGAAGGTGCGGGGCGGGAGGCGGGAGGCGGGGGGGGGGACAGCGGTGCTGAATGTGGTTGCTGGGGTGCCAGGAGGGCGCCAGCAGGCGAATTGGCTGTTGAGTTGTGCGGCGCAGCACACGTCACAGCAGCACACCCTAAACCCTAAACCCTGTCGGCTCAAGCTCAGCGTGCAAGCCACGCTCCCCTGCTGTGGCCTCTTGCCTTGCATCAACGTCTTCCTCCCTCCCCTCCCTCCCCTCCCCTCCCCCCCGCAGCACCAAGGCCAAGCAGCAGACTGAGACGGGGCGCGTGGTCAACCACATGAGCGCAGACGTCAACCAGCTGNTGTGGCTACTCTGAGGCTAAGACGAAGCGTAGACACACTGATTTCCGACCCCCACATCCTGCTTGTTTCCCTCCCCTCCCCTCCCCTTTCTGCCTGCAGGACGTGCCCACGTACCTGCCCGCCGGCACCGTCCTGCCCTGCAACCTGCCCCGCGAGGATGTGCGCGACGTGTTTGTGTCGGCCAAGTACAAGAGCCTGTCTGAGCTCCCCGAGGGCGCCGTCGTGGGCTCTGCTGCCCTGCGCCGCCAGGCACAGCTGCTGGCAAAGTACCCAACCCTGCAGGTGCGCCGCCTTGCTGTCATATACATGCCAGCTGCAAGCCGGGGGCGGCACATGCGTGGCCATGCAGCTGTTGGGAGGCATTTGTAATTTCTGCAAAGAACATTCAGCTGCCTACGTTGAGTCTGTCGCTGCCACTGCTCCGCCGAATTTCTCTACCGCCTTCTCACCCAGTTCTGCGTGGCCTCCGCCCCACCTGCTACCCACCTCACCGCCTGTTCACCCCTTTCTCCATCCCCCAATTTCTCCCCGTCCCGCAGGTGGTGAACTTCCGTGGCAACGTGCAGACGCGCCTGCGCAAGCTGCAGGAGGGCGAGTGCGACGCAACGCTGCTGGCGCTGGCTGGCCTCAAGCGGCTGGACCTGGAGGACAAGGCCACCTCCATCCTCTCCATTGGTGCGCGGCGTCTCTTGTTGTACACTGTGTATTGTCAGGGATGAGACTGGGCCCTGCTTGTGGTTGGACGTGGAGGGCAAGGCCACCTTACCACTGGAGCATGGGGAAGGAATGATCAAGCAATTCGAATGACAGACAGTTGCCGGGTCAGCCAGATCACGGGCACAGCACTGGAAAGGCCTGGAAGCGTGAATGGCAACTGAGGCACTCAGCCTGCAGGCAGTGACAAGGACAGTGGCCAGAATTGCCGGCACTGCCTGCTCGCTGCGGCCTCTGCTCATTGTTGTCTGCTCCTCCTGCCTCCCTTTCTCGTTGCAGAGGAGATGCTGCCGGCTGTGGCCCAGGGTGCCATTGGCATTGCCTGCCGCGAGGGTGACGACCGCTCTGGTGAGGACCCGCCCCCCGTCAAGCTCTTGCCTGTGCCCAAAGCCGTGCCTGCAATTCTCTCTGCTTACCCCTGCGGCCGCTGGTGTAATGAAGGCCTCCGCCATGCCCCTGGCTCTCGCGCCGCGCTCCACGACTTTCCTGCCTGCTCTGCCCCACCTGCAGCTGCCGCCCTGGCTGCCCTGAACCACGAGGAGACGCGCCTGGCTATTGTGTGCGAGCGCTCGTTCCTGGCGGCCCTGGACGGCTCCTGCAGAACCCCCATTGCCGGATGGGCACGGGTGAGTGTTGCAGCAGAGGGACGGTGCCCCTGGGGCCACGCAGCCGCAGCCCGTGCAGTCCAGCATCTTGTTGTGAAGGAAGTAGGTGGTGTGCGTTGTGAATAGGCACAGCACACTCAACAGCCATGTCACAAACGTGTTCCATCGTGGTGCGGAGGAAGGATGGCCCTCCAGCCGCTGTGTTCACGCCTCCTTGTTCTGGCTCTTCTTGGCATGCTGAAGTCCGCCGTTCACTGTGCCCGGTCCTGCAGAAGGAGGATGGCAAGCTGGCGTTCACCGGCCTGGTGGCGACCACCGACGGCAAGAACAAGTTTGAGACCACCCGTGTTGGCGCCTTCACAGGTGCGCCGTTCATCCCACCCTGAGTCTTTGTCTGGTGGTTGTGGCGATGTCAGAGCACATGGCAAGAGCTGTGGCCCGGCAACCGCAGAACCATCAACGAACTCTGCCTTAAGTTCCTGTTCTTTCTTGGCCCTGCCTGCAGAAGCGGATGCTATTGCCATTGGAAAGGACGCCGGCGCGCAGCTGAAGGCTGAGGCCATGAGCGCCAACGTGATCTTTGACTGGGCATAAACCAAACAGCTTGCTGCGTCAAGTTGGGCGGGCGGAATGTATCTGCCTGCTCCTGCTCTTTTGCTGCCCCTTTCCCTTTTGCCCACTCCTCTCCTGTCATGCTCTCATTTCCCCTCTTGCTAATGTCTGCTGCTTTCACCTTGTTCATTCATGACGTACAACAACATTATCGCAACATCCCCTTTAATCGAAGTCCCCAAGCAGCTACAGTGATGCTACAAGGGTACCCACACCCTGCCGGGATGTCCTGTTGACATCAAGCTTAAGGCCAAACTCTGCCGAGAAGCAGTGAATACAGAGTCTGAGAGCTTTTGCCTCACTTCTTGAGCTCGGTATCTGATGCCCCATACCCAGCCTGTGCGGTAATTTCTCGCTGTTGTGGGGGCTGATTGTTACAGCGGCTTTGTCAATTCTGGGGTGCAAAAAAGAGGGTTGCCGGGCAGAGCGCCCGGTCAGAGACCAAGGTTATATATGTGGCTGAGCAAGCCATCAACAGCATCCTTCACTTTGCCGCACATCTCGTTGAGAGCCTGCAACTTGGGGTTGCACAGGCTGCCAGCTGGGCCAACTTGATTTGAGTCACAGTTTTCTTTTTGAGAGCTGCCACGTTGACCAGTCGATCGTACCCTGGCTTCCTATCTTTCAGGGTATGTATGCAAAGGCGCGTCTGAAGGTGGTGGCGCATGCCCGCTACGTTGTCTTTTCGGGGCCTGTGCGTTTTGGAACCTTGGCGTGGAGCAGAAAGTCAGGGGTGCCGAGGGTGGTCGTCGGTCTGCGCAGTGCATCAGTGGCAGATTCTGTCTGAATGCATTTGCACGAACCAAGCATGCCAGTGGGCCCCAACTGGCATACCAATAGGCTTGTTGAACCGGTACCGTTGCCGCAGCAGTGCCGGGTTTGCCGCCACCCGCCACCCGCCGGCGCTGCCAGATCATCGCCTGAAAACAAAGGTATCGGCTATGCTTCGCTCGACATTCTTGCCCTCCAATCGCACCGTCAAACTTGTGGCATAACGGAGCACGCGTGAGGCTTTTTAGGCGGCCTGCGCTACAAGAGTGAAGGCTGCGAGGGTAAGAACCCGCGTGGTCTCTGAAGCCTCTGGGGAAGTCGGTTTGCACCGTCGCGCGCGGGGCGTGCGCGGCTAGGTAGCCGGCCCGCTGCCTTCGGCTTCTGTGCAGTGCGGTTTCAGGGAAGAAGACGTCGTCGCCGCGGAGTCGCGTGCACTCTGGCAACCCTCTTGCCACCAGCCGCCTCCTGTCCGCCGCCGCCGCCGCCGCCGCCGCCACAACCGCTAAACTTCTCTGCCTCGTCGCTTGCTTGCATGCAGGCGTCGAAGCGCGCCTGGCGTAACACGCGGGAGGGCCCCACTGTGCTGATCGGGCAGCACCATGTTTTGGGACACAAAGGAGGGGCACATCATTGCCGGCCTGTGTGCCTACACAGCACTGGCGGTGTCGATTGCACAGGTCAGGGGCCGAGAGGCATCGCCGCCGGTGCACGCAACTGTTGCTGCGCCGCGCTGGGTGGGCTGACACAAAGACTTGAACACTATGTGCTTGCCGCTGCCCTGCCAACACGGTTGCCCCTGCTGTGCAGATCATCCAACACCTGCGGCACTACTCTGAGCCAGTCTTCCAGGTGTGGGCACGGGACAAGGCTGCGTGGGAGGCCTTGACCAGCAACAAATAGCAGCTTGCAGACATGCTTGCTCGTGCAGCCAGACAGGTGCTTGCAAGCGCACCTCAGCGCCCATCAGCATCTGTGCAACCATTTGCCCCACCTGCAGCGCTACATCGTGCGCATCATTTTCATGGTGCCCATGTACTCGATCTGCTCGTTCCCATCCCTCATACACCCCAACCAAGGTACTGTCGAGTGGTGCAGTAGCGGGTGTTTGTGGGCGGTGCCACAAGTGCTGTACAGCAGCCGTACGGGGCAAGTCGGCGCGGGTGCTATTGTTGCTATGTTCTTGTCACTAAACACCCATTTGTTCCTTCCCCTCGTGTCCTGCAGCCATCTGGTGGAACACTGTGCGCGACTGGTGAGTCTACCATGGGTTGCTTGGTGTTCCCGGTGCCAGCGGGCGCACACAGTGGCAAGCAGGAGCTGTAGCAGAGCCCATCCCTCCACAGTTGCCGCGCACTCCACCCGTCCGCTGCACGCTCACACGCAGCCTTGCCCCACATGCAGCTACGAAGCCTGGGTGATCTACAACTTCATGTCCCTGTGCCTGGCCTACGTGGGCGGGCCGGGGGCGGTGGAGGTCAAGATGCACGGCTTCATGCTGCTGCCCAACTGGACGGCCGGCACCTGCTGCCTGCCGCCCATCCCCGTCAACGGCCGCTTTGTGCGCTACACCAAGCAGCTGGCGCTGCAGTTTGTGCTGGTCAAGCCCATCCTGGCGGCGCTCACCCTCGTACTCTACTCCACGGATCACTACAGCGAGGGCAACTGGGCGCCCAACAGCGGGTGCGCGGGCATGGGCGGGGGCAGCGTCAAGTGTGCATGGGTGCGGGCGCGCCTGCGCACTGATATAAACACTGTTGGGGCGTGCGCAGCCGCACGGTTCATGCTGTTGTCTGCCGCTCTGTCTGCTTAGCCTGGCCACCAACCTGAATCTTCTACTTCTGCTCCCCACGGCGCTGCTCTCCCTGCAGCTACCTGTGGATCACGATTGTGTACAACCTGACCTACACCGTGGCGCTCTATGGCCTGCTGCTCTTCTACCTGGGCACCCACGAGCTGCTGGCCCCGTTCAAGCCGCTCCTCAAGTTTGCGCTGGTCAAGGCAGTCATCTTCCTGAGTTACTGGCAGGGGCTGTTCATCGCCATCGCCACCGGCGCAGGAGCCATCCCCACAGGTGTGGGCATACGCCACGCGTGCATGCTGCAGCAGAGGGCCACCGGGGAGGCCAGGGTACCAGGTGTCGATTATTGGGCTCTCGAGGCCAGCTGATACGGTAGTGTGCTCACCGCCCCCCTTGCTCCTGCCCTGCCCCTGCAGCCGAGGATGGCACCAACCTGCAGAGCTGGCTGCTGTGTGTGGAGATGCTGCCGGCGGCCATCTTCATGCTGTTTGCTTTCCCGTATGCGGAGTACGTGGTGGCGGGCGGTAACATCAGCGGTGGCAACATCACGCACGCTATCAGCATCAGGTGAGGGGTGGGCAGGGCAGGATGCGCTGCCGTCAAGCTCTGCTGCAGTCAACTGGCATGCTGCTGTCCACATGCTTTGTAAGTGCCTGCACGCTTCTAAGTTGCACTGTTGTACACGTGGACATTCACCGGCACCCATCGTTATTCATCGCGCCAAACGCCTGCTGCTGCCCGCGGCTGTGCTGCAGGGATGTGGTGACAGACACTGTGCACCAGTTTGCGCCTGCCTACCATGACTACGTGCTGTACTCTGACGGCACGCGCAAGGGGGCGACGCCACCCAAGACCGTGCGCACCCGCACATTCGTAGCAGGTGCTGCTCATGCCGATGGGAGAAACTGCTGGTGGGGTGGCATGTTTGCAAGCAAGGCTTACGCATTGTGCGACACGTGCAGGGTGGACTATTCTATTATTCTGCCTGTGTTGCCTCATCTGCCCGCCCCATCTGCACTGCACTACCCTGCTCGTTTGCAGTGGGCCAGGAGTCGTCACAGCAGCACCAGCACGGGGACAACCTGCTGATGAACATGGAGCTGGGAGGGGTGCGCCTCAATGCAGTCGGATATAACAAAGTGCCCTTTGTTCCTGTTGCCTGCCCTTGCTGTGGATTGGCGTGGCCGAGCGGGGAAGTGCTTGCTAGGGTGTCTCTCTGAAGTGTCCAGCATTGTTTCACGTTGCCCTTGCAGGTGAGCACATGGACCAAGTCGGCCACTGGCGGGCCGCCCGCCCCAGGGCAGACGGACGACGCAGAGGGCGGCCCTGCCGGCCTGCAAGCCCTGGGCAGCAGCGAGGACGAGCAGCTGACGGGGCCGCGCTTCACGCTCAGGTGGGCATGACTCGTGTGCATGGAAATGGGTTATTACATAAATTTCCCATACAATACAGCCTACTTGTCTGCATGGCACGGCTGGCAGGATTGTATGGCAGAAAGCGCGCGTAGGAGGGCAGGACAGGAACGCACGTGCCTGTGCACACTGCCTGCAAGGTGACAGTTGTTACACGCGGGGAAGCGCTTGGTCAGTGGGCCTGAGGTATCACCCCGCCCTCCTTTGTTGCTGGCTTGGCGAGAGGCTGCTGCTGCTGTGCGCTGCACTGCATTGCTGGCGCTGCTGTGCCTTGCTGAGCAAGTCTGCTGGGCTTGCTACTTTGTGGTTATGCAGCGATGAGCAGGTGGAGTCCCCCCAGATCGGCAAGAATTCCAAGTTCCTGGTGCGCGAGGATGATGAGGGCAGCACCCCAGCTGATGGGGCGGCAGGTGGCAGCAAGAAGGATAAGAAGAAGAAGGCAGCAGACTGGGCCAACGTGAGCCTGGACTCGCCGCATTGATGCTTTTTCTTGCTACCAGTCAATGTGTACAAATGCTCACAAACATAAACTCATGGCAAGGCGAGCAGGCAGGGCGAGAGCCACAGGTTTGAACAGCTGGCCCCTCCAGCTCATGTGCCGTAGCGGTGGCGGTACAGGGGCGCCGCAATGCCCTTGTGCACCTCCTCCCATGGGCGCTCCACCTGCGACACGGGGTCAGGAGAGGACGCAATGCATTCTGATGAAAAAGAGAACAAGGGCCGCGTTGTGTTTGGGAGTGATACAGTGCATGGCTCTGAGTTGCCATAAGCACAGCACAAAATGTGTTGTACTTCGTAGCTCAGCACAACATAGACAGCACTGGGTGTCACAGCCCCTCTGGCACTCACCACAAGCAGCGCGTCCGGCCCCAGGTAGCTGGCATGCAGCACCGGGTCTGCGCAGTAGATCATCCGGCAGTTGGCGCCGGGCGGCTCGCTGGGCAGCATGCCCTTGTGGGCAGACCGCCGGCGCTTGCGCCCCTGGCCCTCCTGCCCGCTGCCATCCAGGGGCTGCACCATGTCCAGGTGGCAGCACGCCTGGCTGGACTGCAGGAACAGGCTGGCAGGGGCCTGTGGGCAGGACGCGATGCTGGTGATGCTGCCGGGCATGCGCAGCAGCTTGGCAGGCAGGCTGCCCCCATGCTGCTGCGTCCACTCTGTGGGCTGCCCAGATGCCACGCTGTAGGCCGCCACCTGGTGGGTGCTTGCTGCTGCCACCAGCATGCTGCTGTCTGCGGTGAAGGTCACAGCCGTGATGGCTGGCTGGGGCTCCGCCATGGGAGGCAGGGAGTGCACCAGCTTGTGGCTGCTCAGGCTGACCAGGTGCACACGCTGACGCACCACGGCCGCCAGCCAGCTGCACACAGCGCACAGGCAAACAAGAACAGTCAGCAAGCGCTGGGATATTGCAGAGGAGCCAGCATGCACATGTTCATTGCACAGGCATGCCAGAAACTGGCAAGCAGGTGGCGCAAAGAGGCCTGTGACAGGCAGAAAGCCAGCAGAAAGCCAGGTGCAACCCACCTGCCATCTGGGCTGACTGCCATGAGCTCGACCAGGGGCATGAGGCGGCGTGCTGCGCTGCGCTGGCGGTCCCGCCTGGAGGACGACTTGTACTGCAGATCGTGCAGCGCACGTAGCACAGGTGTACCGTCACCGCTGCCGCCTGCACCGCGCGCGTGGCCCTGCCCTGCAGCCGCCAGCTTTGAAAGGTCGACCAAGCGCAAAGTGCCGTCGCTGCTGCATGCCACCAGCTCAGAGCTTCCGGGGCGGAAGTCTAGGTGGCAAGCCGCCGGCAGGTCTGCTGGAAGCTGCAATGGTGCCGGGATAATGTGGTCGGTGGGCACAGCATCATTTGCGGGCTGCTGCTCAAGTGCAAAGCAGCTGATCCGCCGGTTGTCCGAGTAGGCCATCCAGCGGCGGTCCCGCGACATGCATGCTGCGCTGACGTGGCGCCCCGACTGCACCACCAGCCGCAGCAGGTGCAAGGGTGCTGAGGAGGGCGACAGCAGGGAGCCCTCTGCCGGCGGGCCCTGCTGCCCCTGGGCGACAGCTGCTGGCAGCTGCCACAAGTCAATGTCGCTGCGCTGGGCGCACAGCAGCAGGGGCGGCTGCTGCTCCTGCTGGCTGCTGCCGCTGGTGGTGGGCCCCAGGGCTGTGGGCCCTTGCGTGGCTTGGAGCACGGGCAGCTGGGGGCTGGAGTTCATGCCCACTGGGTGCTCCTGCATGTGTGAGAGGTGGGCAACAGGTGGGTCAGGGAACTGCCGTGGGCCCGTGTTGTGAGCAGAAGTCAAGCCAGGCCAGAGGGACCCGCAGAAACGGCGACAAGCTGGTTTGAACTTTGAGACAAGCAGAGAGATTTAAAGCAGGACAGAGGGACTGCCCCAGGATCAAAGCAGGCTGACCCCTTTGTGTGCAGGCTGGCCCTCAAACACCAATGCCCCAATGTGGTACATTGCACATAGTGTAGTTATGTGAAAAGCGTCCTTAAGGGTTATCTGGGGTGCATGAAGAGCCGGGTGTCCTTGCCGCAACCCCACCGTAAAACATCAACGCAACAGGGAGGTGGGAGTCCTTTACAGCAACCAGCACAGATGTCCAGCTCACCTTCAGGTAGTTGTCGACCGAGTGCATGAACAGCTGTGTGTCGTTGCCTCCAGTGACAAGCCGCGGCCCGTCAGCCAGGTGCTTGCCAGCGGCCACACACATGGCGCGCACGTCGTGGGAGTGCGGCCGCTTGCTGGACAGGTAGGCCCAGGGCAGCTGCTTGCCGCTGCCCACGCTGCTGCCCTCTGGCAGGCGGTGGAAGAGTGCCACCTGCGGGTCCACGCCTGCACAGGAGAAACATGCAAGTTGCTGAGCAATTCAATGAGAGGACAACATTGGGCGCAAGGGTCGCCAAAGCGGTGCAGTGCAAGCGCAACAGTGGATCGGCACAGAACAACTGGTGCACCTCGCAAGCTAGGACGAGCGCCCTGTCGTCACACCATTGGCGCAAGGGTTGCCAACGTGGTGCCGTGCAAAGCGCAACAGCGATGCATCACGGAAGGGCTGCGGCATCATGCTAAGTAGGACGAGCACCCCATCTCTCTTTGGGTCTCTAAGCAGAGGAGCGCACAGTCTCGCCTCAACAAAGTGTGCACAGTCGGCACAGTGCAAAAACCCACAAAGCAAGCAGCACACACTCGGCCACTGTGATCCTACCAATAGGAATAGGAGCAACTTGTCCAGCAGCTTCAAAGCCTGGCTTCTCACTCACCAGCTGCAAACACCATGTTGCCGTCAGGCGATGCCGCCAGCTGCAGCACGTCCGCCTGGTGCTGGCTGAAGCGTGCCAGCAGCGTGCCAAACCGGCCGTCCCAGAACTGCACGTTGCCGCTGCTGTCGCCACTGCAGGTTCAAAGAGCAAACATGGGTGAAGTGAGTTGAGTACAGGTGCGCCACGTGGCTTCAAGCTTCAGTGCTGGGTCAGCATGCTGAGGTGCGCAGGGCTGGAACAATGTGCAACCAGCACACAAACAATGTGCGACCAAGCACACGTACCCAGAATGCTGCATAATTTCTCCCAAACGAAAAGCTGTCGAGTACGCCACTCCCACCACCTGAAAGCCTCCGCACCTGACCACCGTGCCATCGGGCAGCACCAGCAGCGACCAGATGCACGCCTCTGTGCTGTGCTCCCCTCCATCGCGCGCCGTGATGCGCAGCAGCTCATGCCCGCTGGCTATGCTCCACAGATGGATGCAGCCGTCTGTGCCTGCTGTGGCCAGCACCTCTCCAGAGGGATGCCAGGCCACCGCCAAAGTGCGCCCCTCCACACGTGGCAGTGTGCGGGAGTAGGTGAGCCCGGGCACGCCCGCCTCGGCCACAAAGATGCGGGCGCAGCCGTCGTCGCAGGCGGCGGCGACGCGGGCGGGCGCGTCTGCAGCACGATTCCACAGCAAAGGAGGCACACGTCAGCCAACGCATGTCGCAGGCCGGGCCTGGGCCTGCAGCCCTACACAGCACACTTGCAGCACATATGCAGCCCATGGGTGCACAGCTAGCACAGGGGCATGGCAAGCGTTGCATGGCATCCTCACCCGACTTGATGCACGCGCCCGGCTCTGGCGCCAGCTGCCACACAGCTCCCCCCAGGGAGTCGGCTGCCGGCCCCGCCCGCCGCTGCTCCACATCCCACTCCACCAGTGCCCCATCCAGGCCGGCGCTAAACAGACGGCTCGTCAGCCCTCCCTTGCTCTCCTCCTCATCAACCAGAGCAAGGCAGGTCACACACGCGTCCCGGTTGCCTGGCAAGCGCTGCAGCATGGTTAGGCAGGGAACAGGCGGATTCAAGTACCAGGCACACTAGGCAACAGGCAATAGGTGCATTGAAAGGAGGGCCTGCAAAGTGAAACTGAGCAGAGCCAGAGGTCCAGGAACATGCTACTTCAGCCTGCCGGCCTGTCAATGCGTCTGCTTATGCCCCGCACCGCACCTGGAAGAAGTGTGCTGATGTGGTCTCATAGAGCTCTAGGTCTCCATCCTCCCGAG
Organism: Chlorella sp. ArM0029B; assembly: GCA_002896455.3. Taxonomy (NCBI): domain Eukaryota; kingdom Viridiplantae; phylum Chlorophyta; class Trebouxiophyceae; order Chlorellales; family Chlorellaceae; genus Chlorella; species Chlorella sp. ArM0029B. The sequence continues at coordinate 403,098 of JTEE01000114.1, read as the reverse complement.
CGGCGGCAAGAACGCTGCCGTCGCCGCTGGCGGCCAACGCCACTATCGCTGCCGGCTGCCACTCCACAAAGCGGCTGCGGTGAAGCTCCACCAGGCCGGGGCTGGCAGCAATGCCCATTCCAGGGCCGCTGGCGCCCGGCATAACAGCCGGGTATGTGTAGGCTGGGTAGAGAGTCTGCACTTAAAGCTAGATGTTTCTTTGTTGCAGGGAGCGTCCCACGGCCTGCACGGGCGGCGGCGGCGGCGGCAGTAGGCAGGTGAGGCGGCACGCACTCTCAGCTCCCTGCTTGGATCTGCAAGCTGCATATGCGAACGGCATTCCAACTGTTCCTTCGACCCCCCTTTCGAGGCACGAGGCCTCTAATTGCCCACCACGCAACATGCATGGCCAGACATCGCCAGAGCTCACCCAACCAGAGCTCACCCAACCTTCTTCACCGGTGCTATAGAGACCTCCCGGATGTGTGAGGGTGGTGAACGCGCCCTCCAAAGCCCTGCATTGGCCCCGCTGAGCTGGCTCCTGCAGCGCTGGGCAAACCCTGAATGGCAGCCTGTTGCCCCTGCCCGATCTCTTTGGTTCCACACCTGCAAGCGGAGTCTCAGGCAATAAGTGAGTAGGTAGTGCTCCTTGCGTCCCTCAGCGCCCCTCCTGCTGCTTGGTGCTTCTATTGGGCGATGCCGCATGTTGGAGATCAGTGGCGTGCATGTGGATCGTTGGCTGTTCACCCAGCGGGCCCGAGACGGAGACCTCGCTGCTGCACGTTTGTGGGAGACCCTTTTGGCCCGCGTTGGTCGGCGGAGACCAACCTTTAGTGCAGAAAGGCACCTTGAATTGCTGGATCCAGGGCCTGCAACAGCGGCAGGGCTCCACTCCTGGGGAAGGCCGCCGCCGCCGCCCACCACCGCAGCGGCTCACTGGAATATCAATGCTCGTGCTGGCTTCACGCACCTCCCCGTTCTGCAGGCAACCATGCAGGCTCTCGCACGGGCCACCAAGGAGGTTGTGCGGGCAGCGGGCACCCGCGGCTTTGCCAGCGGCGTGCCTGATCGCAAGGTGGTAGTGCTGGGTGCCGCAGGTAGGGCCCGCTGCTGGCGGCTGAGCACCGGCTGCTGAGTGTGATTTGCTCTTCATTTGCAGAATGCATTTGCTCCGTTGGAGGCACACGGAGTGTCCAGCGGAGCACAGCCCAAGGGAAGTTCAGCAGTTTCAACAACAATGACCAAGCCGTCAACCTTGGCCGCTTACCTTCATGTTCCGTGCTGACGTGCGTGTGCCCTGCTTCCCCCCCCGTTCCGCAGGCGGCATTGGTCAGCCCCTGTCCCTGCTGATGAAGGTAAGCAGCGCGCCTTACATCATGCTCTAGCACCTTTTCCCCGCGGTGAAGTGCTCAACACTGGCTCTGTGCTGCAATGCGCGCCGCTTCTCCAGCTTTGTTGTTTAGGAACTTGGCGAAACACAGCCTATGCAAGCTGAACGCTTCCCCACTTTGTCCCTCCCCATGTCATGTTGGACTGCAGCTGTCCCCGTACGTCAGCGAGCTTGCGCTGTACGATATCGCCGGCACTCCCGGCGTGGCGGCGGATGTGAGCCACATCAACAGCAAGGCCGCAGTGAAGGGCTACGCTGGTGAGGATCAAGCTTTCCACGGAGCGTTTGTGGGGGTGGGGAGAGCCAAACCACCAGCAAGGTCACGATGAAGGGCTAAGCTGGTGTCTGCAATGGGGGGGGGACAGCTGCGTAACAGGGCCACTATCACCCGCATCTACAGCAAGGTTGCATTCGGGCCACAAAGGTGGGGATTGAGTGTGGATTTAGCGCGGGCAGAGTTTGGGCTGCTGACAAAGAGGTGAGAGACACTCCTGGGCAAGCTTGTCAACAAAAACAGTTCCGTGCCGGCGAGGACCAGTAGCACGCACCTGGATATACAGCAGGCATGCACAGTCCTGGCTCGCAGTGCGCACCTCCCCATTCCCCCAACCCTTCCTCCTGCAGTCGGGGAGCAGCTGGGTGTTGCACCGACAGGCGCAAGTGTCACGCTGTTTATCTTCGCTGGCTCCGCCTTTTGCCCACCTCTCCCTTCCCTCTTTCCCTCCCCCCATCTCTTGCACAGGCGAGGACCAGCTGGGCGAGGCGCTGCGGGGTGCTGACGTGGTCATCATCCCCGCTGGCGTGCCCCGCAAGCCGGGCATGACCCGCGACGACCTGTTCAAGATCAACGCCGGCATTGTGCGCAGCCTGGTGGATGCGTGCGGCAAGCACTGCCCCAAGGTGTGGGTGGGACGGTGCAGAGGATCGTGCGGTTGTGATGCATGGGAATGGATTCTCAAAGGAAGTGTGCGGCAAGCACCGGCCCAAGACAGGGGGTGGGAGTGTGCAGGGAGCGTGTCTTTCGTTGGGGTGTGCGGCGAGCACAGCCCCAAGAGGGGGGTGGGAGTGTGCAGGGGAGTGCAATCTTTAAGGGACGCGTGCATCAAGCACTGCTGCACAATGCGCGCGGCATCTCTTGTCCAAGGGCTCAGGGGGCACAGCTTTATGTTCAGCATTTTGCACGTGTTGGCCTGGAGGCCTGCAGTACGCACTGCTCAAGGTGTGCATGTGGCCAACTGACAATTCGCACAGCTATGCGGCTTAAGAACAAGGCAGCAAAGATGCTGCCTCTGGCCAGATCATAGACAGTCCATCGTTCACAGTGACCTGTGCATACTGCATGATCTGCATGGCTCCCCTGTCGCTCTCTCTATGTGCAGTGTTTGCGTGGACTCTTTTACTAGAAGTCTGCACCTCGTTGTCTCACCCTGCATCCCCACCAACCGACTGCCCCACCCCGCCCTCTGCAAGGCACTTGCGAAGCATCATCTCCAAATCTGTCAACTTCACTGCCTCCTGTTTGTGCACCCACCAGCTGTTCACCAGCCCAACCCCGCCCTTCTGCCCCACTGTAGGCGCTGCTGAACATCATCTCCAACCCCGTCAACTCCACCGTGCCCATTGCTGCTGAGACGCTCAAGAAGCTGGGAGTGTACGACGAGAAGCGCGTGCTGGGTGTGACCACTCTGGACGTGGTGAGTTTCAGTCAGACTGTCCTTTTGTCTACATGCTTGGGACGTATCGTTGTGTGTGCAACAAGAGGCACTTGCTGGGTGTGACCACATTGAACATGGTTGATCTCATACCTACCGCTGGTTGTACTTGGCAGGCTTGGCTGGGATGCCATGTTGCAGGGCATGATTGCAATGAGAAGCATGTGCTCTGGGCTGGGCCACCTTGAATGGCGGCATGCGCGTGAAGGCATGGGCGTGGCAAGGCGATCGCAATGTGGCAGGGCAGTGGCGTTGACGCCGCGCCGGCTTGCTCATCGCCTGACAGCACAGCATGGCTAGTGTTGTGTTTGTGACATAGCTGCGCATTGCACTGCAAGAGTCTATGGGCCAGCACGTTACCTGCCCGGATCCCGTCATCTTTATGCCTACGCATGGACCCTCCCATCCCCACCCCTTCCGCCCTATAAACCGGCTCGGCAAGGTGCAAAGAACCTGCCTGAACACGAGGCCTTTCCACTCCTCCCCCTGCATCCCCTTACACCCCTCCCTCCCCGTTCACTTACTTGTGAACAGGTGCGTGCCAAGACCTTCTTTGCCGAGAAGGCCGGCCTGGACGTGAGCAAGGTGGACGTGCCAGTGGTGGGCGGCCACGCGGGCATCACCATCCTGCCCCTCTTCTCCCAGGTAATATAGATATGAATCTTTGTGATGATTGTGGTTGCTGGTCATGGATAAGCGATGCTGGACTGTGGTAGGCGGCGGCCACGCGGGCGTCGCCATCCTGCCCCTCTTTTCAAAGCTGTGTTGGGGCATTTGTGGCTGAATAGCTGACGTATTGTGACGTGCGATATGTGGTTGTTGGGCAAGTTAAGGGCCAAATCAGATTTCTATGTAAACCGCGAGGGAACTCGACATGGTGGGCCCATGCTGCTCACACAGCCGTTTGCTTTTTGTTACGCTTATAGAAGCGTCTGCATGTCCCACCCCGCCGCTGCCGAGCTCATCAACAACAAAGTTGCTGTTGCTGAGGACATGAGAACATGACCTCTCTTGTCACCACCTGCTGCAGGCTGTGCCCAACGCCTCCACGAAGCTGAGCGAGGCAGACATTGATGCCCTGACCAAGCGCACCCAGGACGGCGGCACCGAGGTGGTGCAGGCCAAGGCCGGCAAGGTGCGCTGTGCTGCAGTGTGATTCCCCAATATAAGCCCCTGGTTGCACGCAGCTGTGTGCCAGCAGCGTTGGCCTGACTCGCTGATGCATGCTTATCACGAGCACCAGCCGTCCTGCACGCTTTGCGCACCCGCCGTCATGCATGCTCTGCGCACCCTGCCACCCTGCCTGCTCTGCGCCTCCTGCTTTTTTCATGTTCAACGTTCTGCCACTCTGCCCCTGGCCTAATCGGACGCTCTGTTTTGCGAGCGCTGTGTGCTGATGCTGGGATGAATCCGTCTGCGTCCCTGTGTTTGTGCTGTAGGGCTCTGCTACTCTGTCCATGGCCTACGCCGGCGCGCTGTTCGCTGACGCCTGCCTGCGCGGCCTGAACGGTGACCCCGACGTCATCGAGTGCTCTTACGTGGCTTCTTCCATCACCGAGGTGCCCTTCTTCAGCAGCAAGGTCAAGCTGGGCAAGAACGGTGAGTGGGCATGGGTGGGTGCAGGTGTGGTGGCTGTATGCAGCATAGTATGCCTCTGCTGTAGTCAGTGTTCCATTTCGTTTATTCAAGTATATGTCTTTGTTCAAGATGTTTTTAGTTGATCAATATATTTATATAAGAATTTGCTGTTTTGTTAGTAGTTGAGGGGAGCTTGGGGATGTCAGGGGCTGGTGGTGGTCAAGGTGCGTGAGGTATGCTCCACGGCAGGGTGGGCGCAGGAGCATTCGTGTGTGGATTTCAGGAAATGCAGGTTGGAAGTCTGTAGTGAGTCTATGGGGCATGCGTGTCCAGAGTTGTGCGGCCAAGTTCTGTTGTGGAGGTGGAGCAGTCATCAACACCTATCATATTCCATCAATGTATGTAAACCATACCTAGTCACATGTGCTGCCGTATACATCCTACTGTCCATATTTCTGCTGCTGCAGGTGTGGAGCAGATTTACGGCCTGGGCGAGCTCAACGATTACGAGAAGGCTACCCTGAAGGTATGCAAGGGAGAGGACGAGGAAGGGGAGGGGCAGAGCAACGGTTGTGCATGGTGAAGGCAGATCCAAAGCAGTTGCACAACTGGCGAGAGCATGGCCAGGACATTGAAGTTTACAAGTTTTGCTGCCAGCCAGGATCGCTGCTGCTGCTGCTGCTAGTCAGGGAGTTTAGCACATCGTAGAGCCTTTCAACTGTCCGCATGCTCCTGCTACGGCTGCTAGTCAAGTTGGTCACTACAGTCCAGATGCATTCATCTATCTGGTTATTGCTGCCTTTTTTGCAGGCAATGATGCCCGAGCTGCGCGCCAGCATTGACAAGGGCCTGGAGTTTGCCAAGTCTTGAACTTCTGGGGCAGACACAGCAGTGCCTGATTAGGTGACATGCAGCGCAGAGCGCTTCTATTGGCTGTCATTGCACCCTCTATGCTTCCGTTGCCTCTGTAAGCACTAGCATTTAAGGCCATACTCAACAACATATGTCGAGCTTACGTCGGAAAGATAAGCAAGTTTGTAAAATGGCTAGTTCATCAGTGTATGTGGTCGGTTGTTGAATATACACATCGTCCAAACGTGTCTCAACACAACACATGTGTATTCCAACATAGTGAACTTGGCACGCGACTGCTTCTCATGACGATCGCTTTGCTGCACTGTCAAAGCAGCCGACCAACCGTCTGTAGTTTTTTTTTTTTTTTTTTTTTTGACACCGAATGTTGTAACAACATCTAATAATTAGAAAATTCTCTACAAAAAAGTTGTGTTTTTTTTTTTTTTTAAGATTGTTTATAAACCTCCCATCTCTTACACGCAGAAGGTTTGTGTCCTACGACCTACGACCGAGTCCGGCGAAACGGTTATATTGGGCTGCAGGGATACTGATGACCACCATCGACAATGGCGGAGAAGTTCAACTATAATCAAATCAGATGTCAGGGTTAGGGCAGCCTGCCCTACCTGCCCTCGACAAGCTTTATTTGGCATCTGTTCCTGTTGCTGTGCCAACCACAGAAACAACCGCAGGAGCCACAGCCAGCTGCTACCAGTGACAGCTCCACCCCCGCTGTGTTTGCCACATTCTTGGAGGAGCTCCATGGGACTAGTGTCGGTGTGCCTGCACCTTTTTTGGTATGGATCTCCTGGCTACTGGGGATTGTTACCAAGCACGTGATGCGGACGTCTGGCCTGTTAGCTGTCTTCTGCTGTGACACAACAACCTGCAAGAGGACGTTCTGGAAATGGCACAAACCTGGAAAACCTCCAGTCCCTGTGGGTGGCCCCCCCCCTCCCCCCCGTCTCCTACCACCCATAAATTCGTGCGTTAGGGTGCTGCATGGGTTGCCACACCGTTTAAAACCCAAGTGGCCCAGCAAGGCCTTGCTGATGGCTCAACAGTAGATGTTGCTCGGTCTATGTCAACAAGTCGAGACATGTGTTGGGGGCGCCCATAGCAACAGCGGCGGGTACCCCAAGCTATATGGGCAAAACAGCAGAAAGCATGGCTACAAGTGCCAGAGTGGCACAGAAGTGCAAGCAAGGGCCTAACCTAGGGGAGCACCACCTGTCCGCTGCATGGCACTAAACTGTAAAACTGTAGAAGCATATCAAAAGTGCAGGAGGCGGTGTTAATAAGGTAGGTTTGGGCGTGTTTGCCAGTTCTGCTTGCATTTGTGGGCACCGGTGCCGGGTGCTGCTCAAGGAACGGCGGCGCCAGCAGGATCGTGCCATCCAGCCTGCACGCCGCTCGTCTGTCGGAAGTGTTTGGCGGCATTGCGCGCTCAGTTCTCGGCACAGCCCAGGGGCTTGGCGCTGTCCATCAGGCCAGGCATCACCTGCGCCTTGGTGTACTGCAGGGCCGAGGGAGGGGGCAGACGGGGGAGGCTGAATGCAGGAGAGGTGAGGCGCCAAAGACGCGGGGTGGAAAAGCACACGCGCCACCTGCCGCTGTATTGTGTGTAGCTACCACCAGGGCTCCCCGCCAACACCGCCTCCCAGAACCAGCCTTCACCGGCCACGCACCCACCTCGCCACACCAACCGACGAGCAGCCAACACAGTCAGTGCACCCCCCCAAACCCACCTGCGCCTCGCCAGCCTTGCGCGCGTCAATGGCACGCAGCCCCCACTCAAGTGCAGCAGCCCCTAGGAGCCCCCCCCCCTCCTGCCCCAGTCCACCTCCTACCCCACGCACACTCACCTTCATGTCGAAGTTCTTGCGCGGGTTGACAATGTTGGGGTGCTCCAGGGTGAGCTCCTGAGGGAAGAGGGGGTGAGCGGAGGTGGGTGTGGGAAGGGGTGATAGAGCGAGGAAGGCCCTAGGGTACGTGGGAGGGGCGGGTGATTGGTGTGGGAAGAAAAAGAAAGATGAGGGTACGTGGGAGTGGTGCGCCGGGAGGGCAGTAGAGCGTGACAGGGGCAGAGCACTGGTCCGGCCTGGATGGGGCCTGGTCACCCTGCCTTCAGCCAAATATCTCATGTTGCCCTGATCCACGCCGACCGCAACGGATGCCCACCATCCACCCTGCGTCGTGTTCCCACGACAGCGTGCCGAAAGATAGGCCGGAAGGCAAGTGGTCACAAGAACAGGACGGTGGCAGTGCATTGCACCCATCGCTCAGAACAACCCCGCACAACTGCCTCCTGCCCTCCCTCTCGCCTCGCACCTGTGTTCCAAACAGAATGCTGTCCACGCACTCCACCCCCAGCATGAGGGAGTGGTCTTGGTTGGCAACCTCGTACTTGTAGGAACCAAACCTGCGGCAGGAAGTTCGCAGTTTCCGAGTCTGACTCGGTAATACCCCAGTTGGTAGCACATGCCGCATGTTGAGAGCAAGAGGGTTTGTGTGAGGACGGGAGACGATGTGGTGGATGGGTGGAGGAGCAAGCAACGGCAGAAGGGCGTGTGAGGGGCTCAGCTCAAGTCGTGCCGCCACCCGCCCGCTCACCCACCCATGTTTCTGAAATATCAAGTACGAATGAATAAGAACAAATGAAGGGAAGTCAAGAGGGGTTCTGGTTGCAGGGTGCCTTGCAACGCTGCGTTCAGGGAGCGCTGTGTGATGGACCTGCCCATTGGGGCAGGCAGAGGTGAAGGAGAGAAGGTGTTGTGCGTTGGTGTGATCTAGTGTGGTGGGCGGCAGCTCGGAGCCACAGCATTTGGGTGGCCCAGGGCTGCCTGGATGCCTCAATGTTGCATGGCCTGGGCGCAGCAGCAGTGGTGGCGCCCTTACGGCCTGAACAGCTGTGGTGAGCACGGCGCGCTGCCCTTGTTCCGCGTAGATGGCGAAAGAAGTTGAACGCCGCACGTCACGTGCCTCGTTGGGCGAGCAGCTGCACAAGGGCCGCTAGAGCCCTCATTGCGAGCATTGATGATGCCTAAGCTTCGAAAGGCAACAATAACGCGAAGAGGGCGCTACAGAAGGGCGCGCAAGGCGCAGCAGGAACACAGCACGCCCGCGCAAAACTTGGTTTGTCAGGCGGCCGCAGCCTGCGTCGCGCGGCTGCAGAGCACTCAATGTAGCTAGAGGGAGGCTGCTGCGAGGTGGCAGGCGGAGTTTGACCTTGACAGCTGCGCACTGAAGACCATAGTCGAATTCCCAGTGGTTTCTTTCGAGGTGCTAAAGCAGATTTGGCGACAGGGAAGTGCTGCGAGCGTGCAGACAGCCCCCGGCAGGCGTGGGCCCTATTCTTGCAGTTATAGACGGATAGGCGGAATACACGGGGCAACGCTCTTTGGGAATTTTGCCCCAAATTGTGTACCTTGCCGCAGCAGAAATGCTTGCATGTGCTGCTCTGGGCAATTAGGCACGAACCACAACCGCCCGCCACACCTGCCAACCGCCCACCCCTTGTTCCCTGTCCCCACCTGCCGCGCGACCATATGTTGTGCTTGCGCAGCCAGGGCAGCGCCTGCTTCAGCACGCCGTCACGGCCCAGTGAGGGCGTGGGGTAGCCGTGCTCCAGCCTGCGGTGGTACACGCTGACCACCTCATCGCCCGCCGTCATCAGCTGGGTGGCCAGGGATCCAAGCAGCGTGTCGCGCACCACTGCGGGCCAGGTGCCTGCGCACAGTTGAGGGCAGCCCAGGGAGGGGGCACAACAGCAGTGAGGGAGTGGAGAAGGTGGGGAGCACCGGCAATGCATAGCAGCGCCCATGCAGTCGCATCAAGGTGCCAGCACTGGTTCTGTTCAGCCCATCCCCAGCCATGCCTCGCCCCACCTGCAGTGCCGCCCAGCTTAAAATCCCCTTGTGCCACTGGCTTGTACTTGCTCTCGCTGACCTGCAAGCAGCAAGGGAGAAAGACGTCGGCCCAAGCATGAGCGCAGCACGATTAGTGGGAACTTGGCTGCCATGTCCTGGCCCACTTGTCGTGAGTCTAACACGCATTGTGCTCTCATGGGCTCACCTCAGGCATGAGTGAAACGATCAATGGTGGCTGATTGCCATCCTGCCCTCTTTGTCATGTCATGGTCATGCCAACGCATCTATCTTTGCTTCTATAAACACATTAAGAAATTTTATCACATGGCCTCACCTCAAACATGAGGGACCAGTAGGGCCCCTCCCGTGCATCCTCTGTGCCAGGCTCCGGGTCGGTGCCATCCGCCTTGCACAGCGTGGGCAGCTTGGCATCGTCTGCACACATGTTGTTGGTTTCAGAATGAGAAGTGGATGGGCGGGCAGGTGGTGCAAGGGCAGAGGTGGGAGCGCCTTGCACAAAGAGGAGGGGCAGGTAGGTGTCTGGGTGTGGGGAGGTCGCTGCTCAGCGTGGGCGGGTTGGCGTCGTGTGCCGCTGTAGAACAGCATGCGCCACCCCTCAGCAGTGCTTCCAGGCCACATTCCACCAGAGCCCAAGCACTGTGCTGCGCTCCTCCTGCGCCCACGAAATCTGTGTCTACATGGAGGGGAGAAGGCCCCGCCCCTCCATCCCCTGTCCTTGGTTGGTTGGCTGCCTGGGCCACCCACCCACCGCCGCTGTGCTTCGTGGCAGGACAAGATGCCCACCCGAGCAGTCTGCCATCAGTGTACTCCACCAGTGTGCTGCTGGCCTCACCCCGAGGCAGTTCTTCTTGGCAGAGCAAGACATTCACCCAGCAATCAGTGTGCTGCTGGCCTCACCCGCGGGGCAGTTCTTCTTGGCGTAATGTGAGAAGATGGTGACGCGGTAGAAGGGGCAGTCGTCTTCGGGAAAATACAGCCAGCACTTCTTGCCGTGGGGGCACTGGCCGCGGATGCCTGCAGCACAAGGTGCAGTGATGCAAAGTTCAACGACGGGAGCACGGTGCAAAGTAGCACTAAAGCCAGCACTTTTTTGCCATGAAGCCACTGCCCCGGGATGGCCGTCATTGAAATGCAGCATCTCGAATGAGGTCAAGCAGGGCCAGCTCTTAATGATGGTGGCCGGCCGGCAGGCAATGACACGGATGCCTTGCGCAACAACGCAGTGGAGTCAAGAAGCAGCTTAGCTGGCCTTGTCCGCCATCAGCCACGCACCAAAGCCGATGATGTGTGAGGATGAATGCTGCAGGCCGTCGGCCCACTCCCCCTGCCCTAGCCAGCTCAGCGTGAGGTCCAGCGGCATGGTGGTGATGATGGCATCATAGGCTATCTGCAGAGCAGCCAGATAGCAAAGGGGTACTTAATTGACCTCAGAACGTTGTGAAGTTGGCAGGTTAAGGGGCAAGGGCTCGGTCGTGGTCTAGGCGATTGCAGGATTGCAACCAGCACTGCACAGAGTGCAGCATGTTCCCACCTGCAAATCTGATTCAACTGCAACAACCTGCTTGCCCTTGTCCACTGCACCCACTTTATAATGAACCAGACCTCGTCCAACCCCAACCACTACCGCACAAGCGACAGCACAACTGTCAGCCACCCAGCCACACCTGGCGCCCGTCAGCAAAGCTGGCAATCTGCTTGTCCTTGTCCAGCCCCGTCAGCGTGCTGCCGTACCGCTGGCGCTCAGCGGGCAGCAACTTGGCCACTGCCTTCCAGATGCCGCCGGTGCCGCCCTCCAGGGGGAACCTGGCGGGGAGGACACAAGAAGGGGGGGGGGACATGTGAGTGGGTGATGACAGGAGGATAGATTGAGTAGGTGAAGACCGCAGGGAACTGTGTCGCCCTCCAGGGGGCGGCCCCCGGGGGGCCTGGGGGAGAGGAAACAAAAAAGAGGAGGAGGAGGGAGAAAGTGGGATGGGTTTAGGTGGAAAGGAAGTGAAACGGAGATGACTGAGTGGGTAAAGATAGGGAGGAAGAGATGGTGGGGTGGGTGGAGACAGGAGGAAGGCACCGAGTGCTTGAAGGGCAGCAGCTGCAAGCGGGCCTGAACAAACGTGAGGGACGCAGCCAAGCAATCAGCGCCCAGCTAGGTCAGCGATTGCCCCAGCTTCTCGCTCCCAGTCCCCAATCCATGCTCACGCCCCACTCATTGCAGCCCCCCAACCCATCTTGCCCAGCCCCGGCCCTGCCGCCCACCTTACCCCCACCTGAAAACCGCGTTGGGCCCCCATCCCGCGTCCTCCTTGTTGTTGATCACGTTTGCAATCGCACGGTCCACGTCCACCGTGGCCACACGCTCGCCCAGCCAGTCACACTGCATCATGGTGGTGGGCACGGCCCACACCTGTAGAAGGAGGGAAAGGAAGGACAAAAAAAAAGTGTAGAAGCGGCTGGCCAACGCACGTGCCCAGCCGGCGGCAGTGATGGCTGTAGGTCCATGCCAGAGGCGTCGTCTAGGCCGAACTGCCTGACTGAGGAGGGTCGTCTATGCAGCAACATCCTCATAACCCACTCTCTACCGGCTCCCCCATCCCCTGTTGCAGGATCCTGTCCCTCTGTTGCTGGTGTCACGTACCTTGAAGTTGTAGGGGCGCATGAAAATGTCTGCAATGCCCGGCCCCATGACCCGCATGATCCACTCGTCAAAATTGGCAGGGCGTCCCTTGGCCATGGTGTTGGACACCTTGGCCTCCACCACGCCTGTCAGGCACTTTATCTGTAAAAAAAACACCGAGTGGAGAGGGGCGGACATGTTTGGGCTGCGTATAAGGCACGTGATTGGCATGACACATTAAGTGAGGAGGGCCTGAGGTGTGTGAGCTGCATGTAAGGCTCTTGAACTGCATGAACACGTTGGGTGAGGAGGGGCAGACGTGTGGGCTGTGTGGAGTGTTGGTGTGTCCCGCACTCTAAGCAATGGCCAGGAAAGAGCAGAGGGGTGCAAGCAGGAGGGCGAGGAAGAGACATGGGGACATAAGCTGAGAGAGATATAAGCTGCCTGACCGCCTGGCTCCTGTGGTCAGCAACCGATCTGCGCACCTCAAGGCGCCGGATCGCAGACAGACGGCAGCGCTGGCGGCAAGCGGCGCACACACCAGGCACACAGGCACAGGCGCCAGAGCACGCAGCACACGCTGCCGCCGGGCTACCCCCCCTTCCCCCCCCTCGCTCCGCCTTGTCCATGTTACAAACAGCCCTTCCACCCGCCTGTCTCCCGTGCGGGAAGAAATACACCACATTCCCCCCTCTACCCCACCTGGTCCTCCTTGTCCAGAGCAGAGATGTTGTTCTGGAAGGGGTAGGCCACCCACCGGTTCTTCAGCCACACATAAGACACACGCTCCAGGGTATTCCAAGAGGCCTCGCCCTTGCCCACAGCTGCAGGTGCAGGAGCGCAGGGGCCAGCAGGGTGGGTGGGCAGGCAGAACGGGCACAAAAGCGAGGGTGGTGGTGGATGAAGCAGAGGGCAGAGTCGCTGCCTCGTCATGGCAGCAGAAAAGTGGATGGCAGCATGCTTGGGATCCGTGGCCTGTGAATGCGGCGCTGCTGCTGCTGCAGGCAACATGCCGCCTGTCATGCCACCAGCCCAGCCCATGCACACCCCCCAGCACCCACCAAAATATGGCAGCCAGACGCAGAGGGCAATCGGACATCTCTTTCAGCCACCCCCACCCACTGCCATGCCCGTAACCTGGCAGCTCTCAGCACACACAGCTGGCTGGCACACTCTTGACCTCGGCTGAAATAGTCCCCCCGGCCCGCCTCTTATGCTACTAGACCCAATGCGTGCTGTTGCTATTCTCCGGGCCGCCAGCCCAGCACTCAGCACCCTCCTTGTCAGCATTCACGTACCCGTGTCAATCAGGTCATCAAAGTATTGGTAGTGCGAAAAGATGACGTGCCCCCCCATGTCAAACAGAAAACCCTCAGCAGTGATGTCGGTACATGCCAGGCCGCCTGCCTCCGTCTCCTGCAGGCGGGGCACAGCGTAGCAGGGCGGCGCCAGACATGAGGGTAAGCGGCTCGGACAAAGCACGAGCGCCGCTTGCAGGGCAAGGAGTGGCTGCTGCTGCCTGCTCCCAATAGGCTGATGGGCGGCTGCCTGATGGGCGGCTGCTATTATTTATTTTGATGCCAGGCAACCCCCCGCCTTTTTTGGGGGGTGCTTTTGGGGGGGGATTTAGCACGCCAATAGCTTGTTTGGCAGGTCAAGATGTGTACTGTTACCTATCCAGCCGAGGTAGAGGCGGCGTTGCCAAAATGATGTACCTCACTCAGAAGGGTCCGAAGGCTTACGAACGTTCCTATCAGCTGCCAACCCTTATTTCAGCTTACAGCGTCAACAAACTACGCTTAGCATGCAGCAAACGTTTATGACTGGCGGAAAGAGGCTCCGCAAGCGCGGTGCTGAAGGCCATGCTGAAAGCAGCGCAGTATGACATGTCGTTCGCGGCGGCAGAGCTCTGCTGGGTGCCCAGCAGGGCCGCAGCGTCATTATGATCATGCTTTGTTCAATTAAACAATTCCCTTCCCGTTGTATATCTTCCGTGCGTGATGCTTTGTTAGCAAACCACACTCTTCGTTCAGCCAGCCTACGGATCCTCAGCTCCCCCTGCCCACAAGATTGTACCCGAAGTGGCTACATACGGAAATGCTCTCTCCCCCCCCC
>JTEE01000114.1:351685-374585 GCA_002896455.3 Chlorella sp. ArM0029B | reverse complement strand
AAGTTCAGGACACACCCCGCCACCACACGTGCTTTGCTGCGCTGGCATATGCTGACGACATATGCCTCTTGGCTGGGTCTAGAGGAAACATGCAGTGCCTCCTTCGGAGAGTTCAAGCCTTTTCTCGCTGGAGTGGCATGCAGTTAGCACCGGAGAAATGCGAGGCGTCGGCACTTCTTTACTCTCAAGCAGACGGACTACACAGAACAGTGGACGCGGATCGGGTCACCGAAGAACTGCAGAAGTTGCGCCTGGATGGTGAATCCCTGAACACAGTAACGCCAACAGTAGCGACGAAATACTTGGGATTGTGGATAAGCCTGGACCTGAACTGGGACAAACATGCAGAGGAAACGATCAAGAAATACCAAACCAAGGCAGACGCCATCCATCGTTCCCCCCTATCCGGACGCCAGAAACTGCAGGTGGAGGTTTCGTGCATATTACATAGCATCCGACACAGTTTCTGTGTAGCACCGTTCACCAAGACCAACCTTAAAAAGCTGGACTCTATCCGGGCCAGACTGTACAAATTTGCATTTGGCATGTCAGCCAGTGCGCCCCACTCGGCAGTTTTTGCATCCCCGGGCCTGTTGGGAATGGGTGCTGAGAGCATTGTGGTGGAATACACTCAGGTGTGCGCGGAAAGCCAGGCAACCAGCCTGTCTAACCAGGGCAGGCTTGGCACACTGGCACGAGCAATGATGCACAAACTACAGCACACACATGCAACGGCACAACAATTAATGGTGAATGACGCACCGGACAATGCAGGATGCACCACACATGCGGCCTGCAGCTGCCACATGATGGTACGGAAACACCTCCAGATGCAAGCCTTTAACATAGTGCCGACATACAAGTCAGAAGCACACTACACGACAGTGGCACAACCGGAGTTGTGGGAGTCCCTTACGTATTTCAATAGCCTCCTTAGCCGCGAGTATGACTTGGGATACATCCAAAAGTCGATTTGTGTGCCTTTATGGGCGGCAGGAGTGTACACACAAGCTGACATTACTACACACGACGGAGTCCGAATCACGCTACCCACAGCCCTTCAGCACAAGTTCACAGCCGTAGCCTTACCTCCAGCGGCACAAGCGATGCGGCGTGCAGTGCAGCTCCTTTGCACCACCGACCCATGGGACCCAGCCTGGCTGCGCGATCCGCCACAGCTGCCAGAACAACCCCCAGCGGCATGCATTCTCCCAGCCCCAGCTCGGGAGCCCACCCCTAGGCAACGTCGCCTGCTCACAATGCAACGGTATGTCGAAGTTCTGACAACAACTTGCGTTGACGACCCTAGACTGCTCGATGCCACGTGGACCGACAGCAATCGCATGCCGAAAGCCACCCTTCTCAGACTCCTCAGACTTGGGTGTGAAGCTACCTATGTCAGGCACACTGCACAAGGGGAAGCAGTGGACCGAACGGTGGTAGGTGTGGAAGCAGACCGAGCCAGGCACTTCGAAGTTGGGTGGGCACCCTCTCGGGAGTGCAGGTACCACTTTGAAAAGGGGCAGCGAATGAGAACGAGGGCTGCACGCGGACAGCTTGTACACGCCATGCTGGACGATGAATTAGACACACAACGCCAGGTGCCTGCATACAGAGCCACTAACAACGTGTGGCTACATACGGAGGAGATCAATCCGGATGCTGATATTATAGAAGAAGGGAAGCCTTCTATCTACATTGACAGAGGGAAAGCTTGGCTGTATACGGCAACAGGAAAGTGCATCACCACACTACCGCCACGATCGTTGCGCAGGCTAGGTGCAGCTGTGACTGCCCCGGGCGATCTGCACGAGAGCGTCGTGGCATCGGCCTGCACACATGCACGCCGCCATGTTGACCACTTGTGCTTGACTCGTAAGCTCGACCGCTCTTACCCACCGGCGCTGCGAGAGGGCTTCACGAACGCGCTCCGAACCACGCTCGGGGCACAGTTTAATTGGACGTCGCACCCTCAAGCATTGCATGGGTGTGATGCACCCCCAGACTCACCAGGACTGTTGCACTACAAGTGGCAAGGGTTGGAGATTGTCAATGTCCCTCACAGTGACGAATTGGTAGCTAGAAGCCAAAAATGGGCCATCATGTCGACCTTCACGGATGTGCCCACGTTCACGGTTTGCGTGCTGCGCACCCCAGCCGCAGGGGCTGCATGCCACAATTTCCTGAACCACCCGAGAGTGTTGACTTTGAACACATTACGGGCCACTACTGATGTCTGGATGGCGAAAAACTTTGATGATGCTCAACCTGAAACCCGCCGGCAGTTCAACGTGACACTGGTAGCAGTCGCTAACCCCGCAGGAGCGTCGAGCATAGACACCAATGCCCTTACTGAGTGGACAGCGTATATGCTTGGGCAGCACCGTGCCCAGACGGTTGGGGCGGCTGCATGGGCTGCATGGCGAGCGGACATGCCGGCGAGCACCAGCTTAAATGAACCAGCCTCATTCACGTCGGCACCGTTATACGGGGGTCGCCACGCGCAGCAGTTTAATGGGGATGGCTTCTTGACGGCACTCCCGACGCATAGACACCTGCGGTTTGACAGCTCAACACTTATATACACGGATGGCAGCAAAGTGGGCTCAACAATCGGAGCGGGTGTCTGGGATGGCCCTAAAAAACGCTTGCTGGCTGTCATGCCCGTTGGACATGCAGGCCAACTAAAAACAGTCCCTAAAGCGGAGGGGACAGCTATCCTTGCTGCACTGCGAGCAGCCCCATCGGCGGAGCCCGTGACGCTCTTGACAGATAGCCTCACACTCATCTACATGATAGACACAATGCTTCGGGCGCCAAGACAGTACCAGGTCCACAAACATAAACATATGCTGAAACAGATAGTGAATGTCATGCTTAGCAGAGAGGGGTCTACCCACATATATAAGGTACGGGCACATGTGGAGTGGCTGGGAATGAGTTAGCTGATGCAGCGGCTAGAGTTGCGGCAGATGCGCAAGGAGGGGACGAGCAAGCAAGCATTGATGCCCTGCACAGACTGCACCCGGACCCACAGGGGGCTGTAGAACTGGACACCTTTACAGACGCCATGGCCGGCACACTGGGCACCACGACGTCATGGCTCGGCTACCCGGTGGCCCCACAAGAGGAGGGAGCAGGTCGTCAGGTGTGGAACTTTGACGAATTGAAACACCAAGTTACAGCGTGGGTACAGTCGGTGATAAAATCCGGGTTGCATGAGGGACACACGCACAGCAGCACAGTGTATGCCAGGATGCATGCTGACATGGAGGCACTTGCAGGCTTGCCAGCGAGCAGGTACCAGCCGGCACACGGTGCGGCCCCTGCAGGCCCGCTTCAAGAACGCCCGCCCTGGCTGCCGACTGAGCCATACATGGTTGAGCCAGTTTCGAGAAGCGTGCTAGGACTGGACTCAACCTTGCCATGGGGCATTGTCTCGCTTGCCCGCAGGTGCGGTGGGGACAGCTGTTCACAAAAGTGCGGGCGAACAGGCTGTACCCTGCAAAACACCCAGACCCGACTTGTGGGCTCTGCAGAACTACCCCTCAGGCCAGGGAAACAATCGGGCACTACTTTGGGGGGTGTAGCCACCCTCAACAACATGATATGCGGTGCAGGAGGCACGGAGGCACGATCATGCATTTCGTTCGAGCGATCGAGCGAGGGACAAAAGGCGATAGACCCCTGTTCCATGACAGCGAACTGGGAGGGCGGACAGCACGGAACTTGCCAGATCTGCTCCCTAAATTGGCGAGCCACACGACTCCAGACATCCGGCCTGGAGAAAGTCAGACTTCACACGGCCCATCTCGCACCCCTCCTGCCACACGAACGCACGATTATATGCATTGAGATTGGCCATGCAGCGGATGGGTATTTAGAGGGTGCACTTGTCGGATCCACAGACCCGCCCAGGATTGGCAAGGTAGATCAGCACAAAAATTGGCTGACATACTTGGTGGCGCAGGGATGGCAGGTGTTCTACTACCCCGTGATTGTCTTGCACTCGGGTCTGGTGGCAGGAGCGGCGGGAGAAGCGCTGCGGCAGTGTGGAGTTCCTGACCCAAGCGCGGCGAAGGCAGTGCGCAAGGCGGCAAATCACGCCGTCAGGTACACGACAATGTTCAGGAACGTACGCAAGAAACTATATAAACTACAGGGGCTTAACCCTTCTTCTTCTTCTTCTTCTTCTTCTTCTTCTTCTTCTTCACGCCTGCTTCGTTACATGGATCACGCTACCTGCATGCTGCACTTGCCCCAAGGATGGGAGGCCTCCGGTTCCTCCCCGTCAACCTGCGTGGGAAGCCGATCGGAGCGGCTTACGCTCCCGTCACGCTCATTGCATTCATACTGACACTTCAGCAGGGCCTGGGCCGGCCTGAACACGGGCTCTGGGGGGCATGGCTGGCCGACATGGCGGGGGATGGCGCCCTGTGAGGCCTCTCCGATGGACAGGAGCGCCCCTGAGGCTTGTTCCTAACACTTTCAAGAGTGCCACTGGCTGGCGCTTGAGGGCGCAAAAACTTGCGGGGAGTGTTTCCAACAAGCTACCACCACGCCGGGCTGCAGTAAGGGCCCTTTGAGCCTAATATTTTTTTTTTGTGCTGCATGGCGTGCGCTGCAACTCGACATAGAGCCTCCTGACACCTTTGAAGGTAAAACTACGTACGCATTTGGCGGAATACGCAGGAATCAGGAAGAACCAGGGTATGGGGCTCAACTTGGAGCGGCATAGCGTCGGTCAAGTGCACTCAGATGTCACGTCGGATGTGCACGTGGCGTGTAGCAGTACTGAATGACAGCCCTATTACTCGTGAACGCCGCTGGTGCTAGGTCTTTCCCATTCAAGTCTGCTGCAATGATGGACACATGCAGCCGCCAAGTCCTCACCACACACGGCTTCACGATGATGATTCAACTGTTTCTGTGCTGTTGCGCCACTGCTATTACAAGCTATGCCTTCAATCCGTCTACCAGCAATACTGCAGGCAGCCAGGCTGAGACCTGGAATGCCACTTTTCGTTTAATAGTCGTTTGCAAAAAAAGGACGACTGCTCGACAGTGATGTTCGATGATGTGGTGGTAATTAGAGGCGGTTCAACGTAGTCCAGAGTTTGCTTTGACCCACCCTTGCAATGCTTTGCAGATCTGTGCTCTAGATGGTTGTGCTCAACTATAGAGACGCTGTGCTTCCCGAGTGCAGCCAGGTCATAGACGCGAAAAAAGGGCAGCGATACGGAGCCAGTGGGAAAGATGACGTTGACGTACTTTGGAACGACCAGCGTTTTGTTCAACGACATTCCTATATCAATCATGCTGGTCATAATGGATGAAAGCTCACTCAGGGTTCCGCTCCAAAGGCTTGCATGTGCGAAGAAATGTGGAGCTCTGTTGCAAAAATAGGAGGTTGTGTGGAACAGCCCGAGGGCTCCGGCTAGATGGCGCTTGATGGGGCCATCCACACACGTCAAGTGCAGAATAGCAGCTTTATCAACTCGAACGGCGTCTGGTGGGTTATAATACGACAGCAGGTTTTCCCACATGAATGACTTGAACACATGCAGAGGTAGCCTGTGCACTTTAAGAGTAGTGTTTGCCTCCATCTCAGAAGTGATGTCGTTGAATATCCTTTGATCCCATGCCTTGGGGGAGGTGAAGAGAACCTGTGCGCACGAGCTCCATAGCTCGATGCTTGATGCACAGGCTTTCGAAAACACCCAGCCAAGATTCAGGAGGGGCTTGCTTGGGTTGTCTTGCTGGCACTGAATATCCCATGTATTATCATCAAGGGTTTTCATGAACGGAAGAGGATCTCGGAGGATGAAAGCATCCAGGTCAAAGAGGATGACGTGGTATCCTGACTGCAACAGCTGAAGGACGCCAGAAAACTTGGAGTAGCCAATGCCCTGGCCCACGAAGCCTCCGTAGCAAAGGACATTTGATGGGCAGCTTGAGGCGCACGCCTCGTCCAGGCACATGTTGACAAGAATACTTTGTTCCCCAAGAGCTTCTAGGGCCTCCACCAGCTCCAGGGCATAATTGGCGTCGCTCATAGTCAAATACAGCACGGAGCCTGGCAGAATGTTTTTGCTTAGCAGAAAGGCGGGGAAGTCGGGGAGGTTCCGAATACGCAGACCGATGACGATGCGCCGATACACCAACGTGCTGGCCAGGTACATAGAAAGTAGTGATGCTAGAGCTAGAAACAGTGGCACCTTTGGCACCCTGAGCGGCGCCATTGTATTGTGTGCCGTAGAAGGCAGGTGACAGGGACGCCTCAACTCAATGTAGTATACTGAGATTCAAATGTCCATGTGAACCCACAGCGCAAGCGTCACCAAAACACCAGTCTGACCCACGCTTTCCACCCCCAGCGCCGAAAATCGGAAAGATCGGCCCTCGTGGAATCGCCTTGGCTTGCCATGCATACTTATGTCGCTACAACAGCTCAAACTGTCCCTTGAGCCGCGAATTCGGACGATCGCTTTGCAGAAAGTGCGTGAGCTGCTGGGCGCCCAACCGCCCAAACACCGGCAATCACGCTAGAATTCCTCTCCAACCTTGTCGAAATCGTGTTCGGGGGGAGGCTTAAACCGCCGTTGGTGACCAACGAACTAAACTTGCCAATCCAACAACGAAATTGTTAAACAAGGTAGGGAAAGCAGGTCCTCCTCAGCAGCACGGTTATGACACACCAGCAGGTTGATTCGTGTAAATTTCAACAGATAACAGTCAGGTCATTGATTGCAACTGCCACGAACGAAACGGTCTTGCTGTGATGGCCAGTAGCCAGCGGCACGCTGCCAGGCGGCGACCAGCCGCTGCCCCAACCCCAGCCCCAGCCGCTGCCTGCCTGACTGACTGACTGAGTGTGGGTTACACGTCATTTCCAGCACAAACCTGTGCTGCTCAATGAATCATTCAAGCACAAATGAATGAATGAATGGAACACTGAGATGCGAGCGCAAAGCATCGCAGGACGGGATGCGAGCATGCTTACCCAAGGCATGCTCAGTTGGGAGACGGGCAGGCACTGCGAAAGAAGGGCCGGAAAACACTGGGAGGGAACTGCTCCCCACCCCAACGCTGCCGTGAGCTAAAGCCACCGGGGCGTCACGAATGCAGCGAGGGGCGAGGGAAAGCCCACCCAGAGGGCCCAAAAGTCATGGTCCACCCGAGGGATAAGCGGCAAGCACTAGCAAGTGAAAAGAAAGCAAGCGCTAAAGGTGGTGCGGGTGCCAGCGCTCGGCGCCGGCATCCCAGCACAAGAACGGGTGGCCCGCAGGCACCTCGCTGCGCCAAGCAACTGGCACAGTACCGACTGCACAAAGGTCTTGCAGCAGGTCCCAGAAGCGGGCGACAGCATGGCGCTGAGCGCAGGCCACAAGCTGCGCGGGTGAGGGGGGAGGTGCTGGCGGGCGGCGGCTGCTGGCTGGGCGCTCCTCAGCCTGGCGGGCATGCAGCGCTGCCTGCCCCGCAGCCTGTAAACCACTGCCATCACAGAAGAGACACACTGTGTCGTCTCTGCAAGTGGTTCCTGCCTGCTGCCCCGGCCTTGGTACCCACGGTAGAAGCAGAGCAGGAGGAAGAGCGTGCGGCTGCAGGCGACAAGCATCAGCTGGAGCAGATGCAGCACCTCCTGAGCACGAGGCTAAACTGCTTGTTCCCAGTACCTAGAAAACGCGAGTTTCGTCAAAGGTCCGTGGATCGATTCTCGCTCGCGGGAAGAAAGGCCGGCTGGCGTTTGGCGGCTTGGACGTCCGAAGAATGGGGGCTTTAGACGAAGAACCACCGACACAGCCCGACCCGCACCTGCTTGCCTCAATCCCCCCAACAAATCTCCCCTGTCGCGTGAGACCTAACCGGCTCCATAGACGTTAAATGTAATTTGATTTGATTTGAGCAGCTAAAGAAGGGGTTAGGGAGCAGGCAGAGGATGCAAACCAGGTAGAGTGCGCAAAGAAATCAATGGTTGAGGCTGCTGTCATCTTAAGGCCAACTGTGGCAGCAGCCTTGTTCATGCACCGGGCAAAGACAGTCGGGGCTTCACGTCAGGGGCCTGGTGTCCTGCAGCTTACTTCCGTTGCGTGCAGCGAGACCTGCACACGATACAAGCCGTCATGTGCAGCCTCAGCGCACAGTATGGCATGCAGCAAGGCGCCCTGCTGTCTGGTCTGCTTTTTACGGGACTTTGTGCATGGGAGGTGTTTGGACACCGACCTTGTAAAAAGGAAGTATAGCAAGGAGTTTGGGAATCAACATTTTCGGACATTTCTCTCTGGGGCGCCCCTCGGCGGGCGCGGTGAAAGTCTTGATCCCTAGTGGCCCGTCTTGATCCCTAGTGGCCCTGACATGCCCCTTCCCCAGTTGGTATTTTTGTTGGCTCGGTTTGGGGCGCGCTGGGTGGCTTTGTGTAGCACCTGTGTTGTCGCTGCTGTGTGCAGCCCAGCGCCGGCGTCCGGAAGATTGCCTGCACTTGGGTGCCGCCGCTGCCGCCGCTGCCAGTGCAGCGTGCTTGCATGCCGGGTTGGCGTGCAACCTTGTGTTTGTGTGTCCCAGCCTGTGCCTTTCCCTGCCTGCTCGTGCTGGCTTGCGCCCTGTGTCCCTGCCCCTTACATCGTCAGCAGCAGCACTTGTCTGCTTGGGCGGGCCCGCGCTCACTTTGCTTGATGTCACACATGGTTGCGTGTAGGGTGGTGTTTAAAAACACCGGTGATTTTGGGGAACGAGTGTGTTCAATAACACCAGTTTGTTTGGCGTGTGGCTCTTGAGCACCATTTTGTTGGGGGTGGCGGGGTGGGGTGCGGGGTGTGGGAGCTCACGCGGCGTCCTCGGCCTCGATCTGCTCGCCGTCATCTTCCGCCTCGGCACTGACACTGGTGGACCCGGCACGAATTGCCGGCGCGGCATGAGAGCGCAGCTGCGGCAGTAGAAGCGGAAAGGCCCGCGAGAAGAGCAAGGGCCAAACTCGGCCCAAAGTGCGGCCTTCCGGCGCTTGCGGGCTGGTAGAAGCCGTTTACTTGGCAAAGACAACTTGGATCTGCCGGGTGGACGCAATTCGGAAGGCATTGCGGGGCTGCTGACGTGGTGGAGCGCTGACGTGGATAGCAAGGCATGAAACCCACGGGGTGTCCTTAAAGTCCCGTTTTGCGTGCTTGCAATACGCACGCGGAGTTTTTAACATGGGTCATGTGGTGAGGGCGGCAGCGGTCACAGCAAGGCAGCTGGCAATGCCCAGCGCTAGTCAAAATCGACCAGCTCAGCACCACTCCAGCACTTCGCCTTTGTGATCGTGCCGTTGTACGGCATGCACAGCTGGGCGCCCACGCCAGCCCAGCTGGAGCGTCTGGATTTGTTCCAGCGCAAACAGCTGAGGCAGATCCTGATGGGCAGCAGAGCGGTGCAGCTGCTGGCAGCGAACCAGAAATGGGAAATGCCAAACAACACCTACCATACGCAAGCACCAAGCAGCTGAACAATACATCTTTAAGGGTGCATTAAAGTGTCTGAGGTGCTCATGGCAACCTGTGAGCAGCCCAGCATTGAGCTGCAGGTGCTGTGCCAGAATCCCCGCTGTGAGCTATGCCGCCTGTGTGAGGGCCGCCCCTTTTTAAAGCCCAGCTGCAAATAGCAATGGAACGATGACGTTCTCCATCAACAGGTCTCCATCAGCAGGAAGACTTCTTGAACCTCTCCCCGGCGCTGCACTTTTTAAATCTATATATTCAGACCAGCTTGTATAGGCCCCTGTTCTAAAAGCTGCGATGAGGCTATCACCACCACCCCGCTCGACTCCCCCTGTTCTTCCATCGGCAAAGGAGAGAAAGTGAGGCGGGTGATTCGTCAGACCCTCCGAGTGCGGAGGAGAGGGGGCCACGCCAGCACTGCACAGCTCCAGTACGTGCGAGGGCCTCAGTCTGCTGTGCTCCCCCACAGTGTGAGGCATGCAGGCCCTCCATGACCCAGCATGATGCATGGCACATAATAGGGCCTTGGAGCTGTCCTGCAGCCAGCAACGAAAAGCGCTGACAAACGAAACTCTCCCCTGTCCCCCTCTAGGCTAGCCGCCATTCTGGCTGGCCTCATCTCAGATTCCAGGGTGTTTGCCCTAAAGACTAGACAAGAATAGCACTGCAAGACTGCACAAAGCATGTGCCGGACTAAGGCTTTTGGCCACATTGGGCGAGCGGAGGGGCTGCGAGCGAGCACAAAGTGCTTTCTTACTTATGTCGCCTCTACCGATCTCCCCGGCTGCAACTCAGTGTAGGCCTGCCGCCCAGGTGGCGGGTCGCCGCTAGACCCCAGTAGCCTCACTCGGCACAGCGCTGTATCCCCGCTGGTGTAGTAGCTACTTTAAAACTCCCACAAGCTCCGCACAGTCACGACTCCCTGGCCTGACATCCTCTGATGTGCAAGCTGGCGGAATTAAGAATCATTCGATTGCAGTCGGAACAACCACTGAGCCTGCTAGGCTCGCTCCGTGCTTTGGCTCTCCACTGGTACAAGACACCAGTGTCAAACTGGCGAAGCTTTCTAATGGCGGGACAATGTTGCCTCTACCCCCTTATCGGCTTGCTTCCTCCGTCCTCGGCGGGACTGTCGAAGCAGCATCTCAAGAGCAGCTGCCCGAGGCGCCAGCCACCGACAGCTGCCGCAGCTTGCTGACCGGCTGGTGCAGGCCAAGCGGCAGGCCCTGGCGGCCTTGCGTCTTAAGTTTGTGCTCTGGTTTGTGCACCCGCTGGCGCGTTGTAGATCAGTTTGCAACGAACAGATTCGAAGTGAGTTGCATTGTGTAGCATTTCTACTAATAAAGCAACCAGATGAGTATGCAATGGTTGATGGTTTTCATGGATTAGGCCGGATGCAGATACAGACTCATACTGCTGCACCCTGTTTTCCTGCCCTGGAGCTATTTAATGAGATTCACATTTGCATGTGACAGTATATTCAATTTAGCAAGCAGATCTATCTATTGCCTGGTGTATTAGCCAGTTGCACAATGCCGGGATGTATGGGCACCTTCAGGCGATGAAACTCGCGGATGTACACCTGAGCTACTTCGCGCCGCCGAGCATCAAAGCCCTGATAACCGCGCACTGACTTCAGGAAATCAAATATGTCAAAGTTTTGGGCATCGAATTTAGCCTCTAGCATGTCAACGGATGGCAGGGTCATTGAGTCGGCAAGCTCCTTGACGCGGAAGTCAGTAGACACAATTACCGACGGGACCTCGGCTATCACACCGGCCATCGTGCCGTGAATGCGAAAGCCAAATACGAGGTCGCAGCATGATCTGAGTCCATCAACCCAGGACTGGACATCATAAAAATGCCGCACACGACCTTCCTTAAGATAAAGGTCTGCAATTCTGTGCATGGCGTCAAGCGTCCCACCATCGGCATCTGTTTGTAACACTGCGACGCTGTTAGGAAACCGTTTGAAGATGCGCTCTGCCAGCACCTTTAGTAAGTCGGTTGGAAGAGGTTTGTCCCCAGGGGTGAAGGGCAGGGTGATCGCAATCCGCAGGTTGGGGTCACGCTGCTGCAGTAGTGCATCCAGTTTCTGCTGCAAAACAGTCCCCAAGTGCGGGTTGTGGTTAAGCAGGAAGCTGGGGCAGCCCAAAGGTAGTGGCGGAGCGACGCCGTTTGCAGTAATAGCTGTTGCAGTAAATTCGCCACGCGCAGCAATGTAGCCACCAGACGCCTGAACAAGCTTCAAAAAGTCCACCTGTGTCTTAGATAGTGTAACCAGTTTTGCAACAGAGTAGTCTGCTCCAGCCTGCGTCCCATTTGGCACGGCTTGCCCTTGAATGTCTCCGAAAAACACTTGTGTGCCGATGCCGATGAGCATGATTGGCGCTGTCACTGTCTCGGCTACGCGCAGCGAGAATTGAGAACTCTGCTCCACACCAGCACCATAATATCTACTGCGGTTGTCCATGAGCATATTAGCGGTCGGCATCATGACAACATCGACGGGATGTTTGAACGGTGGATTAAGTGATTGGTCCATGAAAATCATCTCTGTCGCATTGGGGTCCAGGAGTTTGTAGGCGGCATATGACCAAACCAAGTTGCCAGAGTTGTCCGAGGCAATTGGGAGGGCTTCCCTCAGAGTAAGGCCAGAAGGAGGGCGTTCAAAAATTGCATTCCCTCCCACCCAGCCGACCTTAACCTTGGGAATGCTGTCCGCATGTAGATCTTGCCCTGTCGACGCTACATGCGTACAGCCAATTGGATCTCTGCCCAACAGCGTCCACAAAATAAGTGTGGTGCAAACGGCCATTGCCCCTGTTAATTGCAGCTTTGATGACCAACTGGTACGCCTCATAATTGAATTCGCCAAACAGGCTGCAGGCATTCGCATTCGGAGAGTTTGTAATTGTTGGAATGACGGGATGTTTGTGTACAGAGTGAAACTCCGGACATTTGCACAAACGCACCTCGGCCAGACAATGCGACAGACTGTCGTTTTAACGCATAGATTATACTTCGTCCGGCGGAGGCCTCGGCAAGCCGGAATACTCCAAGAGTGCCGAAAGTAGGTCTGGGTGCCCAGACTTCAGGACAGCTGAAAATATAGTTATGGGGAGCGTCAGCGAATTATAGTGAGCCGAGCGTGCTGGCGTCCCACCGCAGGGTGATTGTGGAGGAAACTCGTCACCTGAATAATCTGCGCCAGCGCGTCACGAAGTCGAGGCCAATATCTTTTTCCTTACCATGATATCATTTCTGTTGCGAATCGATCGGGTGAGGTGCATCGACTTCTCAGGCGCAGCACGCGTGACGCGATTGTGTGAATCTCTCTCTCTCTCTCTCTCTCTCTAAGCCGGGCTGTGAGACAGGCCCACAACCGAGCGGGCGGGTTGGCAGGGAAAGTGAGGGAGGGGGCGGCGGTGCCGCCGCCGGCGGCGGCAGCAGTGAACCTAGGAGGGGTCCTGGCAAGTGCTTACGGCTGCGCATGGCTAGCAGCACAACTGGCAGTGCGTAGCGCTCATACACGCTGGTGGAAGGGCAGGAGCACACCTGAGAACAGGGGCCCCAACCATGTTTTCGTGCCGAGCTCCATTGCAATCGTCATTTTGTTATGTCACTGCCTTCCAAGATCTTCGAGTCGTGTCAGATCTGTTGCAAAAGATGCCAGTTCGACAGTTGCTGCTGCTGCTGTTGTTTTGCAAAAGACTTGCGTCGTGACGCTCGTTTCCTTCTAAAGATAATTTCGTGTGGATGTTCACTCCATTCTTTGCCTACATATGCCTTCTACATCAAGTGTGCTGGCACTGGCATAACTTCTGCCGTTGCATCGCTGGAGGCCTGCGTTCTGGCAGTGGTTCGGTATTTCAACGGCGTGGCCTGGCTGCAGGCATCATCAGTTGCTGTGGAGGCAGCGGCACAATTGAAAACGCTCGAATTTCGAGTCGGCCCGGCCGACAGCTGGCGCAGCTGTCAATTCTGAACCCTCCCCACAGGCTGTTGCTGGCTCCAAAAAGCTTTCGATTGGTGGTGGGATGAATATTAGGCAACGCAGAGGGGTTTCGGGGCTTGTCAGAATTTTAGCACGCCCCCAGGTGTGATTCTCCCGGCGCCCTCTGACATCGCTGCAGCACGCAACGAAGCGCATTGTGGGCCTGGACGGCCAGCCCTCTGTGCCGCTGCTCCTGCCCGGCCCTAAGGCGCTTAGCTGCATTGCGTGCAACACGGCGTTTGTCTGTAACAATTGGTGCAACCTGAAGGGAACCCACTACGGCGGCAGCCAAAAGGGGTGCCCCAAGGCGGGTGCGGGCGGGACCGCCGCCTGCGCCACTCTGGCCCAATGCCCACCCTGTTCCGCAGACCGGCAACCCAGCCCCTCATCAAAATTTTCCATCTCTGTGACTTCAGGGAGTCAGGGCAAGCAGCAGCAGGAGGCCAGTGGCAAGGCCAGCGCCTCACTCTCGGCAACGCCACCCCCCTCTGCAGCACCCCCTTCCCCTGCGCCGCCTCGCCCCGGCATGCCCCAGCAGCGCCGCACCACCGTCTCCCTCTTCTTCCTCCGCATCCCTATTCAGGTCCCGCCTGGCTGTGCGGCGTGCAGAGAAGATGCTGGTGATTGCAAGCCACGCACAGCTGAAGCGTGGCGACCTGCGCGGCCTCTCACGCGGCAGGGATTGAGCAGGGAGCCTGTGGGGGCGGGTCGTCATCTTTGTCGTTGATTGAACCAGGCGACCGGAAGGTGGTACTTGAATATTAAAAAAGATGTGTGGTGTTGGGGGCGGGTGAGTGGGACTGTCCTCGTCGGCGGTGGCCGCGGCGTGCGGCAGCAAGCAGCTCGGGCGACAGCGCGGCCCTGGCACGACAGCGCGGCCCTGGCCCTGACGTGCTGGCATGGCAGTGTGGTTGGCTGGTGGTGGTAAGGCAGAAGCAGCTGAAGAAGAAGAGGCGCAGCCCGCACGAGCGAACTGGAGTCTCGCTGGTGGCGCGCCTGTCCGCTCTTGGTGGCCTGCTGTGTGATCTGAGGCTGTAAGGACACCCCGTGGGTTTCATACCTCGGGTCCCACGTCAGCAGCGCGCAAAGTGCTCGTCTTTTCCTCTGGTAGGCGCTGCGCCTTACGCTGAGTGATTACAAGCTGCCGGTATAATCACACACATACGACGTCACCTAGCGCGCTCCAAACGGAGCCAGCAAAAATACCAAGTGGGGAATGGGCATGTCAGGCCCCGCCACCCGATCGACCTATGCGCTTCAACTACGGACGTCTAAGAGGGTGTCAAGATTCCAGTAAAAAAACGCGTGAAAAGTGCGTACATCGGCGAGAGGCCCTAGAATCTGAGTGCACTTGACCGACCCCATGCCGCAGTTGAGCCCCATACCCTGGTTTTTCTTAAACTCTGCAAATTCCGCCAAACGCCTACGTAGTTTTCCTCTCAAAGGTGTCAGGAGGCTCTGTGTCGAGTTGCAGCGCACGCCATGCAGCACAAAAAAAAGTTATTAGGCTCACAGGGCCCTCACTGCAGCCCGGCGGGGTGGTAGCTTGTTGGAAACACTCCCCGCAAGTTTTCGCGCCCTCAAGTGCCAACCTGGCACTCTTGAAAGTGTGGAAAAGGAACAAGCCTCAGGGGCGCTCCTGTCCATCGGAGAGGCCTCACAGGGCGCCATCCCCCGCCATGTCGGCCAGCCATGCCCCCCAGAGCCCGTGTTCAGGCCGGCCCAGGCCCTGCTGAAGTGTCAGTATGCCACACCAAGCCTATTGGCGTGCCATAGCTCTTGAATTGCCCTGCTTTCAGCTCAGATGTAGGTGGGCCCAAGGCATACGAGGCCACCTTGGAAAGTCGATTTAGTGCGCTCAGATCTAAGGGCATTTCGGGCTGCTGACTTGGACCGGCATGAGAAACCCAGGGATGTCCTTGAGAGAGAGTTGGAGGAAATCACTGCTCTTCAGCCAAACATGAAACGCAAAGCCGGTTTGCCTCGGCGGCTCTCTGTTCGCCTTGGTCAGTCCTCTGTGTTATTATTGTGTGTTTTTGCGGTGTATCAAGCGGCATACGCCGGCATGCTCTGGAGAGGTGATTGCCAGTCCGCCCAATTGCATTCGAAGACCCAAGTACCGCAGACAGTAACCCATATTTTCTCTACACTTTGGGCGGATGAACTTCGGCTTCTGCTAAATCTGACAAATGCTGGCCCTTTCCCACCGGAGTCATCACCATATGACATTGGGGAGCTTGTTAGACGCGTCCAGGTGTGTGCACGAGGAACAAGTGTGTTGTGTGCAGGGAACAAAGTGTTGTGTGTGCAGGACGTCAGCTGCCCCAGCCCCCCACCCCCTGGCATTTTGCCGCAAACGTCCGGCTGATGTGGGAGGCCGCTGTAGCTCTGACTCGTATACTGCATATGCATGCAGCTACAAGGTGTGAATTTGATATTTACGTCATTCAAGTGGTCGGATCAGGAGCCCACCCCTGGAGCATACGATTTCAGGCTGCAGAACTACGTGCAACAAGTTGTGTGCGGTCAAGGCCTCAAATTGATTGTCCTGTACGATGCGCACAGCACTCCAGCCTGGGTGATTGAGAGGCACCCCGAGGCAGTGTTAGTGGACGGCACAGATCACCCACGCAAGGACATCAGTTTCTCGCATTCGGATGCCATGCAACTCGTGCACGATTGGCATGATGCGGCCATGTCCCAGCTGGCAGCAGGCGACAGCGCTTGCATTCACAGCATCCAGCCCTCTTTCAACAACGAATATGAAACTAAGTACACACAGGTAGGCACGCGGCAGTGCTGGACGCTGTCGCCATGTTCCCACCTGTGTCACCAGATACCACACCTTGCGCTGTTGCCACTGTTGCTGACGGTTGCCACTCCTGCTGCCCGGTGTCACAACTGCTGCACGCCGACAGGCAGCTGTGCAGTATCGCGAGTCAAGTGCACACTTGCCTGCCCCCTGCGCGGCCGGCCCCCACTCCTGCTGATGCCACTTTTATGCAGGAGTATGACAGCTTTCAGGACTACTCTCCGTCTGCGATGGAGCTGTTCCGCGTGTACATGCGCAGTGTGCATGGCAGCGTGCAACACTGGAACCAACGATGGGGCTCGCAATTTGAAAACTGGGATATGGTCAAGCCTGCACACTTTTACCAAAGCAGAGACCACTTCAACAACACTGCAGACAGCCTGTTATACTGGGATTTCCAGCACTTCCGCCACCTTCAAATCCACGCCGCACATGAGACCTGCTGCATGCGGGTCGCTAGTCACGGCTTCCGGTGCATCCTGCACTTTGGCGAATTCCTTAGCAGCAATGACGCCATTTATGCTGGGGGCGTTGTGTTCTCCCTCTCTGCCAGCCCATGGGTGGATTACGTGGTTGTAGACTCAAACTTCCAGACATCGGCTGGTCTGCTGAATGATGTGCGAGTCGTGCAAGTCCTCATCAGCGCAATGAAGCCATTCCGCAAGCCGGCATTCTTTGAGGGCGCTTTCGAACGCTTTAGCAACAAGTCTGTACACCAGCGAGCCGTGGACCTGACTGTCGCATCCGGTGCGCATGGTGTAGGATTTACCAATTGGCTGGGCCGCACGGGCCCCACATTCTTTGAGGATATATTGCGCGGGCACAGGGCCCAAGATTTGCAGCCACTGGCATCGCCTGTTCTTGTCACCGCCCCGCACGTTGCCATTGTATCACCATACCGCTCATATTGGGCATTCAAGGGCGTCCCGGCGCTCGCAAATGGCAGCTTGGCAACGACAGACCCTCAACAAGACCGGCTGTTTGAGTGCTTGGATGTCATTGAGCGGGCAGTGCCTTCCTTGCAGCAGCTCCAGGTCTTTGCTGTGCCTGCCATGCTGGGCCCGGTCCTGCACAACTTCGAGCAGGTCTGGTACGTTGAGCCTGAGTACCTGCTGTCAGGAGATGCCAAGACCATTGCAGCACTCAAACATCAGGCAGCTGTGTTGGGCATAGCCTTCAATAATTGCCGTGCAAACCCAGCCGCTCCTGTTGTTGTGCCGGAGTGCTGTCCCGGAGTGTAGGGGGAGGAACTTGGAAATTGACCTATATTTACCAATATACAATAAACGAATATACACATGCACATGACAGCAACGCAACCAAATCCTGGCAATACAAACAAGACAACGTGTAGGTTCAATGGGAGGCTCTCTCACGCAGTGCTGCACAACTCAAGCGGTAATGGTTCAGCAAAATACGCAATCGCAATTTGGTGGTTCAGTTTTAGCTCTGCACCAACTCGTGTTCTCTACTCAAACTGTTATATATATACCATGTACGGGAAAGGAAAGGATGGCTTGGATGGGGACAATCACTAGCACCTTGATGGCAACTGATAAGAGCCCGAGTTGGTGGTTCAATTTCAGCTCTGCACCACTTCTATTTCCTGCCTTCAGCGCACACCCATGGCTTGCGCACGCTAGAATTGCGCTTGCGCCAATGCACTAGCTACTTTTGTGCAAACTGCGTGCCTGCAGGCCGGCTCCAGCAAAACTGTAAGCAGTCAGGTTCAGATTTGCTTGACAGGCGGCAGATGCAGTGCGCAGCCAGTGACAATTGTGGTTGAGCTTTGGCCCATCACTTTTCCCCGCCTGCTGTGCCATTTGCATGTGAATGCTAAGCGCGTGAGTGTGATTGAGAACCAGGGTGACTTGCAGTGGCTGCAAATGCCGGGTGTGCGCATAGTTGAACTGCGGTGCGGACCTGCTGCTCTCCCCCACCCGCGCATGGCTGGTTGCGTTTCCTCCTGTCATGGCAATCACAAATTTGACCCCCGTTTCTGGAGGAGCCTTCCAGGTGGTCCCAAAGGGCTGCTGGAGAGGGTGGGTAAGTTTCACAGCTGTGCCATATCCCTTCCTGTTAGTGAGCCCACCCAGTACGAGGGCGCTAACTGTGATTCTGCTGCACTCTGTTTTCACTCTCTCCATATGGTTCTTGTGCTGCATTCACTGATAGGTGGGCGCGTTAGGCGGGCGCAGTAGTGTGGCACTGCAGTGGGCCTGCTGCCTCCCCCAGCCGCTTTCAATTGCCCCCGCAGGTCTTGCTAGCATGCCCCTAGCCCTGCTTGCTAGTCTGGATGCATCCTGTGGGAGGGTGATTCTGAGTCTGCCCGGGGCCCTGCTGGTCAAAGTCCTTTGGGTGAGCCGAAAGGGCTCTGCTGAGGCGGCCCTTGCCTCCTGTCCGCTGGCCCTACCCCAGGGTGCAAGGTTATTGTAAGCATACAGCAGTGCCTACGTTTCGGATGCAGCCGTTACGTTTGGCAGCAAGGCAGTAACTAAATGCGGATGACATGCTGCATCCTTCTATCACTGCTGCACACCTTAGCTGGTGCTGCGTGCCTGCCCTGGTGCTCCCCAACTGGCATGGCTGCACAACCCCCCCAATAAAGTGCTCTGGCCCGCTGCTACAGTCAGAAGGAGGAAACACCGAGGCGTGTGATAGAGTCTTGATGCATGCAGAGCCTTTGGTGGCGTAGGGCAGGTTAACTTCAGTGCCGCTGCCGCAGTGCAATGCAGCATGCCATTTCAGTGCGCCCCTGCAGTCCTGCCAGAAGCAGAACGCTCCCCTCTAGCCGTGGGTGCTGTGGAAGGCTGAATACTGGGCGGCTTGTTGCGCTGGATTGCTCAGGTTGTTCTCAGGTGGCACCTTTCCTGAACCCTGTCTCTACCGCTTGTCGGTTGGCTCCCTCTGTCCGCAACGGCTGTCGAACTAGTGCTCTGGTGCTTCCCCGGTGCACTGCTGTGTGGGCTTTGAACAGGGCGTGGACCGGCCCTCTGGACATTGTTGTTTGGAAAAAGTTTTATGAGCAGCACTGGGATGTGTTTAGAAGTGCATTTCACCCAAGGTATTTTGCCCGGAATCGGCCCGAAATTGTTGAAGCCCTTCGCTTGCCACCCTTCCATTTCGGGGCTTCCTGGTTTAGTCTGTAAGGGGCCACCATGGATGCGGCGAACGCAAGGGGCAGGCAAAGAGCGAGTGGCAGAACTACTGTCATGCTCCAACTTATGTTGCTGGCAGCGCCGGCGGTTCCCAGCGCTTGCGCCCAGCGGCACCACAACTGTAGAGTGTACCAGACCCGAGTCCCTGTGACCTGTCAGAGATAGCAAAGGCATTTATGGCGCAGTGCGTGGCACGATTCATTGCGAAAGGACGGGCGCTTTAGGCACAAAACATGCCCATTCAGCGGTCACCACTTGAGTAAGAGCATGTGATCAACATGAAGGCAGCGCGTGTGCTGCCTGGATGCCAATTGCAACCAGATGAAATGTGGTGGTAGGCGAATCAGCTTGGTGCACCGGCAAGGCAGCAGCCCTACTATATATGCACAGTTTCTTTCGGGGGAAACCTGGGTTTCTGGGGGAAACCCTGCCAAATTTTGGGAAACTGCAGGTTTCTTTGGGGTTTCTGGGGAAACTGCCCAGTGACAGGATTTCAGTTCTGATTTCATGAAATTGTTGTTTTGGTGCACGGAGTGTTGCATTGTGCTCTGGGGTCGACTGGGTGCTGGCTGGCGGCAGTTGCCGCCCGAGAGGTGCAGTGCGGCAAACCAGCTGCTGTCAGGCGGAGGGTTGATTGCAGGTTTTTGTGTTGTTACAGACACGAGGCAGCGGGGAGCAGCCTGGGGAGGTGCAGCTCTAGGGGGCAGGGGAGTGACCGGAGGGCAAGGAGGCAGATGTGCGGCGGCTGGGAGGGGTGGAGAAGATGGTGCAGGGAGGCGCAAGCGTCGGCGGCAGGGGGTGGCAGCGCAGCAGGAGCACAGCTCGCTGCGGGAGGCACAAGAGGCAGCAGCGGGGAGGGGAGAAACGGCAGAGCAGGGAGGGACGAATGGCGGCGGCAGGCGGGCTTAAGTGGGTGGCTGGAGTGAAACACATGCGTGCATCTGCTCAGGTGCTGTTCCGAGGGATGACGCACTGACAAGACCACCTGCGCTGTTACTGTGGGTGCAGCAATACATACTCATGTCGGATCTTGATTACACGTGCCTCCTCACTGCAGTTAAGTGATTGATCATCGAGGTCACAGCCTACAGCAGGTGGGGGTGTGCAGTATGCAGCAAGAGGGTACCCTCACCGGTGCACCCACAACACCCCGCCGCAGCAACCGTCTYGAGGAACAAAAGCACTTAGCAGCAAAAGCGCCCAGCATGCCCTGGTTTGCCATGGCAGCCTTATCAGAACTGCAGAGTAGATCTCAGCATGCCAATGCAGCAATGAGGCAGCACCATATTGCTGACCGCAAGCTGCTGCGCCCGGAGTGCATGCACGGCACGTGCCGCGGCGGCGGCCATGAGGCGGCCATGAGGCGGCCCATCCGAACATCGCAAAGTGCTTCTCAGACTACCGGATAGCGACAAACGTTCACCTGCGCTCTTGAAATGCCAGGGCGGAGAGGCAGGCGTGGCGCGGGCCGGCGCGGGTGCACGGCGCAGCCTGGGGAGCGGCGGCACTTCCGCCAGCCGCTTGCACAGCCTCCATGAGCAGTATGCGGCATTCTCGAGGTCAAGAGAGGTGCGGGGAGCGCGGTCACGCGAGCTGTCGAACCCCATCCCGCGCAGCCGCCGCCTGCGGCAACCTAACGCGCCGCCCTTCCGCCGTGCACAGAATGAGCGCCATTGGGCGCCGCCGCCCTGCCGCCGCTGCCGCCGCCGGCAACGCCACTGCCGCCGGCGCTGCCGCAGGCTGACTGGCGCAGGGGCCAAGGCGGGTAGCCGCCGGTAGGTGCTGGCTGAATTGGTGCGATTATTGCGCACCCACCTGCCATGTATGCGGCCATGTTTCCCTGTGCAGCAGCCCTTCTGCTGGCGCCACTGGAGGGGTGCTGTAACGTGGCCGACGGCTTCTCTGTGGAGCTGGGGAAGGGTTTGATCAAGGGTGAGCTCGGGGCAGCGCAGCTGGGTGCAGAGCACCCGCCTCACGACGACGAGGGGCATCGCCACCTGCAGCGCTCTCTTGTGGCTCGCGCATCCTGACTGACGTCTCCCACTGCCTCCTGGTCTTGCCTGCCGTCACCTGCCATGCACATCATCTCACCTAGTCTCCTCTTGCCATGCACCCAACTCACCAAGTCTCTTCCTTCCCTTCCCTCTGCTGTGACGCCGGCGGCAGCAGGCGCTGCGGCAGCCAGCAGCCGCAGGCCAGCTGGCTGCCGGCAAGTTGGCAGCCCCCAAGCCTGCCCGACAGCGAGCTGCCACCGTGCCGCAGCGTGCAGCTGGCAAGGGGGAGGTGCCGCTGCTGATGCTGAGCAGCGATCACATGGACAAAGAGGGTGGGTTGCCTGGCTCCCAAGTCGCGCTGCCTCCTGCCTGTGCCTGCCTGTCAACCGGCACACGTTCACCTGCGCCCTCGTGCCTGTCTGCTGATCAGCGCGCACGTTGCCGCCCTTTCCTGCCATGCGCGCCAGTTGACCAGCACGCAGCCAGCTGCGTCCCCGTGCTGTCTCCTGACCAGCATGCATCCACACCTGCCTGCCTGCTGACCTGCAGATGCAGCCAGCTGCTCTGACTCTGAAGAGGAGGAGGACGACTCCGAGGAGGCGCAGAGCCAGGACGTGGTGTCCTCTGCAGGCGATTGCTGCCCAGGCAAGCTGGCGGTTCGGTGCAGACCTGCACCAAACTCACTGATAGGAACACGGGCCAGCTTGTGTGCAGGCGGCAGTTGGAACAAGGTAAACCGGCGTCAGGCGCAGTCAGCTGGGCACGCGGTACGCTGGGCACGCGGTACCATGCTGGGCGCCCCTCACTTCCATCTTATATCATTGCTGCAGGCTGTCGCACTTCCCCTTCTCCGTTGCCGGCGTGACGTCCAGCAGGGCGCCGCTGCACGCGGCTGTGCTGGCAGCAGGCGGCGTGGATTGCGGTGCTCAGAAGCAAGGTGGGCTTCTGGGTTGCGGGCATATGAGGGCATGTTGCATCATGCTTGCATCGGCTGTCACGGACCGGGTGGCACAGGTTCCGAGAGCTCTGCTGTTGAACAGCTGTCAATGCCTGAGCTGTGCGCCTGTCGCCGTGCCCACGAGCCTTGCCTCAATTTGGACACCAACTGGGCCCCTGCCATGCTGTGGCTGCAGGACTGGGCGGCGGTGGCCTCCACGCTGGACAACCTCCAACCTCCAACAAGGCGGGCGCCCTAGCTGCCAAGTACCAGCAGCGCGTCCTGCCCCTGCTGGCGCCGGCTGCTGCCACCGACCCTGCCTCCGAGAGCGGAGAGCAACGAGCACTAGCTGGGCAGCAGCAAGGGCAGCAGCGAGCATGCCAAGCAGCCCAGCTCGCCAGATTGAGCGCACGTGTGAATGTAGCTTGCACCCCAATCCGGCCCATATACTACGTAGTACCCCCCCTGCACAGTACCCCCTCCCTCTGTACAGTGCCCTCTTCCCCTGCACAGCACCCCCGTCCCCTGCACA
>JTEE01000114.1:324471-339751 GCA_002896455.3 Chlorella sp. ArM0029B | reverse complement strand
GGATTTGGTTCGTCCTGAAGTTGAATCCCCTTTCAGGGGATGTGAAAAGCTGTAACGACTAGACTAGACTAGTTGCGCCAGAGGTGCTTGCAGAGGTGGCCTGCCCAGCCAGCAGCGAACCATTCGCCCTGCCGACAGCAGAGGAGGTGGCAGAGCAGCTGGCAAAGCTGAAGTTTGGCAAGGCAGCCGATGCCCTG
This sequence comes from Chlorella sp. ArM0029B, assembly GCA_002896455.3. Lineage (NCBI taxonomy): Eukaryota > Viridiplantae > Chlorophyta > Trebouxiophyceae > Chlorellales > Chlorellaceae > Chlorella > Chlorella sp. ArM0029B. Next base: position 339,554 of record JTEE01000114.1, on the reverse strand, counting down.
GGGGTGACAGCAGAGCTGCTGCGGGGCGGTGGCCCGCTGCTGCAGCAGACGCTGCACGGCCTCGTCTGTCGCGTGTGGCAGGGGGAGACGCCCCTTGCGCTCGTTCAGGCAGAGATGGTTGCTGCCGTCAAGCCCAAGGGCGACCTCAGCCAGCTCAAGTCGTTGCGTCCCATCACCATCATCAGCCTGCTGCGCAAGCTTGTAGCACGCATCTTGTGCTGCCGCCTCACAGCCTGGCTGGAGGAGAGGCTGTCAGAGCTGCAGTGTGGCTTCCGGGCGGCCGCAAGTCCCGCAGCTTTGACGTGCGCTGCGGCGTGCAGCAGGGGTGCCCTGCCAGCAACCCCCTCTTCAACCTGTTCATTAACAGGGTGCTGAAGGAGACGCTTGAGGCAGCACCCGGCTGCGGCCTGCGCATCCAGTACCGCCTGGACGGCCACCTGCACCAGCAGCACCTGCGGCCCGGGCAGCAGGTGCCAGAACAGCTGGTCAACGCTCTGATGCTGGCAGATGACATTCTGCTGGTTGCCGAGAGCCACCCGCAGCTGCAGATGCTGCTGGATGCGCTGCACCACAGCTGCCAGAGGTGGCAGATGTGCATCAGCGGGGAGAAGAACAAGCACCTTGTGGTGCAGCCTCGCAGCAAGGCGCCGCCAGCGCAGCAGCCAGCAGCAGAGCAGCCCGCCCTGACCCTCACCCTGGGGGGAGTGCCAGTTGAGCGGGTGAGCAAGCCTACCTGGGCAGCGTGTTCAGCGAGAGCGGCAGCATTGATGCGGACATCAGCGCACGTATCAGCAAGGCAGCGTATGCATTCAGACTGCAGTCCAGCCTCTGGCGGCTGCGGTGCGTGCCGCTGGCCACGAAGATGACCATCTTCGAGCACAGCGTAGGCAGCACCCTGAAGTACGGCAGCCATGCCTGCAGCATGATTGGCGTCAGCCGGCGCGACCGCCTGTACAATGAAGAGGTGCTGCAGCGCTGCGGTGCACAGCCAATGCACAGCCAGCTGCGCCAGATGCACACACGGTGGCTGGGCCACTGCTACCGCATGGCAGATGACCGGCTGCCAAAACAGCTGCTGTGGGCACAGCTGCCGGGCAAGCGGCCGCCTGGCAAGCCCCCGCTGCGGTGGCGGGAGGATGTTGCCAGGCACGATGTGGCCAGTATGCGGATGGAGAACTGCTGGCAGCGCGTGGCTCAGGACCGCCCCGCATGGCACAGGGCCACCAAGGGCGAAAATATCACCCCCCGTAGCCTGCAAAGCTAGCCCTGATAGCGCCCGCACACACCCTTTCTCTTTCTCAATTCACCCCCCCTCTGTGCCTCTCTCTCCTTATAATAAGAGCACCATGATTTTTGCTTTTCCATAATGCTGGGATGACGCATCTGTGGCACACTTTTGTGTTGCTGCGGCGCTGTAAATGAATGAATGAATGAACATACCAAGCAAACGGGAGGAGAAATGAAGCATGTTCGATCATCTTTGGCCGAGACATGCAGGGCAGGTTGGTGTTGAGCACATCTCTGCAGGGTGCCTTACCACGCGGCCTACCTGCCAATTTGGCCGTTCGAGGACCCAAACGGGGCGACTGGGCTCTGAATAATGAGCTAGGAGCACTCCCCGGGGCCCTGATGAAGGTGCCAGGGCATGCAAGACCGCCATGCGCCTATAGCGGGGCTTTCGGCTGCCAAAAGTTTTTCGTTTGATTTTTTTGGAACTTTTTTCTCTTTGTGACGAAGAAGGGAGAGAGAGAGAGGTTGCCAAAACATAAGATCCAGGCGCGGCAGCCTTACAACAGCACCTCCCCATTGCTGGCGGCTACAGAGCTCATCCATGCTGGTGCTCTGAGCCTCCCATGGCATCCTCACGGTCCTGCACATAGCATGTCACTAACAAAACAAATCATTGAGTTTGAGTCTGAACAGGCAACCAGGACAGCTGAGGCACTATTGCATGCCCTTCCTCTGCATCCCCACATTCTTGCCTGCGTGATGATGGAGGCCATGCGCTACGGAGCTGTTTTTCAAATGAGACATGGGGGGGGCTAAATGGGACCAGATGCCTGGAAACTATTGTTTCATTTGCACACGCTTTAAGCACGACAAACTGAATCCTAAGTTGCGGCTGGCCCCCTTTCAGAATCGGCTCCCCCTGGGATTCATTGGTCATGCACCGAGTGTGAAAAAAAGGTCACAGCGGCAAGAGGGAGCGTGCAGGGCTGCTGCTGCGACAGGGCTGCTGAATGGTCTTGATATGAAGTGTTCATGGTAAAGTTCTGCTCGGGGAACTGCATCCGGCCTCCATGTCATGCCATGTGGCATCCATGGGGCTTTCCTTGGAGATATGTGGCCCATTTAGGATGCATGGTCGACTTTAGAAACGTGCACTTCCATCGTCAAGGGAAAAAAGAAGGAGGCGGATGATTGGCTTTGACAGCCTCCTGGGGGGGTGGGAGAGCGGGGGGGCACGCCAGCACTGCGGGCCTTGGTTCAAGTGGGGTTATTCAACCTGCCGTGCTTCCCCATGTGTTCAGCGTGCAAGGCGTGCAGGCCCCCCTTTCATAACGCACATGCTGCATTGGCAGAAAGCAGGGCATTAGAGGTATCCCACACACCAGAAACGGAAAAGGGCGGACGAACACCCCCCCCACCCCTCTCCGCTTGGCTAGCCTCATCTCAGAATCCTGTTTTTTTGGCCTTATATGTCTGAAACGCAAATACTAGTATACAATGCAGACCACCCCTGCTTCACTGGTCATCCATGCTGGTGCTCTCAGCCTCCCAGGCGTCCTCACGGTCCTGCAGCAATGTCATGCATGGTTTGAGATGAAGAAATCAAGCAGGGCTATCATAACAACTGTCACCCTGCGCTGCATCACGTGAGTTGTGCATGCAATCAGGCTTGCCTGCATGAGTATAGAGGCCATGCGCTCCTTGATATTGACGCGCTTCTCCCGGAGTCGGCCTGGCAACAGAGCAGCAAGGCCCTGTGGCTCCACCTCCTCTGCGCAATAGCCAGCACCAGTAAGAAATGTCAGCATGAAGGTGAAACACACCAACCATCTGCTAGCACGATGGACCAAACTACGTGTCAGACGCGAAGGGCATGACCAGACCAGACCAGCAGTATGTTGAGGTGCCCTGCTCACCCTCCCAGGGCTCCGTTCCGTCCACCTCCCAAACAATCAGTTTGCGCTGATGGAGGCCATTGTCCCGGTGCTCTTGCCGCCAGCGCGCTGCCTGCAGTTCCAACAAATACGACAAATAAGCGATAAGAAGCTGCTAATGACAAACCACCATTGCGCCTGCCATGAGCCTGCAAAGTTGCTGTGACTCGAGGCTCAGCAAAAGCCTGCAAAATTGCTGTGACTCGAGGCTCAGCAAAACTATGGCAAGCATTCATGCTGCCAGGCAGCATGCATCACTCACTGCTGGTGGCAGGTCAAGTGACCGTGCGGTGAGCGAGTTGACCAAATAGTCGCCCACCGTCGTACGCTGCTGCTGCTGCTGCTCCCTCTCAGATCGTGCTATTTGATGGGCAGCGGTAGCCTGCAAAGGAACTTGCTGCCCCATGCTTATTGAATGTACCTGCTGCTGCTGTTGGGGTGTTGCACTGCTGACTGTTTCCTGCTGCTGCTGCTGTTGCTGCTGACGGGGACGCCCAACGCCTAAAACAGTGGGGATGCTGCTCTGCTGCCGGTGCTGCGCTGACGGCTGCTGCTGCACTGCCGATGCGGCCTTGTCTAATTGTTCCGCTGCTGATGCTGCCGACTTGCTGCCAACACCGGCAGACCCCCCTGCCATTGCCGACAGCATGTTCCAAGAGCTGGCAGGCAGCCGCTGCGGAACTGGCGGCGACTGTCGCGGAGACGGTGGCACTGCAGGGCCCACCCTGTATGGCGGGTTCTGCTGCCCTGCAAGTTGCGCACGCTGCAAGCGGGCCCCGCCGGTGGCTGTCCTGCCCTGCCCTTCGGGGAGGCGCAGCACCAGCAGGGTGACCTCCACCTGAACCAAGCTGCTATCCCCAGCCGCATCAACTGCTGGCTGGGACTGTGCACACAGCACAAAGTCCTGGCAGCAGGGGCCACTCATAATGGCCAGTGTGGCGGCTGTTGCCTGGGCTGCAAGCTGTGCCACGCGCCGCTCATCACCAGCAGTCTGCAGGTAAACAATGGCAAGTTCAACCTCCAGGCATGCAGGTTGGTGAGCCAATTTTCTTCATATTCCCAGCGCCCCAACGCCCGGGGTTTTCCAGTTTTGGCATTGTCATGCTAGCGTGGCATCCAGCTCTAGCTGACTCAATGCATAACAGAAACCAACGCAGAGACTGCAGACCATGTCTAGACTGACCTGCATGCCTGGGAGCGCTGCAGCGTTGCCTGTGCCAGTAGCAAACTGCTGGCTGCTCGCTGGAAGAGTGATAGAACAGAGCACACCGCCAGCAGTGTTGAGTGCACCATCAAGGAAGGGCGACTCCGCAGCCGCACGGACAGCTTCCGAAGCAAGGTGCATGAGCGCCTGCAAACACAGCGGGGCACTTCTCTTCTTGGTTGATTTGCTGACACAGTGAATGGCAGTTGGAGAACCCAGCACGCAGGCTCACCTGGGCGGCACCCATCTGGCGAGCGGCGTCTGCTGGCATGCTGGCAAGACCGCGGCCCAGCACAGCCGTGCCAGGCTGCGTAAGCAGCTGCTGCAGGGGGGGCGAGATGATGCGCTTGAAATGCCGCAGGTCGCGACCGTGCCACATCAAGGCACCGCGGGTGCTGCGCAAAATCTCAGGGGCCTGCATGAAGAGGGAACAACATGCACCCTCAGCTTACTATGCAAAAATTGTACCCAGCATCAGAACAGCAGTGGCGCATTTGCAGCTACTGCTGGCAGGTCACCTGAACAGCCTGAAGGATGCAGCGCACACAGTGCACCAGCGCATTGTCGGCAATGTCTGTGGCCTGTGCCACTGTCATCTGCAGAGGTGCAGTGGTGCATGCTTTAGCTCTGGACAGGGGGGTAGGCAATGCCAGCAGGACCGCTGCTACCTTGCACCAGCAACCAACAACATGCAGCTGAGCAGCGGGTCGGTTTAAAGTATACCTGGGCATCGCCAAAGGCCTGCATGAGCACATCTGGTTCCACAACGGCCACCATGTGTGCATCCTGCTGCAGCGCTGCAATCAGGTCGTCAGCCTGCAAGCAGTGAGGGAGCGCAGAAATCACGCCATATTCTGCAGGACTTGATGCAACGGCCACGCTTTTTAACTGCACCCAGTGTTTAACTGCACCAGTGTTTAACTGCACCCAGTACCCAGCTAATCCCACTGGTACTTCTGCTGCGCACCTGCGCCTGCTTCATTGCGCCCTCAAAGGCAAACGGAAGCGTGACAGCGGCGACAGTGAAGTGCCCTGCCGCCCGCAGCGCCTGCACAATCTGCAGTACTGTCGCTGCTCCACCCGGCGCGGAAGCCGCCGGTGCCAACACAAATGCGACAGCACCATCGGTCCCTGCATTTATGTTGCCGCGGCCCCCGGCATCAGAGGCAGCGCGCCCCACAACATGTTCCAGATCAACCGCGCGTAGCCTGCCCTCCGCCGGTGCACCAGGCTCATCCTTAGGAAGCAACACGGTGTTGGCCGTGAGTGCTGCATCCAGCACTGCCTTGTCCACATCAACACACCAAGCGTCTGCTGCATTGACCTGCAGGACACAACAAATGAGAGAATGTCAATGCATGTGTGGGAACTCCCATTCTTTCACACCAGGCTTACAATCAACAGGCTGAGGCATGACGGTAGCAGCAATCCCACTGTCCAAAGCATCCCACCCGCTCACTTTGCCGTGTGACACCAGCTTGCTGATTGCAGTGGAACCGCGTCCACCAATGCCAACAGCCCTGACATCCAGCTCGGGCGGCGGCGGCGGCGGGATGCGGTCTGTGACGGTCAGCCGCTGTGGGGTGCTGACAGCTGCAATGCCAATGGCGCCTGCTGGACGCCGGCGTTGCCGACCAGCCTGAGCAGCTAGGATGTGGCAGGTGCTGCGCTCGCGGCAGCTATGATGCAACACAGGCGTTGCCACGCAGCGGGACACGCAGCAGCGTGGCGGCGCTGCGGCTATGTGTGCATCAGCACTTAAGCACCTGCCTTGAAGCATAATTGGCGGCTTTCCCAAGCTACTGCTGGCTTGCGTCGCGCATAAACGTGCACGGGTCAGGGATGGCACCGCCGGTGAACTCGGCCGATGTGAAGTCAAATCCGGGGTGCTGCGCGACATAGATGTAGCCAAAACAAGAATAGATGTGAGTGCACCAAATGAGTGCGGGAAGGGATGCTGTTTATGCTTGGAGCACTGTGACTAGCATCATTCCAGCAGTCGTCCGTCCCTCACCTCTGCCTGAAAGCGCTCCAGCAGCAGCCGCTTCTGGTCGGCCTCCTGCTGGGCCTTGCACAGCTGGTGACCTGCAGCAAAACACATGGTGCTCCTCTTCAGCCACGTACTGTGGCAAAGAGGCAGGCCACAGTTCTGTCCTGGCAGCCCTGCGCAGCAGGCAGCGTCGCGCACCTGCAATAGCACTGGCCCAGACGGTGCCCTCCTGCGCCTTGGTCAGCTGGATGTGCAGCGTGCCGTCCTCAAGCGTCCAAAAAGACTCGGATACCTTGACGCTGCCTCCTAGGGGCTTCTGCAGAACCACAATGCAGGGCAGACGGTGTGCGAGGTGGCTGGAGCAGCTGAGTTGACAGCCAGCTGGGTGCAGCACGTGGCCTGAGAGGCAGTCCCACGCCCAGCGCGCTGTCCACCCACGCACATCCAGATAGGGCGGCAGCTCCTTAACGGCGACACACAAGTGGCGTGGCTGGATACTGACGTCCAGCTGCTTGGCACGCACGCCGTGGGGCACGTGGATGTAGATGCTGGCCTCGCTGCAAAGGGGAGCTCGGAGGCGGCGGGCGGAGGCGGCGGGCGGGCAGCGGCGGCGTCAGGCAGCGGCGGCGTCAAGCAGCGGTGGCTTGCTCTGCTGGGTGTTCATGGTGCAGGCCCCGGCGTCTGCAAGCTGGCTTCTGCGGCTCGGCAACAAGGTAGGGCCCAGCAGGCGGGCCCAGCAGGCTGGCGGGCAAGCCGAGCTGTTGTCTAGGACCCGACCTGTCCGCTCGGCAGCGCCGTCGGTTGCTCACACGCTCGCAAGCCCTTTTAGTCGCACAGCTGCCCACCTGAGACACTGACTCCACTCGTAAACAGTCCGGCCGTCGTGAGTGTAGCAGTGACGCCCGCTTTCGGCCATCCAGAGCCCTATACTGCGTAGCAGCGGTCCGCGCACTCGCTGTAGGCGATGAAATTCAAACGAGGTGCACCTCGTTTGCCGGAGGCGGTACAAGCAAGACATGCTTCCATCGGAGGATGGGCGTGGGCTGGGCCTCCATCTCTCATGCCACATTGCGCGTTGGAACCGAAACGAGGGATGTCGAGCATGCGCCTGGCAGCAGCGTCCCACAGCCACGCCCCACAGTCACGCCCGGTGCGGCCCTGGAGCCCATCAAGACCGGCGAGACGTCAACGACAGCGTGGTTGTCAAGTTGGGCAGCAAGCGCCGCAGCAGCACTGGTTGCAGCTTGCTGGACTTGAGGCAGCAAGCACTTTCAGCAGACGCAGCGTACAAGTCGGAAGTAGCACGAGCAGCGGGGATGTAGGTCCAGTGGAGGCCAGCGCCTTGGGCGCTGGCTGCAGCGGCGCCTCAGCAGACCGTAGCGGTGTTGGCAGCTTGTCGCGACTACGTGCTGCAACGCCAGCCGCAGCCAGCGTTATTGCAGCCGCAGCAGCGGAGCAACCACCAGAGGGGGATGTGCCGCACATTGGCCTGGATGCAATGAATGCAGCAGACAGCAGCCGGCAGCAGCCCACGTTGCGGCAGATCCAGGCGGGCGGCGCGCCTCTCGCCGACCAGCTTGCCCCAGCAGCAACAACAGCGGCAGCAGCAGCAAACGTGGCGGTAGACACAGCCACTGCTGATACGGGGCTGCTCCACTTGGATACGGAAAGCATGCAGATTCGCAACTCGTGGAACTCTCTCATGCGCTGGTCGCGCTACTTCAGGTGCGCCTTGCTACGGGCGCTGTTTGGCAAGTTACGTAGGAACGTTCCTGCTGCTGCATGCTGCATGTGCTTGGCTGACGGCTATGTGATGCGATTCCGGGTGCTACTTTGTTCCCCACGATGCGCGCCTGCATGCCTGCAGGTCCAGGGAGGAGAGCGATGATGCGCACGGCAAGCTGGAGAAGGTGGTGGTGTTTGGCGGCGGCAGCTTTGGCACGGCCATGGGGGTGTCGCTAGCCCGGCAGAAGAAGAATGTTCAGGTGCAATTGCTTGCGGCATTGTGCCCGTATGCCAAGCTTGGGAATGATGCAGTGGGTGCCACGCTGTTTTGCAAAAATGGGTGTTGCTTCAGCTTGATGCTGGATCCTCTTGTGCTGCACTGTCTGCCATTCCTGCAGGTAACGATGCTTCTCAGGGACCCCTACCTGTGCAAGGACATCAATGAGCAGCACTGCAACACTCGGTACCTGCAGGTGCTTAGGTGCCAGCGGGCGCATCCGAAGGATGCATGCACCACAGTTCTGCACGCGGTGAAACGCAAATGGGCACCATCCCTGTGTGCGGCATGATGTACACTACCATGCTGTGTGCTCTCGACAGGCGTGCCCTTCACTGTTGCATGTAGGGCTTTGAGCTGCCTCCCAACGTAAACGCAACCACTTCGGCGGCAGAGGCCATCGCAGGGGCGCAGTATGCCATCCATGCAGTCCCCGTGCAGCATACTCGTGCCTTCCTGCAGGGCATTAAGGTGGGGCAGCAGGCTAAGCGCACAAGGCTCTGGCTGCAACCATTGCAGCATGCGCGCCAACACAAATCGATTTTTGGGCTGCTGCAGGACTTGCTGCCCCACAATCTGCCCATCATTAGTGTCAGCAAGGGCATTGAGGTGACCAGCGGCCAGCTCATGAGCGAGGTCATCCCCTCTGTGCTCAGCAAAAAGCACCCCACTGTGTACCTGTCAGGTGGGTGCGGCTGCATAGTGGGGGCATAGCTCAGCGCCAGCACAACACTGAATTGGTACACTGAATTGGTACACCCGTGTTGCAGCGTGTGAAAGTCTTGTGCGACGATAGCTACCTGCAGGTCCCAGCTTTGCCAAGGAGGTGATGATGGGGAGGCCAACTGGCATTGTGGCGGCATCCAAGGTGTGTGGCTTGGCGAGAAGCTAATAACGTTTGCTTTCTGTCCGTCTTTGCGATGCCAGTGTTGAGCTTTGCAATGCCGTGGCCAATGTGGTCACCCCTGAGTGCATGTGCAGGACAAGGCGCTGGCTCGCAGCGTGCAGCGATTGTTTGCCTCCCCAAGCATGCGCGTGAACACAACGACAGGTCGGTGCTGGGTTGGGCATGCGCACGTCAGCAAAAGCAGCCAGTGAACCAGCAAGAGACGCTCAGCACATGCTTCTCGGATCAACCAGTGTGGGACGATGCTTCTCGATCAACCAGTGTGACTCGACGTATACAGTCAATTCTACATTGACCTTCACATGCGTGCAGATGTTATTGGTGTGGAGATTTGCGGCTCGCTGAAGAATGTGCTGGCCATTGCTGCGGGAATAGTGGAGGGCTTGGAGTTAGGGCCGAATGCCATGGCGGCGCTCATCGCGCAGGCATGTGGGGTGTTGGTTGCCTGTGCAAGTGCTCTCATTCACACGGTGAGCTTGGCATTGTTAATTCTGCACTTGTGATTCCCATCACAGGGCTGTGCTGAGATTCGATGGCTTGCCACCAAGATGGGAGCCAAGGCAGCAACCATCAGCGGGCTCTCAGGTACTGGGTTGCATGATGCGGTGTGCGTTTTCTTCTTTTCTCTTCTCTTCTCTTTGTGACAGCCCTGCGGCGGCTCATGAGTGTGCGTTGCAGATGCGTTAAGCGGAACCTCAGAGAGGCAGCAGATGCCGCACCGCAAACTCGCCTTCAAAGAACGCGGTGTGCGGTTTGCCTGACAACTTCCTGCAATGTATGCTGCTGCATGCTCATCAGGGAACCACCACCCAGTCCCAAGCCTCATCTTGCTGTTGCAGGTCTTGGCGACATCATGCTCACGTGTTATGGCAGCTTGTCGCGGAATCGCAGCGTGGGTGTGCGGCTAGGGCAGGGCGAGAAGCTGGCTGATATTCTGGCCTCGAGCTCTCAAGTAGCAGAGGGCGTGGCCACTGCAGGCAAGTGCTCTGTGTTTGGCAGAGCTTTCAATGGTTTGGCACATGCGAGATACACATGTTATATTACCAAACTCATGTTACTTACAGATTTCAAATGCTGTTGCAGCCGTGGTAGTGAACTTGGCGCGGAAGTACCGAGTCCAGCTTCCTGTGCTTACGGCTGTTGCACAGGTGAGCAGGCAGAGGGCGAAAAATGGTACTTCTTCTCTGTGCAATGAATTGAATGGCCAAGTTTCTCTCTTGCAAGGCTCTAGGTGATCCTTCTCTCAGAATCTCCACCTTATGCTTCCACAGGTCGTGGATGGACATATCACTGCGAAGCAAGCCGTTTTTGAGATTATGAACCTTCCACAGATTGAGGAGCGGTGATGTGCAGTGTGCCTACGTTAATTGCTGATGATACCAGGCCGGCATTATTTTGATCTTGACCGTTGTGTTTCAGCCTGAAAGACATCTGAACCCCTAGCAATGCTCGTTACCATGTCATCAAAGTGCGACGGAGTGCTGCCTGGTAGGCTGGAGGTGGCCATGCATGCCGATACATGTGGTTTGGCACACCACTGATTGCCATGCAGCTTCTTAGGAGGTGTGCGTAGCAAGATGTAGTGGAGCAGCTGGCAGAGACGGCTTGAGCGCACGCACATTCAACCAGCTCTTGGCTGGTGCCTGAGGCCAAGGTGCACAAGCTGCTAAGTGCTATATGCATGCTTCGCTGGCCGCTGGCTCATCATTTGCGGCGCATGAGGCTCGGCTCAGCCCCGGCCCCGGCCGCGGCACCGGCCCCCCGCCATTGCGCTGGCTGCTGCCCGACTCTAGGCTTGTGTAATCGGTACATCTTTTGACATCCCTAAAAGGGGTTCAACTTTCGGACGAGCCAGTTCCTGAGAGGTTGACGAGGCATGCACACAAGGCCTTGAAAGCCTGAAAACTTGAAAACAGGGCCTATATAACAGGTCTTCAACAAGAGCTATCGCATCTCAAATGTGCCACCAGCTGCGCCCACGCTGCATAGACATGCCCAAGCCGGTGCTATCTCTGACCGTTCACAGGGGCTCGGGCTGAGCTGGTACACCCTACAGTTGTGGTGCAGCCTGGCGCTAGCGCATGGTAATCGCAAACGCTGGCAACAACATGACAACACAAGTAATGCCGCTGGCTCTTTGCCTGCACCTTGCCCCCGCCGCATCCACGGTGGCCTCTGCCAAAGTAACATACTTTTGACTCGGGATCGCGTTCTCCGCATACTAATGCACAGGTCGGCATGGTCGACACTGTCAGCATGACGGGCATGGTCGGCATGGAAGAACACAGCACAGTAAAGCAGCAAAGAGTCACGAAGCAAAGGCCGTTTACTGGCAGCCACGGGGAAGCACATCTCAGTCTGGACTCCAGCGCGCAACAAATCAGGTTATGCACAGCACTCCAAATCACTTGATCGCAATTTCATCAGCACGCCATGCCAAACAATTGCGCTGGTTAGGTGAATGCAGCTCGCCATGCCACAGATTACCACCAGCTTCTTTCGTGGCTGTCGGTGTGTCTAAATACTTGCGTCAACAGTCATGTTGTGCCAGAGGTTATAACTACATTAAGTGCCGTGGTGTGCATGACAGAAACGTTTGTAAATGCGTGCATCCAGTTCATGTGGCAACATGCGCAGTTTGTAGAAGACATAAGGCAAAGAAAGTTGATCTTGCGTGGTAAATTTCAAGTTCTGTGCCCATTACAGGGTCATGATGCGACCAGCATCTGCACTGCGTCTATCCAGCGCAAACATGTAGTAAGATACACTCCAGTTAGTGGCCTTGTTGTCAAACCCTCAGTGGCCAGAAATTAAAAGAAGGCTTCTGCGTGTGCTCCAAGTCTTGGTCAAACCATAATGTGGTAGAACCGTCGGCAACAATAGCGGCATACTGAGCCTGAACGTCCTGAAAAGGCTGCGCTTGGTCAAGCCACAGAGTAGACGTGTACTTGGGTGCTGCTGCTATAGACAGCTGCAGCTCCTCATGTAAGTCTTTACGAGGGTGGCCATAGACAATGAACGGGCTTGCTCCTAACGTAAAGATCGACAGCATTCGCTCAACAGCATGTGGCACTGCCAGGAAAGCCGCGCCGTCAAGCCATATAAGAACATCCTATTCAGACAGTTCTGGGAGGCGTTGCAAGTTCAACTTGAAAAACTTAACACGGTTGAAGGTATGGTTGTTGTTCAACAAGGAGTTGATGTGTCCAGATTGGATGTCTGTGGCATCAAGTCTTTGCCTATACTTGTTGGCATCAATGATGTTGTAGACACCGCATGGGAGATCTCTAGCTTGTAAGTGTATACATCAATATAATGAAGCACGTTAGGTGCGGTTAGTTGGGCCATTTCAGGACCGTTTTCTCTGTGTTTGGGGCCCCTCCGCCCAAACCCGCCCGGATTAGGAACCTCTATCAAAAGTTGTACCATTATTGAGCGGGCCAGGCCCTCCCGTTGAGAGCCGTCAGCACCTGTTGTTGGTTCAGGGGCGCAGCAGGCAGGCGCAGCAGGCAGGGCAGTCGCTGGTTCCCAAGCAGTGTTTGCTCCCAAGCGTTCTTCTTTGCTTCTACGATCCGCGCGGGCCCCAGCTCGGGCCCAAGCGGTGTTGTCAAGCCAGACCGTTGCGGGCGGCAAGCGTGCACTTCGCTTTCAGCTCCTGTGCGCCCTTGCGTCCAATTCCCTGGCCCACGCAGCCGGCTTCAGCACACACCTGCCTCGCGAACAACCCTTCGCCAGCCCAGCATCTGCGCACCGGATACAGCAGCGGGGTGGATGTGCATGAGCAGGACAGCCTGCCTCTGCACAGCGCCAATCGCAGCAGCACCTGTCGCCGCCGCCGCCTTCCCGCCGCTCGCCTGCTGGCGTGCCTGCCTGCTGCCTGCACACTAGTAGATCCAGCTGTCAATGCCCACCGGTTTGCACACCAGTCAGCTCTGCACATGGGTCTGGCACAGTTCTCGGTGCGCCCAATCCAATGCACAACCTATCTTTGCTGTGCATGTGTATTTTTGCACAGACAATAGGTTGTGCAGATGTGCGGAGCCGGGCAAACGGAATGTATCGCCCATGTCAGCATTGCTAGCGTGTTGTGACACTGTGATAGACCGATCGAGGCCATTATATCTGAGTGCATTAAATCGACTTTCCAAGGTGGCCTCCCCGAGAAATGCCCGGGGCCCACCTACATCTGAGCTGAAAGCAGGGCAATTCAAGAGCTATGGCACGCCATCGGGCTTGGTGTGGCATACTGACACCTCAGCAGGGCCTGGGCCGGCCTGAACACGGGCTCTGGGGGGCATGGCTGGCCGACATGGCGGGGGATGGGGCCCTGTGAGGCCTCACCGATGGACAGGAGCGCCCCTCAGGCTTGTTCCTATCGCTTTCAAGAGTGCCAGGTTGGCACTTGAGGGCGCAAAAACTTGCGGGGAGTGGTTCCAACAAGCCACCACCCAGCCGGGCTGCAGTGAGGGCCTTGTGAGGCCCAATAACTATTTTCGTGCGCATGGCGTGCGCTGCAACTCAACATAGAGCCTCCCGATACCTTTGAGAGGAAAACTACGTAGGCGATTGGCGGAATTCGCAGGAACCAGGAAGAACCAGGGTATGGGGCTCAACTGAGCGGCATAGGGTCGGTCAAGTGCACTCAGATTATAAACGGTCGGAGCCGGGGTTTAGGCCCAGTTTATATGGGGCTTTCCTCCTGCCCTGGAAAGGGAGGCCAAGCCAACCGCCACCCGAAAACCTGGTCTAGAATTCGTCGCAGCGGGATTTATACCGTTTAAGAGGGATACACGAGTTTTGGCGGAGGCGGGGTGGCGGTTGGAGGCCGATTGGGAAAGTCGGTGCCGGCGGTGCCAGGAGGGGTGCTGGGGGGTCCTCTGGCACAGCCCACCGGAAAAAGGACCATCTCCTTAATTTCTCTCGCTCTCCACGGGCACTGTCACTATCATCTGCAATAGTTTGAGCCGCGTAAGCGCTCCAGCAGGGCCGCCCTGACTGCGGCCGCGATTGCAGCTTGCAATGCCGGCCACCAAGCAGGACGGCGGTGCGCCTAAAAAGCGAGGCAGGGGCAGGCCTCGCAAAAGCGACAAGCAGGGGCAGCAGGGTGCGGCGGAGGCGGCTGCCGCAGAGGAGGAGAGGGAGGGCGAGGGCTCGCTGCACGCAGAATGGTCATTTGAGCAAGGAGAGGCGCTCATTCGCGAGATAGGTGCGATCAGGGTTCGGCCATGCAGCAGGCGGGTACTGCAGCCTTGGCGGTCCTGACGCCGTCCCTGCCGCCCGCTCCTGCCACCCGCTGCTCACTCTTCTACTTGTCAGCGTTTCCCTACCCTATCTTATTATTGCCCGTTGCCCACCCTGCATGCAGCGCCTCTGGTGCGCGGCAACGTCTTCAATTCCATGACCACCCAGGAGGACCGGTACGGCGCGATCAAGACCCGCCTGAACCACCGCTTCGGCACCGTGTACACCGTCGCTCAGGTGGCCAGCAAGTGGTCCCGCATTCAGTCTGATGCCAAGGTGGCGATGGAAGAGGCTCGCAACCTCCACCAGATGTACAACGAGACTGGCAGGGAGACGACCGAGATGAACGTGGAAGCTCTGGCCCGCTGCCGGGTGCGGGGGAGTGGGCCGGGTGCGGGGGAAAGGGGCAGGAGCTTGGGGGCCTCGCCAGCTTGTTGCACCTGCGTGCCCGCTTGCCTCCGCGCCTCGCCCACTTTCCCAATCCCCGCCTGTGTGCCTGCCACGGCATCCTCCTCCTATCTACTTCCTGCACTCCCTTCCTGCCTCCCTCCCTCCCTCCCTCCGTGCCTTCAACA